>QRFJ01000387.1:776461-910202 GCA_006176705.1 Cocos nucifera
CCGCGGAAGAGCTTCAGCAGACGGGTCTTAGCCGAACCCGTTCAACCGGCCGAGCTTCTTCGGACTTTCAGCGGTCGAACTCCTGCAGCCGATCGAACTGCTCAGCCGACCGAGCTCCTTCGAACTCCCAGCGATCGCTCGGCCGAACTTCTTTCGAGCTTCCCTCCCCTGGAATCGATATATGTGAAGTCCATCGATCAATGCCTGCTTTCTGAGAGCCATGGCTATTAAAACTGGACGAACGGTCACCGTCAGTCTGCCACAAGTGATGCTACAGCGGCTCCGCCAGACCTCGAGCAGTCCACCACTGTCGGACGGCATGGCTATCGCTTTCGACCTGATGACACCATCCTTTCCGCATCAAACCTGATGCAGCCTCGAGCGGCCCACCATCAGACAACTGCAGCTATCACCATCAAGCTCTGCCTATAAAAAGGACCCTCCAGATATGCTATCCTCTAATCGCTAACCTCTGATCTCTGAGCTCTAAGCTCTCCTCCTCCTCTCTAAGCTCTGTGGAAATCATTCCCGAGCACTCCATTCCTATTGACCAAAGCTGACTTGATCGTCGAAGAGTCCTACCGGAGCCACCCCCCACCGACTCCGGATGGGACTTTGTTTTGTAGGTCCCGACGGCAACCTCGTCCACCACCGCTCCAGCTGATTTCGGCGATGATCAGATTCTGCGTCAACAAATTGGTGCTAGAGGAAGGGCATGAACCTCCGAGATTTTCTTGTTCTTAAAGGAGTGCTCGGCGACGATTTCTCTCTTCCCTCTCCGGAGATCTCTCTTCTTCCTCAGTAGAGTTCTTTTCCGAAGAGAAAATGCCTTCCAGGAGAGCTTTGACTCGACGATCAGTGGCCTACGCGCTAGGTCCATCTGCTCCCATTTCAGCCCCGGCAGCCTAGGTTCCATACGAAGCCACCGCAGACGTGGAGCAGTTCAACCTGCTGGTCGGGTTCGTGGCCCCGTCGAGATGATGCTGACCATGCGACAACCTTCGGTGGGGACTTTGCCAGCAAACCCGCCACGAGAATGCGAGAAACCGACCTTAAGGAAGAGCATTCAGACATACCAATCACCCTAAGGAGAAACGGAGAGCAGAAGTTCTCCCAGAATGAAGTTCGGCAGCGCTAATGAGGCCGAACTCCCCCTCGAACTCGTCGTCAAGGAAGTCCGAACAAAGAAGCATGAAGTTCTCCCGCAGAAGGTTTCGCGAAAAAGCGGAATGAAGTTCGGGCAAGCAAAGCTAAGCTCCCTAAAGTGGAATGAAGTTCGACGCAAGCGGAACCGAACTCCCGCTCGAGCTCGTCGTCAAGAAAGTTCGGACAAAGAAGCATGAAGTTCTCCCGCGGAAAGTTTCGCGGGAAAGCAAAATAAAGTTCGGGCAAGCAAAGCCGAGCTCCCTCTCGAGCATGACTCTAAGGAAGCCCCGACAAAGGGACATGAAGTTCTCCCGCGAAAGGTTTCGCGGGAAAGCGGAATGAACTTCGGCGCAAGCGAGGTTGAACTCCCCCTTGAAGCTCATCATTGGAATAAAGTTCGACGGTAGCAAGGCCGAACTCCCCCTCAAAGCTCGAGTATGTCACCAAGGAAACCCCCTACAAAGATTTCACAGGAGGTGAGATGAAGTTCGGCCGCGCTCACGATTGTCCCAGGGCAAGCGAGGCCAAACTTCCTCTCGAGTATGACTCTAAGGAAGCCCCGACAAAGGGGCATGAAGTTCTTCCACAGATTTCGCAAGAAGACGGAATGAAGTTCGGCCGCGTCTACGATCTCCCCAGCGTAAGCAAGGCCCGAACTTTTCGAGCTCGCCACCAAGGAAGCCCCGACAGAAGGGCGCGAAGAAGTCCTCCCGAAAGATTCTGCAACTGTGCCCCTCGCAACGCTCCTCGAACTCAAATTCTCATGGAAGTTAAGAACCGGCTACCAAGACCAGAAGGATTACGACCTCCTCCAGGCATGCACGATCGAAGCAAGTAATGCTTCGACCATTGCGACCACGACCATAATACTGACGAATACATTCATCTTCGAGATGAAATTAAGGAGCTCATCGGAAAGGGACAGCTGGGTAAGTTCCTTTGATGCCAGCCTGAAGTAGAAGAAGATCGGCCAAGGGTGTTGCCGTAGCTAGAAAGGATAAGGAGGTCGGCCGCCTTACGGCGTCATCAACATTACCCTTGGGAGGAGCTTGGTGCATCGGTGATCTGTCATCTTCCAGTGTCAAAGTCAAAGAGAAGCATGCTCCAAATTGAGGAGGCCAGCATGAGATAGAGGAGGTCGTTCGGATGGAATTTACTGTCCGAGGGAACTTAGAGGAACAACGCCCCCACAACCCTGAAACGGGGATGTGCTGTCCGTAACTTTCCTTCGGTAAAATTTTTTTCTTCCAATAATATTGTTTCTGAATGCAAAAACTATACAATGACAGGAAAGAAGCAGTCAATAGTCGCCGTATTAGGAATAGGAGGAAAACCTCGTCCTAACACGAGCAGATCAAAGACCATCAATCTCGACCGGAGATAAGATCTCTTCCGAGCGATCGCTGACAACCTCGGCTAGAGATAAGAGCTCTCCTGAGCGATCAAGTCAACCTCGACCAGAGATAAGATCTCTTTCGAGCGACCGAGTCAACCTCAGTCAGAGATAAGATCTCTTCCGAGCGACCGATGACAACCTTAGCCAAGATGACAGCGACTGAGTCAACCTCGGCCAGAGATAAGATCTCTCTCAAGCGATCAATGACAACCTTGACTAGAGATAAACTCTTCCGAGCGACCGCTGACAACCTCGACCAGAGATAAGATCTCTTTCCGAGCGATCGAGTAATCTCGACCAGAGATAAGATCTCTCCCGAGCGACCGATGACAACCTCGACCAAAGATAAGATCTCTCCCGAGCGACCGCTGACAACCTCGGCTAGAGATAAATCTCTTTCGAGCTTCGAAGATCCTCGCTGCTGCCCATTAGGAACAGAAGGAGAACCCCTCCTAACGTAAGCAAAGTCGAAGCCCGTTCACGAAGAATGGGATGGGGGAGAGGCCCTGACAACGACCTTATGTGCCCCCATAGCCCATTAAAAAAAGGAGAAAAATCTCGTCCTAATGCAAGCACCGTTAGGAACAGGAGGAGAACCTCGTTCTAACGTGAGCAAAGTCGAAGGCCATTTCAGAAGGATGGGATGGGGAGAGGCCCTGAAACGGTCCTTATGTGCCCCACAGTCCTTAGGAATAGAGAACCTCGTCCTAATTCCGAGGCAAGAGTCGAACCCATAGCTCGTTAGGAACAGGAGGAGAACCTATCCTAACACGAGAAAAGTTCAAGTCTGCCCTTATGTGCCCCCACAGCCCGTTAGGAACAGAAGGAGAATCTCATCCTAACGCGCAAAGCGGATCCACAGCCTGTTAGGAACAGGAGGAGAACCTCGTCCTAATGCGAGACCCATAGCCCGGTAGGAATAGGAGGAGAACCTCGTCCTAACGCGAGCAAAGTCCAACCTTGGCCAGAGATAAGATCTCTCCCGAGAAGCAACCTTGCGACCTCGACCGCATTGGAGATAAGATCTCCCCCGAGGTAAGCTCGACCGTAGGAGATAAGATCTCCCCCAAGCGTTCGCATCAATCTCGACTGCGGGAGATCAGATCTCCCCCGAGGCAACCTCGGCTATAGATGATAAGATCTTTCCCGAGCACCCGCATCGACCTCGACTACAGGAGATCAGATCTCCTCCGAGGCAACCTCGGCTGTAGAAGACAATGTCGCCCCCGATGAGCTCAACCTCCGACCTCGATCGCAGGAGACGAGACTTGCCTCAACCTCGATTGGAGATGGAATCTCCCCTGGATTTCAACTTCGACATCAACTTTAGCAAGAGATGAGATCTCCCCCAAGCTCCGACCTGAACCAACACGGAGCTCAGAAGAGAACTTCGACAGTCGCCTTTTCTGTACTCCCTTCCTTCGAGTTTCGAACTCGAGAGTGGGGGGGCTATTATTGGGGATATACCCCGCTCCTACCAAAGTCCAGTTCGATGCTCAGCCTAATGCAACCAGTAGCCGTGGAAGAGCTTCAGCAGATGGATCTTAGCCGAACTCGTTCAGCCGATCGAGCTCCTTCGGACTCCCAACGGTCGAACTCCTGCAGCCGGATCGAACTGCTCAGTCGGTCGAGTTCCTTCGAACTTCCAACGGTCGAACTCCTCAGCAGTCGTCCCTCGACCAAACTCCTTTCGAGCTTCCCTCCCTTGGAATCGATATATGCGAAGTCCATCGATCAATGCCTGCTTTCTGAGAGCCATGGCTATTAAAGCTGGACGAACGATCACCGTCAGTCTGCCACAGGCGACGCTACAGTGGCTCCGCCAGACCATCGAGCAGCCCACCACTGTCGGACGACATGGCTGTCGCTTTTGACGTGACGACACCATCCTCTCCGCATCAAACCCGGTGCAGCCTCGAGCGGCCCGCCATCAGATAGTTGCAGCTGTCACCATCAAGCTCCGCCTACAAAAAGAACCCTCCAGATACGCTATCCTCTAATCGCTAACCTCTGATCTCTGAGCTCTAAGCTCTCCTCTTCATCTCTAAGCTCTGTGGAAATCATTCCCGAGCACTCCATTCCTGTTGGCCAGAGCTGACTTGATCGTCGGAGGGTCCTACCGGAGCCACCCCCCACCGACTCCGGACAGAACTTTGTTTTGCAGATCCCAACGGCGACCTCGTCCACCACCGCTCCAGCTGATTCCGACGACAACCAGATTCTGCATCAACATATATATATCTATATATATATATATATGTATATCTATACATATATCCATATACGTATATATACATACATATATATATATATATATATAATATATATATATATATATATATATATATATGCATATCCTCGTCCACCACCGCTCCAGCTGATTCCGACGACAACCAGATTCTGCATCAACATATATATATCTATATATATATATATATGTATATCTATACATATATCCATATACGTATATATACATACATATATATATATATATATATATATATATATATATATATATATATATATATATATATATATATATATGCATATACATATATATATATACATATATGTATATGTATATGTATGTATGTATATATATATGTATATATATATACACACACACTCACACACATATATATATATCCCTTCCACTATGTCATTATATGATCCGTACAATGTGAAGAATAATTAAGTTTGGAGCACCTATAGGTCATATTCTTTATTGGGCCTTCTAGGCAATTGATAGTTCAAATAGTTTCACTTGCAAAGAAACAAATATCAGTTGATGTAACAGAGCCTTTTTAACAACATACAAACTTTGCAAATTTTAGTTATCTATCAAGCAAAATTTAATATACAACACTAAAGAATAGAATTATATATTAGAAGAAGTTTCTTATGCTTCTTAAATTACTTGTTATGATAAGCAGAATTGTGACCAATGTAGATAGAATAGAAAACTTCTGGTAAGCAATCAACATCATCACAATAATGACAGGCATAACATGAATATGAAAAATAACAACCCCTATATATAACCAAGACAACTCTAAAAGGGATACAAAGAATTAAGTCAAAAATCATTCAGAAACATCAGTAATCATACACACAAACCCACCATGCTGATGGCGACCTTGAGCTCCAACAAATCACACACAGGCAAACAACTAAATCACATAAAGGGAAAACTAAAGATTCAGCTCTTCCTTTATTATCTTTTTCTTTTTCTTTATTGGTTAGTTAGCACAGTTGGTTTCCTCAGTAGATGGAGGTGGAATTCATGTCAATAAATCATTAAGAATAATAAAATTAAAATATTTTATAAAAATTAAATTTTTCTTTAAACTAAATGAAACATAAAGAGGTATCAAATACAAACATACATACATAATACAAGCTCCAGCAAAGAAATCAACAAACAACATATGCATTAGTAGACCAATGAGAAAGGCATCCAGGGCATGACCAGAACTCATTGCATGATCAATGTTTCCCTCAAATTAAAATTAAAAAAAAAAAAAGCAATCTCACTTTAAATAAGCACTCTTTGTTCTTTGGCAGTGGTAGGAGAGACCAAGGAATATCTAATTATCAGTTGCTAGAACTGCCAGTGGGTGTACGAGCGAGTACAGTGCAGGTCCGAGGAAATAAATATCCTAAGAAAGTTTGGAGCAAGGATTTGAGTTTCCTGGATTTTCGAAAGAGTTATTGGTGCCCTAGATAAAGTTTCCCACTAGTAATATCTAGTTACATGCTGAAAGTACCCATCTCTAACATCCTACTGGGCTAATGCCAACAAATAGTCTAGCAAAGTCCAGCTGCCATTGACTTCAAGTTTGACCAATAGATCACCTGGCTTTTGAAAACAATATAATTTACTATACTAGAACTGCACTAATTTAATAACATCTATAGTGGCATTAGAGCTCTACATTAGCAAGATCATAAATTAGACTGCATAGTGAATGCATGGATAGGAAAATACCATATTGAAACACATGAACCAGCAAAAAAATGAGCAAGTGGAAATTGGCATAAACTTGAAGATATGTATCCGAAACAAAACAAAGAAGAATAGGAGCTAAGGAGTGAGAGTGGGACAAATAAATGGGAGCTATCTAGATCTCACTAATCTCGCCTTCCTGGCAAATGCCCACATCAATTATCATCGCCTTATTTCCCTTCTTCCCATCTCTCAGCGATGACACCCTACCCTGTAGCAATTCCTCCTCGGCGACTGTCCATTTCACAGACAACAATAACAACAATGAGAAGCATTTCATCAAACACTATTAACGATAATATGTAGTTAATCAAACTGAGCCTGAACAATAAGGTTATTCTATAATGTATACTAATTACCCTGTCCTCAGAGCGAGGGGTTCGGGTTTCTTGGAGACGACGATGCAGTCGACGAAGGCGGAGGAGGTCGTCCATCTTCCAGTGGCACGTCGGGTGGACCTCATGGTGGTGCTCGTACACGGTGATGGTGGTGCAGCGGTGGGCGGCATCGTAGCGGGCGAGAAGGAGAGGTAGTAGACAAAAGGCCTTTGACAGGGTACTGCGGGCCATGTGCCTGGGTGTTGAAAGGGTAGGCCGTGTAGTCGTTGTGGTGGTACCAATTGAGGAAGGTCCACATGGGCATCTCCATTTCCCGGGGCGACATCACCCCCCTGCACCATCTGCACAACGAAACCCCACGAGATGGAGACCATCCAGAGGTGGTTGGCATCGTAGCAGATGGACTGCTGGAAGATGGCCTGTGGAGTCGAGCCAGATGGGCCCGTCGAAGAGGTGGCAGAGCGCGGCAGCGCGGGAGGGGGTGCCGGGGAAGACAGGCTGGACGACATCGAGGGGGTGAAGGGTGACGAGCGGGACCACGGGGTGCGCCTGTGAGGAGGCCGAGGAGGTCGCCTGTAGACGTCATACTGGTGGAAGCCCGGAGTGGCGGGTGAGGGGGACGCCTGAGCTTCGGCCATGCAAGGCCTGGATGCGGATCGTCGATGCCATAGAGGGCCGGGTAGCGGTGGAGGTAGCGGTCCTACATGCGAGAGAGGGCGGCCGAGGGGCGGCTGATGGCAAACCCCCCGCCGCCGTAGGCCATGGCGTAAGAGAAGTAGATGTTCTGGAGGTGACTCTCGAAGACAAAGCCGATGTATTAGGGCTGGCGGTGGTCGAACTGAGAGGACGCGGACGAGGTTGTCGGGGATGAAGACGGTATCGTCGTCACCCATGACGAACCACCGAACATTCTGGAGACCTAGGCGGAAGGTCTCGGAGAGGATGCGGGAGAGCCGCCAGGTAGGGGAGGAGGGGCATGCGGAGTTGCAAGGGGTGCGGGTGCGGGCCCCGGTACCAGGGGAGATGGGGAGGGGGGTCACACGGAGCAGCATCGCACGGTGGTAGGGGGGATGTCGCACGGTTAAGAGAGAGGAAAAGGAGATTTAGGGCATCTATTTCTCGTATCCTAAAAATATGTTGCATGAGTGCATGAATTAACAAGATAATTAAATATAAATAATTTTAAATTTTATAATTATTTAAAATTTAAAATATTTTATAAATATTTAGATTATTTTAAAAAATAATAGATCATGATAAAACTTAAATGCATGAATAATAGGATAATTATGTAGCATATGAATCAGGACTTTAAACTTAAAATTTTTAAAATTAGTATTTTTTCTTTTGAAAAAGAATAGTTAAGTAAATCAATTTATAAAGATCAAATAATTTATCTATTTTATTATTTTTTATTTTTTTCATGGTTCTTACTCAAATTTTATTAAAAATAAAAAAATTTTCAAAAATTAAGAAGAAAATTCATAATAACATATAAATTCTAGACAAGCAACTACTAACAAAAGTAAACATTTATGAAATTCAATACTGATCATATCTCTCTTCAATAATAGAGCATGAATTTGTTATATTTTTAGATAGAGAGAAAGAGAGAAAAAAAAAGAGAAAGAACATTATACTAATAAAAAGTTATATTTTTTTAATTTTAATTAGCAACGAACTAAAATTTTGTTATAAATCAATTGCAAAACCACTTTCTAGTGAGTTTTATTTTATTTCGAGATTAGCAATGAACATGTAGCCGATTCAATTCTCATGCAAATTCTTTTGAAGAGAGGAAGAGGAGAGAGAAAAAGAAAGAGAGATGGAACATCAAGCTACATAAAAGTTAAGATTTTTTTAATTTTTTTAAATTAGCAATGGAGTGAAATTCTGTTGCAAATCAGTTATAAATCTGCTTCCTAGTGAGTTCTTTTATTTTTAGATTAGCAACGAAAATATTGCCATTTCAATTTTGTTATAATTTTTTTTATTCTTAGATTAGCAATGGAATAAATTCGATTGTAAATCCAGTATAAGCTAATCAAAAAATTCTACAATTTCTTTAACCAACTATTAGCAATGGAAATTGAGTTCGTTGTAAATTCTTGCTATATTCTATTGCTAATCCATTGCAATTCTATTGCCAATGATATGCAAGAATCTTCTACAATATTTAGCAACTATTTTTAGATCCATTTTAATTTTGTTACAAAATTTTCGTGTCTAATTCGTTGTAAGTCTGTTGTAAATTTATTTTTTCAATATTAGCAATGAAATTAAATATTCCATTACAAATCCATAGCCAATTTACAATGGATTAGAAATAGATTCTATCTGTTGCTAAATTTTCATTGTAAAATCACATATTTCTTGTAATATTTAGTTGCTAATCTATTGCCAATAATATGCTGGAATCTCCTACAAAATTTAGTAATAGTTTTCATATCCGTTGTTATTTCGTTACAAATTTTTTATTTCTAATCCATTGTAAATCTATTATAATTTTATTTTTTTGAGATTAGCAACGAAATTGAGCATTCTGTTGTAAATTCATTTCTAATTAATAATTAATTAGAAACAAATTCTGTCCGTTGTAAAATTTCTATTATTAAACAACATTTTTCTTGTAGTGCTTGAAACCTTTCTAGTAGAGTGCTGCTTTAATTAGGATAAATTCATGATCCGACACTCTCTTGTTTTCATCTTGATCTGACTAAAAATTGAAATTAAAATATTTCACAAGTTTTAAGTCAATATCTCCATATTTGAGTCACTGAATCTTAGTATTTCTCAAATACTTAAGAATTATCTATAAAATCTTCTAGTGGTTCTCACTTGGATCAGACTGGTATCTGCTCATTACCTCTAGTGAGTATACCATGTCTGGTATAGTATATGGAGAAATAAGATGATAGCTAAATCTTTATTTCTTATAATACTGAAATATCATTTTTGATTAAGAGAATGTCATTCATAGACAGCATAAGAAATAACTCTACAGAATCATTTATCTATTTATAGATGCAGGGTCCATCTTCGTTCATAACAAAGATATACATTCAAAATGCATGTTCTAAGATGATAGCCAAATGGATTTTATAGGTCTCTACCTTTCCATCTACGCTACTCTGATCCTTTTAAAAATCTATGTGTACATAATGGATTTTATCCCTTCAGGTGAATCAACCAGTGTCCATACATTATTGATTTTCATGGACTTGAATTTAAATTTTATGGCTCCAAGCCACTTCTCATAGTCGGACCTCTGCTTAGCATCCATATAGGTGATCGAATTCTTATTATTCTTATCGAGCTCAACAGGATCACCATCCCGAATTTAGATACCGAAGTATCTATCTAGCTAATGTGGTACTCTACCGGATCTTCTTATTGATGCCACTAAAATGGGCTCTTGGTTTGATCTAATCAAATCTGGTTCTATAGGTTTACTAGATTATGTTAGTTTTTTTCTATATGTTGAACTTTCTTAAGTTCAACTTTAATGGCATCAGTTCGTTCTTTAAGAGACTCTTTTTCAAAAAAAATGCCTTACTATTGAGAACAACTTTTATTTTTCAGCATGGTAGAAATAATAACTCTTAAATACCTATAGGATCATAATCCAAGTTTATCTATGTGCAATCCTTTGACATAGGCTGACCAACCCCAAATCCGAAGGTGAGAGTTTAGGCTTATGTTTGATCCATATCTCATATGGAGTTTTTGTGACAAATTTACTTGGAATATATTTCAAAGTAAAACCACAAGAGCAAAAACCTAAAATAGGTAGACTAGTAAACTCCATCATGGATCGAACCATATCTAACAAAATTTAATTTTTTCTTTCTGATATACTATGTTCCAAAAGAAGTCCATTGAGAAAAATCTCATTCTCTCTTAGATATGTTAAAAACTTACTGGATAAGTATTCGCCTCTTTGATTTGATCGAAGAGTTCTAATATCTTTTTTAATTAATTTTTCTACTTCATTATTGAATCATTTGAATATTTCAAATGATTCAAGCTAGACGCACTGATGTCTAGATAGGTTGTCTATAAGTATAATGAAATATTAATATCCTTGACATTATCTAACTTGGATGTTTATTAGATATGTATATTATACTTAACAGATTGTGTATATATCATTTCTTTATTATCCACATATTATTATAATATCATTCATAATGATATCACGATAATCTTCTTTTATTAATAAATGATGATAATCTTTGGTCAAAAGGTCAACAAAGATCATATTTATCATAAATAATGGACAACAGTGACAGTCATTCTAAATGACAACATGTGTATTGAAAATTAGCTTGACGATAAAGCTAGGATTTGAATAGAACTTTCTTTCATAATGTTCAAGAATCTCTCACTATTTTTAAACATTCTATTTATTTAAAATTCTTGCAATAAATTGTATAAGACTACCGGTATCTTATACCGAGGTAGCAAAATTACATACAGAGAAATTATAAGATATTATCATATAACAATCTTGATGAGTAACTCTTTGCTTCTTTCTCTTATTCAACCAGTCGGGATCAAAGAAAGCAAGGTATTTAGGATAATACTTCTTCCTACGAGCATGCTTCTGGCATTAGATGCATTCTACTTAATTTGGGTTAGTCTTAGACATTTTATTTTGATTGGACTTAGAAGCTCCAGCACAAACTCATTCATATTGCTGAACTAAATTCAATTTTTGATACTAATTATCAAAGTTGGATCTCATAAATTCATCACTGTCTGATAGTGAATAGAGCAATTAGGATTTAGCCTTAATCTGAATAGAAAAAAGAACATAGACCTAATGTATATGAATTATTTTAAGCCTAAAGATTTGGATTTTAGTCTAAAGGTTCTTCCACTATTTTATTCAAATTGATAGTCTCTACCTCTAATTAGAGAATTACTTTAATTTTTTAGTAGGTACTAAAATCTACATAGACTATACACGAGCCCGACTAGGGTCGGTCAATCCATATGCATCTACGGATAGATTCTTTAATCAATTATTTCTTTAAATAACTTTTAATAATTTAATTTTATCTCAGAAATCTAATCAGTAGGCTAGGGCCTCCACTGCAAGGATCCAGTTAGGTCCAATCATTAACATGACTATACTTGGTGCATCGAACCAATGAATGATTAAGCCCAATTATAGTTGGTCAACCTAACCACCATTAAAAAGATACTTCTAAATTATCATATTATGAATAATAATTTTATTTGTCAATAAGCACCAGGCCTATGGGCCTCCAATGATTATTGAGTTAATGGATCATGTTGATGCAGAAAATTATGTCGATGTCGGAGTCGCTGGAGTGCAAAGAGATGAGGCCACCGATGGGACCTGTAAGAAGAAGTTCAAATCAGAGGTGGATGGCTTCGACAGAATCCTTCGATGCTCAAGTTAGTCCTCTGGCCAACAAGAATGGAGTGCTTAGGAGAAAATAAACAGAATATCGAGTAGAGAATGAGAGCTTCGAGAGAAAATATATCTGAAGGATCTTTTATATAGACAAAACTCATAATAAACTGATGGTGATAGCCATAACTGTCTGTTAGTGGGTTGTTCAGGGCCACATGAAGTTTGTTATAGAGAGTGGTGTCCGTTGTCGTAACTTGTCAGTCTATTGGAGATTAATAGTTGAAATTCTGATGGAACTTCTATGCCTGCGAGCAAGTAGTTAACGGTGATGAACCTTGTGCCCAACAGTTCTAGAGGAGGTTTGGACATCTCTGAGTCATCTATAGGATGGCTGATATTCACTGAGTTAGAAATTGAACTTGTGTAGATGATGAGGTCCTTCTACTATTTATGTCTGCTCAATCGATGCTCAAAATGTATGGTAGTTAGTTCAGCCACCAAAAGGAGGCTTCAATTGAAAGGAGTTCGACTAGGAGTTCGCTCGGTGACTAGAAGAAGTCTGTTCAATGATTGGAAGAAGTCTGTTCAGTGGCTGGAAGAAGTCTGTTTGGTGGCCGAAGGGAGCTTGTCTGGGTCAATAGCAATTAGGGTTGGCTGATAGTCGGGATAGGCGGACATGCTCAGAATGCTCTGGTGAGCCTTAACTACTCCTTTGAAGTTCAGCTATCTTCAAGGTCATCCGCAAGTGGATAATTATTCCAGGTAGAGGGTTGAAAGGTCGGTAAATTCACTGATTTAGGATGATGGCTAGATTGAAGTTCAGATTTACTCAGGCTTGCACACCCAAGGTTCTTGGTGTAAGAATGCCAGGATCTACCACTTTTAGCAAGGTATAAAAACTCATTTGAGGAGAAGCTTTGCCGGTCCAGGACTCCTGATGTGAGACCCTATTGTAAGGTGAGATTTGGCTTGACAGAGATATGCAGATCTGGTTGTAAAGGAGTTCGCCAACTTCAAAGTTGGTCGGGCTAGATTACGCAAAGATCGAATACTTAGCTAGATACTTAGCTAACTATTTAGGCAATTGTCTTCACCATTCAAGTTCGTCTGGATGAGGTCCGAGATGCCCTTTGGGTTTTGCAGTTATTTAGAAGGTCTGACAATCAAATCGAGGATCATCTAGCGTGCACAGGTTGGAGGTTGGCTGTCTTAGAGTGAATTGAAGTCAGAACTCATACTGGTTGAAGTTCAGTCATGGTTGCCATAGTCAGATGGGATCATCCCAAGGTTGGGCATCTTGCTGAACTTTAATAGGAGAGGATTTATCACCAACACTAGTGTTGCCCAAATGAACAACCCAAGAGGGGGGGGGGGTGAATTAAATTTTCAAAAATTTAAATAGATATGTGCGGTGATTAAAGATTAAATCTTAAGTGAATCAAATATGAGAGCAAATAGAAGATATAAGCTAGAGCACACACATAAGCAAGAGGATTTTATAGTGGTTTGGTGCACTCTCAGCACCTACGTCCACTCTCCAAGCAAACTCTTGAAAATTTTACTATAATCCCTCAAGATTATAGCCAGATAGTTTTTCTAGGCTCATTATCCAATAACCCAGTTGGTTTTTTCCTAGGTTCACCAACCACAATCCTTACAAGAATTAGATAAACCAATCTGAATAAACAAAAGTGGAGAAAAGCTCCAAAACCCAAATTTCAGTCCCTTCTAAAACTAAATAAACAAAAAGGAAAAAGGAAATGTTTCAACTCAAAAGGCCCCTTCGAATGAGCAGAAGAGTTGTCCTTGTAGTTCGTTGAAAGCCTCTTTGAATCTATAGAGTTAATGCACTTAAGGATTCTTCAATGCTTGAGAGAATAGATTGATTGAAGATGGGGATTTTCATTCAAGAGCAAAGCGTGTTTTTCTTTTCTCTCATCTTTCTTCGATTGATCATGAATAAGCCTTCCTTTCATATCTTCAGCATTCCTTTCTTCTAGTGATGATTGGAGCTTAGAAAAAGTAAAATTCAAACATTGGAGAGCAGCAACTAGCCATTGGAGTCGAAAAAATCTAATCTGAAATGCCCCATCAAAAAGTTGTCGCTGAGTCTTGAGACCTCTCGGTTTGTCTTGAGATGTCTCGCCAAGTTATGGGGCCTCTCGATTTGAACAGGAGAGCTCTCACCTTCACTCTCATGAAAAATCATCTTTCTAACTTGCTTGAGACCAAGATCTCTCGGTTCTGAACGAGACGTCTCACAGGGACCGCGAGACCTCTTGAGAATCCTGCGAGACCTCTCGCTCTCAGGGCACAGAAATTAGATTTCTATCATCTGAGATCAAGAGCTCTCGAGATTCTTTTAAGACCTCTCAAAATCATGCCAGAACAGCGCTTGGGATGTGCCAGTCCACTCGAGAGCTCTCAAAAAAATTTTGAGATGTCTCAAAGACTACTCCAAGATGATTTTGAGAGAATTTTTGCTCCAAACAAGAAAATTTGAATTTTGATTGATTTTTACTTAATATCTTCCTTATTTTGATCAAAGAGCTCTCTTTCATCTGACAAATGAAATACTTAAAATAAAATATATTAATAATCATTTGCTTTAATGTTTAGTCATCATCAAAATCACTTAGGAGATTCAACAATCTCCTCCTTTTTGATGGTGACAAAATATTAAGCAATACATAAAATGATTATAAAAAATATGAATGTCATGAACTAATGAATGTAAAGTTTTTGTGCTGAAGCTCCCCCTTAATGTATGCTCTCATGAGTAAGATTTGAATAATCATTCTCCTCCTTAATGTATGTTCTTATGAAATGAATAATATGAATTAAATAAGATTTGCATTTGATCAATTTAAATAATTTATTTTCTAAAAAGTCTCCTTTTTTTTGTATTTTAGTTTGAACTGATTATATATTTGCATATTTTTTCTTAATATTTCTTCCTCTTTTTGTTATCATCAAAATCACAACAATGAAAGGGTCATAAAAAAGATAAAAAGGCAAGAATATAAAAAGGATTGATTCTATTTCAAGATTTAATACTACATAGTTAGAGGTGTATGTTGGTTTACAAAAAATAAATCTCATACCAACATACCTAAATCAAAAGTTAAAACAAAAGAGAAACTAGACCTAGTCCTCATTAGAGAGGAACTTAATGTTGGGTTCAAATGAAGATTTAGATTTAGTTGAGGATAAGTGAGGAGCAGGTCTAGGAGATGGTGATGATCTAGAAGAAGATGATGGTCCAGAAGAAGAAGAAGTCCGACTCAAAATCTGCCATACAGTAGAAATGAGGACTTCAGCCATGGTGCACTGAACAGTGATATTCTCTTCAAGTCTCTATGCAATCCTGGTATTGTCAGATAGGAGTAGTTCAATTTGAGTTGATATTTTATGCTACTCCTCCAAAAATTCTAACATTTGAGATAGTCCATTGATTTGTTGACTAAGTATTTCTGTTTGATCCTCAGTGGATATCCTTTGCTCTTCAATGCTTATTAAAAGTTGATGCCTCACACTAGATAGTATATCCATAAATCTTTTAGATACTTTCTAAACTACTTCTACCATTCTTTCAACTAACAGATCTTGATCAAAAGCTGGGGAAGGATCTAGAGTAGGATAAGGAAGCACCTGAGGAGAGTGTGGAGACCCTAGTGTAGTGAAGGAGGGTCCAGCAGATGGTGATGGTGGAGGGGGTGGAGATCTATGTTCTTTAGGCTCGATTGCAGCATGTTCATTTGTCTTCACCCATTTATCATCCTTCTTTACAAATTTCATTCGATTTAATGTTCCCTTATTGATGTAGTCCGTGTGAGCCAACTTTTTGAAATCTTCACCTTCTAGATTAACTTGAAAGTCCTTGATGATTAAGGTAAAGATCATTCCATATGGTAAACATGCCTTGCTCTTGCTGGCTGTATCCTTCAGTTGTTGTAGCATGAGAGAGAAAAAGTTGATGGGAGTTTCAGTCACCATAAAGAATATGATTCCAAGTTGTCTTTTTCCAACCCAGTCATGTCTTCCAACTTTAGAAAAAATAATATGACTGATAAAGGATAGCAGTAATCTCATTTTGATCGAAAGAAGATGTGAAACAAGTTGAAGATTTTCATCAATCTCTTTCCTTTCTAAGACACACTTAAGGGCTTCAATTTTATCAAATAAGTTTAGGTTATTGATCCCAGCCCTAGGCACTTCAAGGAGCTATCCTATTTTTCTCTCATCTAAAGAAATATGCACTCCTTTCACAACAGATTCCACCTTCGACCCATGCTCAAAACTAATGTGGTCAAAAATTTTCCTTATTAAGTTTGGATAAATGTTTACCTCTAGGGTACAGAGTTTCTTCCAATCTTGCTGCCAGATCTAGGACCCAATATGGAAGTTCTACTGATCAAGGTAAGCAATGTCCACATTGTAGCCCATTGGAACTATCCTAGTAGTAACGAAAAGTTGGGCACAAGATCACAAAGCAGATGGAGATGATTGAGCCATGTCATGCTATCATTTAGCCCTAGCTTCAGTCGATGGCATGATGGAGGGTCTTTGAGCGACGAGCGATCTCTTCTTCGGAACCATTGGGGGCCAAGGTTTGGAGGAAATGGACAAGAGATGATGATTTGAAGGATTTTTGAGGAAAGAAGGAGAGTTTTGGAGAGAATAGAGGAGAGGTCTCGGACGAGTGGAATGAAAGAATGGAACAGGAAACCTCTCGTAGATCGATTTTAAAAAGAGGGCTCACATGAATCGAGAGCTCTCGTCTTGATGATGAGACATCTCGAAAACTTTGAGAGCTCTCATGTTTAGCATGAGAGGCCTCGAAATCCAATTGAGAGGTCTCATGAAAAATTCGAGACTTTTCGAGCATAGGGAGAAAAAATTAAAAATATAGGAGGAATTTCAAGCTGATTTTTTCTAAATTTTTAGGATGGAAAAAGGGGTGTTAGGAATGATGGAAGGATGTAAAAAATGATCCAATAAATTTAAGATTAAGCATTATTAAAGAGGATCATAAATACCAAGGTCATCCCAAAATTTTGAGAATCTATCTTCATTTAGAGGTTTTGTAAAAATGTCAGCTAGTTGATTTTCAGTTATGACAAATTCAAGCGCAATATTATTATTTTGTATATGATCTCTAATGAAGTGATGTCTAATTTCAATATGTTTAGTTCTTGAATGTTGAATGAGATTTTTTGTCAGGTTTATGGCACTAGTGTCGTCACATCTAATAGGAATTTTATTTTGCTTAATTCCAAAGTCTTTGAGTTGTTACATGATCTAAAGTATTTGAGCACAACAACTCCTCGCAACAATATATTCAGCCTCAGCCGTTGATAGTGCTATAGAGTTTTGCTTTTTGCTATACCAAGAGATCAAGTTCAACCCTAGAAATTGGCAAGTGCCACTAGTACTCTTTCTATCAATTCTATATCCTCCATAGTCTGCATCAGTGTATCCAATCAATTCAATGAAAGATTATTTTGAGTACCAAAGTCCTAAGTTATTTGTGTAAATTAAATATCTAAAAATTCTCTTAACAGCTAGTAAGTGTGATTCTTTAGGGTTAGATTGAAATCTTGCACACATGCATACACTAAACAGTATATTAGGTCTAGTTACAGTTGAATAAAGTAGGGATCATATCATACCTCTATAAAGCTTTTCATTCACATTCTTACCATTCTCGTCTTTGTCAAGTTTGCATGAGGGGCTCATGGGAGTGCCGATTTTTTTTCATTTTTCATGCCAAACTTCTTTAGCATTTCTTTGATGTACTTTGATTGGCTGATGAAGATGCCTTTCTTTGATTATTTGATTTGTAGTCTAAGAAAGAAGTTCAGCTCCCCCATCATGCTCATTTCAAATTTGCCCTGCATCAACTTAGCAAACTCTTGATAAAGAATTTTATTAGTAGCTTCGAATATGATGTCATCCACATATATTTGAACCATAAGAAGGTCATTATTTTTTTTTTTTTAAAATAGAGTGGTGTCAACACTTCCTCTAATAAAATTATTATGTAATAAAAGTTTGCTCAATCTTTCATACCATGCTCTAGGTGCTTGCTTAAGTCTATAAAGAGTTTTGTTTAATTTATATACATGGTTGAAAAGTGAGTGATTTTCAAAATCAGGAGGTTGTTCTACAAAAACTTCTTCAGCAATATAATCATTCAAAAAGGTGCTTTTCACATCTATTTGAAATAGTTTAAAATTCATGTAACAAATAAAAGCAAGTAATAATCTAATTACCTCTAATTTTTCTACAAGTGCATATGTTTCATCAAAGTCAATTTCTTCTTTTTGATTATATCCCTTAGCAACTAGTCTAGCTTTATTTCTTACAACATTACCATGTTCATCCAATTTATTCCTAAATACCCATTTTGTGCTGATTATTGGATGGTCAATGGATTTGTTTACAAGAGTCCATACATTATTTCTTTCAAAAATGTTTAGTTCATCTTGCATGGCTAGCATCCAATTAGGATCTTGTTCGACTTCTTCTATATTTTTAGGTTCTATTTGAGAAACAAATGCAAGGTAATCAAATGTATCCTTAAAAGAGGATCTAGTTCTTACCTCTTGTGAAGGATCACCTAATATCAATTCTTTTGGATGATTATGTGCATACCTCCACTCCTTGGGTAGATCCCTATGATCATCGATTGCTTCATTCTCACCATTATGGCTTTGTTCCAAGATTGTTGTAGATTTATCTTTATCTTGAATATTATTGTCCTTCAAGTTTATGTCCTTCATTCCATCTTCGAGAATTTCTGTATCATCATCAAAAATATCTTTCTTTCTTGAAGATTGATTGTTAGCTTCATCAAAAACGATATGAATAGATTCTTCAATAATCAAAGAGTGTTTGTTGAAAACTCTATATGCTTTGCTAGATGTAGAATATCCAAGAAATATACCCTCATCTGCCTTAGAATTGAATTTACCTTGATTATCTTTACTATTATTATGAATAAAATATTTACAGCCAAAAATATAAAAATAACTAATGTTAGATCTTTTTTCTTTCCAAAGCTCATAGGAGGTTTTCTTTAAAATCAGACGAATAGAAACTCTACTTAGAATATAACATGCTATGTTAATGGCTTCAGTCTAAAAATATTTGGACAGATTTTCTTCACACAATATGATACGGGCCATATCAACTAAGGTTCTATTATTTCTTTCAACAACTCTATTTTATTGAGGAATTCTAGGTGCAGAAAAATTATGTTCAATGCCATATTCATTGCAAAATTCTTTACAATATTTATTTTTAAATTCTATGCCATGATTACTACGGATACATACCACAGTAGAGTTTTTTTCATTTGTAATTTTCTTGTCAAACTTTGAAAATATTGAAAATACTTCATCTTTGTAAGCTAAAAATAAAACCCAAGTAAAACGAGAATAATCATCAATAATTACTAGACCATATTTCTTTCCTCCTAGGCTTGTGGTCCTAGTAGGTCCAAACAAGTCCATATGAATTAATTCAAGGGGCCTAGAAGTTGAAATCATATTTTTGGATTTGAAACTTCTCCTAGTTTATTTTTTAAATTGGCAAGCGTAACAAACATGATCAATTTTGAAATCTAGTTTTGGTAGCCCTTTAACTAAGTCCTTATTATGTAATTTATAAAGAGTATGCATGCTAGCATGACCTAATCTATGGTGCCAAAGCTAACTAGTTTTCTTTATATTAGCATTCATTGCAACTAGGCATTGGCCACTCTTCATGGCAATTTCATCAAGATTTACCATGTAGATGTTGCCACGCCTAAATCCAATGAATTTTAAACTATCATCCAAGGAACTAGATACTTTGCACAAAGAAGATTCAAAAGAAACTTTAAAACCTTTATCACAAAGTTGACTAATACTAAGCAAGTTATGTTTTAAGTTATCAACTAACAATACATTATCTATAAAAGTGATAGGAGTAATCTAAATTTTACCATAACCAATAATTTTGCCTTTACCATTATCACCAAAGGTGACTACTCTCCCATCCTTTCTTTCAAGGATGACGAATTGTTGCTTATCACCCGACGTATACCTTGAGTAACCGCTATCTAAGTACCACTCCCTTTTTGATCCTTGGGCTGCAAGGCATTTCTCATCATCTTATGCCATGAAACATAAGTTTGCTTTATTTTAGTCTTCTTCCTCCGAGCTTGACTCATCACTATCGCTCCAAGTTGCTATCATAGCTTTCTTTTTTATTCTTTTTGGCCCTTTCTTCAACTGAGGACATTTAGTCCTAAAATGTCCTGATTTTTTGCATTCATAGTAAGTGGGCTGATCCTTCTCTTTTTCCCTTTCTTTCTCCCTATTGAATCCTTATCTTTTTCTTTCCATAAATTTCTTAAATTTTCTAATCATCAAGACCATGTCTTCATCATTTTCTTCACTGGTGGATAGATCATCTTCTTCTTCAGCAGCTATAGATTTCAGTGCTATTATTTTCTTCTTCTTGTTGTCTTTCTCATTTTGCCGACTCATGGCTAGCTCATGTATCATCAAGGATCAAATGAGCTCCTCTAAAGATAATGTGTTCAGATCTTTTGCCTCTTGGATGGCTATTACCTTGGCTTCCCATGTCCTAGGCAAAGATCTGAGAATCTTTCTCACCAATTTATTGTTAGTGTAAAATTTACCTAAACTTTTTAAACTATTTATGATATCAATGAATCTTGTATACATGCTAGTGATAGATTCAGTGGGGTCCATTTTAAACAACTCATATTAGTGAACTAGCATGTTAATTTTAGTTTCATTTACTTGATTTGTCTCTTCATGCGTGATCTCAAGCCTATCCCAAATTTTTTTTGCTGAATTACAAGTGGAGATTTGGTTAAACTCGTTAGCGTCAAGGGCACAATAGAGTACATTCATTATCTTGACATTTAATTGGACAAGTTTCTTATCAATTCCATCCCAATCCTTCTCCGACTTAGGAGTGGATGTGCCATTAACAATGATTATGGGAGTGTGTGGATCATTGACAATGACACTCTATATGTCATAGTCAAGGGCTTGAATAAAAATGCACATGCGAGCTTTTCAATAGGTATAATTAGACTCATTGAAAAGAGGTGGCCTATTTGTAGATTGCCGTTCGGTAAGTGAACCTCCTAGTTGGGTTGACATGATCTTTATCTCTAGTTGATAAAATCAATAATTAGTATTGAACCAAGGCTTTGATACCAATTATTGCCCAGATGAACAACCCAAGAGGGGGGGGGGGTGAATTGGATTTTTCAAAATTTAAACAGATATGTGCGGTGATTAAAGATTAAATTTTGAGTGAATTAAATGTAAGAGCAAATAGAAGACACAAGCTAGAGCACACACACAAGTAAGAGAATTTTATAGTGGTTCAGTGCGCTCTCAGCACCTACATCCACTTTCTAAGCAAACTCTTGAAAATTTTACTATAATCCCTCAAGATTATAGTTGGATAATTTTTTCAGACTCACTATCCAATAATTCAATTAATTTTTTTCTAGTTTCACCAACCACAACCCATTCAAAAATTAGATAAACCAATCTGAATAAACAAAAGAGAAGAAAAATCCCAAAACCTAAGTTTCAGTCCCTATTGAAATCAGATACATGAAAAGGGAAAAGAAAATGTTTCAACTCAAAAGGCCCCTTCGAATGAGCAGAAGAGTTGTCCTTGTAGTTCATTGAAAATCTCTTTGAATCCATGGAGTTAATGCACTTGAGGATTCTTCAATGCTTGAGAGAACAGATTGATTGAAGATGGAGATTTTCGTTCAAGAATAGAGCGTATTTTTCTTTTCTCTCATTTTTCTTCGATTGATCATGAATAAGCCTTCTTCCTTTTATTTTTGTAGCATTTCTCTCTTCTAGTGATGATTGGAGCTTAGAAAAGCAAAATCCAAATATTGGAGAGTAGCAACTAGCCGTTGAAGTCGAAAAAATTTGATTTGAAATATCCCATCAAAAAGTTATCATCGAGTCTCGAGACTTCTCAGTTTGTCTCGAGATATCTCACCAAGTTATGGAGCCTCTCGATTTGAACAAGAGAGCTCTCAGCTTCAGTCTCATGAAAAATCATCTTTCTAAAAAAAATGGCTCATCTGAGATTGAGACCTCTCAGTTTTGAATGAGACCCCTCTCGCTCTCAAGGCACAAAAATTAGATTTCTATTATCTGAGATCGAGTGCTCTCGAGATTCTCTCGAGATCTCTTAAAATCATGTCAGAACAGCACTTGGGATGGTCAGTCTACTCAAAAGCTTTCAAAAAAATTTTGAGATATCTCGAAGACTGCTCCAAGGTGATTTTAAAAGAATTTTTGCTCCAAACAAGGGAATTTGAATTTTGATTAATTTTCACTTAATATCTTTCTTAATTTGGTCAAAGAGCTCTCTTTCTTCTGACATTGGAATACTTAAAATAAAATATATTAGTAATCATTTGCTTTAATGTTTGGTCATTATCAAAATCACTTAAGAGGTTCAACAACTAGTCCTCCCACTCTTGAGTTCAAAGTTCAAAAAAAGAGAGTACAAATATGAGAGTCAAAGTTCTTTTCCATCTTCTCACTTTCGTAAGATGGAGAATTTTGGCGTTATCTGCACTAGCATAATGATTCTTCAATACGAGATGATCCAAAAAGATAGGATTACAAAATTCTTGTTGAAGAGGTGCTCAAGGTACGGCATCATTAAGGCCTTGCCAGCTGCACTATTCCACCATGATAAGTGAAACACGGGTCTGATGGACATCAAGTAGGGAGAACCTGCAATCATAACTACCTCGGGCCTCCCTCAGGTATTTAAAGTCTTTCCTCCCCTCCAACACCTTATTCTATTCTTGAGTTTTCTTCGTCTTCCTGATCTCCATCTTCTTCCCATTCGATAGCTTCGATCCCTTCTACAATTTTCTCTAGCCATAAATGCTTCCCATTCATTTTGCATCCTATCGGTTGCCTTCTTGCCATCTCAAACCATTCTAGGTTAGAGCCCAAACTTCCTCTTAGTTATTTTGATGCTTTTCAATATCTAACCCTTCAATTTTTTTGAGAGGCTTCGCCCCCTATTTTTTTTATTTTTGAAGTCTTTTTCCAAGTTTTAGTTTGATCCGTATGTCTTTTGCGGGATCCTCATCGACTAGTTCTGGGAGCCCAACCTGCTTAGACTTGATGGACTTAGGTCTTAAGGAATCCTTCGATCCCATAGAAGGACCTTGCCTCCCCTTTGTCCCTAGTACCATTCCTTGTTTACTTCATCTCGAGGATCTTTCTTTGATGAGGACTCAGTATGGGATACTCTCGGAGTACGAACTTGAACTTCTTGGGCCAAGTGGCAGAGTTGCTCTCCTCCCTTGGGTCATTTTTGCTTGTACACCGAGGCTCTCCATGCTAGACTCCGACTTTCGATCCCACCTTTTGTTGTCGCTCTTTTTAGATTCTTAAACATCTCCTTCATCTCCATGGTGCTGAACTCATTTAGGTTCATCATAGGATTTCTATCTCTGTGCATCGAATTGAGGTCCGGCCTATGATTTTTTATTCTAAAATTATTTTATTTTTAAATGCCACCCCATCGCCAAGAACTAATGGTACATATCTCCCCAATTTAGCAAGAAAGGGTTGCTTAAGGGTGCCCCCACCTTAATTCCTAACTGGAAGGAGAGATTCTTCTTCGTCTCATGCCCCCTCCTAGAACTATGGTTGCCCTCCTGGGAAAATTTGAGAGATTCGGTCTGTCGAGCCCCTGAGCTAGAAAGGGAGGATCAAGACTCGGCTAATAAGCTTGGGACTATCGAGCTCTCCTTATATCCAATTTACTGGACAACCATACCGTGTTTAATTTTGGGCTTAGTCTTCTTAATCCAGCAGGTAGACTTTTATATCTCAATGACTTCACCTTGTGCTCTCTTCTGATCTTAATTTTTAACATTGCAGAAATAACTCTGAAAGAGCAGAATCGCCTAACCCAAGGGGTTAAGATCCTTAAAAGGAAGGGCAGTCATGGAGAAGAGCCATCGAAAAGGGCCAAGCTTGGAGAAACAAGCTCCACCATGCTGACCCAAATCATGGCTACTCTAGAAACTGCCATGGTCGTGCCAAGCCCGACCTTTCCCGATGAGGTGACACCCTCATGCTCCCCGAGTAGGAGAGAGCAACTGAGAAAAGAAAGAAGGCCGTCGCTCGGAAGGTCAAGAGAAATGCTGGAAGGTCTGACGATGATAGCTCCAACCATGAGCAGGGTTCCTTGGATGACTGGAAAGTCATCCATACTTTGATGGACTGGAGCATCTTTTCTTATATTATAGAGAAATGATTTGAAAGGATGATGAGGAATGATTCAAAGAATCTTTCACAGCCTTCCTTGAGGTAACTGATCTCTTCTGAGTCTTGGTTGAGTGTCGATGTACTCTGGAGCCATAACTCACATTTTACCGTCCATAGCTGGGTCATTACTTGTATGCCCATTCGGAGGTGGTGAACCTCCACAAGGCTGAGGCTTTGAGGGCTATCCAAGAAACCCAAGCAGAGATCAAGAAGGT
This sequence comes from Cocos nucifera, assembly GCA_006176705.1. Classification (NCBI taxonomy): domain Eukaryota; kingdom Viridiplantae; phylum Streptophyta; class Magnoliopsida; order Arecales; family Arecaceae; genus Cocos; species Cocos nucifera. Next base: position 801,311 of record QRFJ01000387.1, read on the forward strand.
CCAGGCTGAGGTTGAAGGTTTGAGAGAAGCTTCAAGGTCTCATTTCACCGAGGTCGAGCATCTTCAAGAAGTGCTACGGAGGGAGGAGCAAGTGTTGGTGGGGTTGAAGACCACCTTGGCACTGGAGGAAGATAAATGGAAAAAGATCGAGGAGGAAGTCGACACAAAGAAGGAGCAAGCTGTCGAAGTCTTCAAATCCTCAAAAGCAATGGAGGATATCAAAATTGCTTTCGCTCAAGAGGCCTTTCTCAAAGCATTCGAGGTTTACATGAAGAGGATCGCCGGGAGGTTCCCAGACATGGATCTTGACTTTTTGATTGAAGAGCCTGGCAATGAAGTAGAACCTTTCCATATTGGTGCTGTTTCTCCAGTCATCGAACCTGACATCGAAACCTCTGATCCTACCACTATGGTTCCAAAGCCCGTCCTTGAACCAGGAGTCACCGAGGACGTGCCAACCTCGCCTGTTGCCCCACCTCTCATGGTTGAAAACCTTTGATAGTTATATTTTTTCTTCTTTTTCTTTCATATACCCGAAACATTTTGAGCAATGAAGATAAATTTTTCTTATGTTTGATGCCGTGACATGTCTATTATTTAGAATCCCCCTAGCACAGATAGTCATGATTCACTACCACTTGCCAAGGATGCACTACTGCCCCAAGGCCTTCCTCTAAAATCTATCATTAGAGACCTGTAGAAGAAGGTTCACCAGACTAAAGAGAAGTTGAAGAAGGTAAGGGGTGAACTTTAGACATTAGAGAAGAATTATTCAGAAGCCACGGCTGAGCTCACCCACCTTCGACAAGTCCATAAAAAGGACTCTATGGACTACATAAAAAACAAGTGGCTTTTAATCAAAGAATTGGAATGGGTGAAGAGGTTTGGTAGTGAGAAGGTTTGGGCTTTAACTGCCAAAGTCGGTTCCCTTGAGGCCAAACTTCGAGATTCAAAAGAGAAAATTAAGCAGTTGAGGAGCGATTCGGCTTGGGGCTAGAATCAGGCAAAGCTCAACTGAGATTGGTTGAAGAAGCTTTCCGACCTCCAAGTGTAGCTGAACGATGCTGAGCAATTGTACAATTTTCATCGAATCAATTGGCATGAGGAGATCGAGCGTTATAAAAAAAACTTAATAGGGCAAACTCCGAAGTTATATGGCTTCAAAAATAATTGGCGAACAATGCCTAGGCTAGCTCGAGTGCACATCCAAAGAAAGTTGCCACTTTGAAGGACGCTCTTGAAAATTTCACCATAAAGTTTGAGGGTATGGAGAGGAAACTTCATGATTTAAAAGTTCAGATGGTCTACCAGGAAGGCTTGGTGAAAGATGCCAAGGCAAAGTCGACGATTCTAAGGAAGAGGCTGAGAGAGACGGAGGAAGAGTCATGCAGGTGGAAGAGGATGCTAAGGGAGAGCCTAGCGATGAGATAGAAGATTGAAGAGAGAGTAGAGGGCTTGGAACTCTTCCCTATAATGGCTGGGGTTGGTAGTCCAATGTCCAAGTCTAAGTAGGACCTCATTTTTTTTTTATAACTGGTCCTACTGATTCATATAACAATCTTTATTTTTAATGAAATAAAGCTTCTTTCATTTGTCTGTTTGTGTTTCACCTTAGCTCACTGCTTGCTAGTGTACTCTATTTTCTTGTTGTATCTGATCTCGACGTCATCCCAAGATTACGACTCTTATTTTGTATTTTGAGTATCTATTCTCCTGCTCTTATCAAGGTTACTGGGGTACAAAAGAATCGTTGAAGGAGCCTCTCCCCAACATCATCGGCTTAAAAATCAGAGGTTTTCCAATCCTTGTTAACATGAGGTTAACCTTCTATTTAAGAACCGAAGGCCTTCACCCTTGTTAAGATGAGGTTAACCTCCTATTTAAGAATAAGAGGTCTTCACCCTCGTTAAGACGAGGTTAACCTTCTATTTAAGAATTGGAGGTTTCAATTCTTTTCTCTCACATAATTTCGTATCATTGCATAATTTTGCATCAAAGATGGAGATGTTAGAGTAAGAAAATTTCATTGAAATATATTTACTGATAATACATTTGCAAGTTTTCCAAGCTCCAAGGCCGTGGTAGTACAGCCCCTCCAAGCTCCTTCAGGTAGTAAGTCCTAGGTCGGACGAGTTCTATAACCTCATAAGGGCCTTTCCAATTCAGAGCAAGCTTTCCTTGATTCTGAGGTTGTGAGATGTCCGCTCGTCGGAGTATTAGGTCTCTCACCCTAAATGCTTTTCTCCTAATCTTAGGATTGTAATAACGAGCCACTTTTCACCTATAAGCTGCCATCTTGATCAATGCCTTCTCTCATTTCTTTTCTAACAAGTCGAGGTTGGCTCTGAGATCTTGCAAATTTCTTTATTCATTAAATGCTTTGACTCATGCTGAAGGAACTTTAAGTTCTATTGGGATGATTGCCTCCATTCCGAAGGCTAGGACAAAAGGGGTTTTCCTAGTTGGAAATCTTTGAGTGGTTCTATAGGCCTAAAGTACATGATAGAGTTTATCCACCTAAGTTCCTTTCGCCCTTTCAAGTTTTGCCTTTATTCCTTGTAACAGGATCCTGTTGGTTATCTTGGCCTTGCCATTTGCCTTTGGATGAGCTACTGAGGTGAAGTGATGGAAGATATTCAGATCTTTATCGAATTTAGCAAACTTTATCCATATAAATTGGCATCTGTTATCAGTAATTAAAGTTTGAGGTAGTCCGAATCTATAAACTATTGACTTTCAGATGAAGTCTTACGCTTTTGCTTCAGTAATTTTAGCCAGAGGTTCGGCCTCAACCCATTTAGTGAAGTAGTCTATGGCTACTAAGAGAAATTTTTGTTGCTCAGATGCCATGAAAAAGGATCCAAGTATGTCCATCCCTCATTATGCAAATGGCCATGGGACACTTAGGGATGTGAGCTGAGAAGCCGGTTGTCTCTAAATGTTAGCATTCCTCTAACATCGATCATATTTTTTCATATATTCTACTGAATCTTGGTGCATAGTCGGCCAATAGTAGCCCTATCAAAGTAGCTTGTGAGATAAGTACCTTGCTCCCAGATGGTTTTCACATATCCCTTTGTGCACCTCCCACAATGCATAATCTAACTCATAAGATCGAAGATATTTTAGAAGTGGCAAAGAGTACGACCTTTTATATAGTTTATTCTCATATAGAACATATCGGAAGGCTTGATTTCTTAATTTTCAAGCTTCTTTTGGATCTCGAGGGAGGACACCATCTTTGAGATAAGCGAGAAATAGATCGAGCCAAGTAGGCTCTTGGTCAAATTGCATTATAGTCTGGGGTTCATTTAAGCTTGGATATTTTAGAATTTTAAAGAAGACTTCTTTGGGCAATTCATTTGGTGCCAGTGTGGCTAACTTGGAAAGAAAATTGGCACTAACATTTTTTGTTCTCAGAATCTGTTGGATATTAAAACTACTGAAGGCTGGGGTTAGACACCTTATCTTTTCTAGATACTTCTTCATGCTTTCCTCTCAAGCTTCATAGTTATCACTGACTTGCCCTATTACCAGTTGCGAGTCGTTATAAACTTTGAGCCGATCTACCTCCAATTCCTTGGCTGTTCTTAGTCTCGTAATTAGGGTTTTGTATTCTGCTCTATTATTTATTATAAAAAATTAAAAGCACAATGCATATTCCATAATCATTTCCTCTGGGTTGACAAGGATTAGGCCTGCGCCCGTGCCGAAAGCATTTGATGAACCATCTATATACAGGGCCCAAAAGCCTTTTAGGAGGTCTACTCTTTCTTCAGAGAGGTATGGCTGCAACCATGAAATATTGACCTCAGGCTGTTCAAGTTCGGCTTCATTCGAAATAGTGTATTCTATTATAAAGTCTACTAATATCTGAGCTTTGATTGATGGCCGAGGTTGAAAATTGATGTCGAACTTTATGAGTTCAACTGCCCATTTTGCTATTCTTTTAAAGGCATCTGTCCGATGAAGAACTGATTTGATGGGTTGATCAATAAGAAGTGTTATAGTGTGCCCCTAAAAATATGATCAAAGTCTTCGGACTGTAATTAATTAGGCATAAGTTAGTTTTTCTAACTTGGTATATCTAGTTTCAATGTCTCTCAAAATTTGGCTCATGTAGTAGATCGGTCTCTGCACCTTCGCCTCTTCTTTAACTAGGATTGCTACAAGGGCCCCAGAAGAGACCGCCAAATATAAAAGTAATTCTTCTCTAGGTTCAGATTTGGCTAATAGAGGAGGTGAGCTAAGGTAATTCTTTAATTCCTCAAATGCTTATTGGCATTCAGGAGTCCAGTAGAAGTTCTTTGGCTGTTTGAGGACTTGAAAAAAGGGCATACACCACTCAGCTGATCTTGAAATGAAGCAATTTAGAGCTGCCACACTCCTTGTTAGGTGCTGGACTTCTTTTATTATCTTTGGGATAGTCATTTCTTGAATGGCTTGAATTTTTTTTGAGTTGGATTTGATTCTACGTTGCAACACCATGAACCCTAGAAATCTTTTCGAAGTTACTTCGAAGGTATACTTCGTCGGATTCAGCTTCATCTTATACTTTTAGAGCACACTGAAGGTCTCTTCAAGATTGGCAATATATTTTGAGAAAGATCGGCTCTTGACAAGCATGTCATCCATATAACCCTTTATGTTACGGTCGATTTGCTTCTTGAAGATCTTGTTTAGTAGGTGCTGGTAGGTCACACCTACATTTTTAAGTTCGAAGGGCATAATCCTATAATAATAAAAACCACGATCAATAATAAAAGTAGTTTTCTCCTCATCCTCTAGTGCGATTCGAATTTGATTAAAACCAGAGAAGGCATCCATGATAGTGAGAAGCTTATGGCCCGAGGTGGCATCCACTAGCTAATCAATCTTGGGAAGGGGATAGCTATCTTTTGGACAGGTCTTGTTCAACATTTTGAAATATATGCACATCCGCCACTTGCCCTTGTTCAACATTTTGAAATCTATGCACATCCACCACTTGTCGTTCACCTTCTTCACGAGGACCATATTGGAGATCCAATTTGGATAGGATATTTCTCGGATGAACCCAGCCTTTAGAAGTTTGTCAACCTCTTCCGTAATTGCCTTCTATCACTTGGATGCATGGCCATGCATCTTATCCTTTACTAGCCGATATTTAGGATCAACAGCTAGATGGTGCTCCATCACTTTTACATCAATTTTGGGCATATCTATGGGGACCCAAGTAAAAACATCTATATTTCTTTGAAGAAAGGCGATGAGCTACTTTCAGACTTCTTCTTTCAGATTGGAGCCGATCTGCATAGTGTCATCCTTATTCCCATCGATCAAAAAAATTATAATAAGATCTTCCATAGATCCACCCCATTCTTCAGTCGAATCATCATGGATGTCAAGTCCATCCATCGAAAAGGAACTAGTTACCCTCCCCCTTGCAAGGTAATTGAATAGCAATATCTTACCAGAGCTTGATCTCCTTGAACTTCATCGATCCCATTTTTTTGGAAACTTTATTTTTAAATAATATGTTGATACTATGGCCCATAATGCATTCAAACTAGGTCGACCTAGGATTGCATTATAGGCGAAAGGAGTTCTTACTACTAGAAAATCAACCTACATCCTAGACTGCCTGGGATATCGCCCTGCCACCACTTTTTGTATTATTATTTCTTCCACTGGTATAGCATCGCCAGTGAAGCCCACCAATGGAGAGTTCATTGGTCCTAAGTGACTACTAGGTATGGACATCTTTGAGAAAGCAATGTAAAATAAAACATCGGCAGAGCTTTCATTATTAATTAGAACATGGCGTACATCATAGTCAATAATATTTAAAGCAACTACAATCATGTCATTATACGGGAATTAAACCCCTTGAGCATTTTCTTCAGTGAAAGCAATGGATTCTTCCATCTTCTGCTTCTTTGTTGGCTCTGTCGATCCACCGGCTTCCTCCTGTCGAAGTTCCTCAACAATAGTATTGATGATCCCAAGTAGTAGCCGATCTTTCTGTTACTTTTACCTCCTAGGTAGTTCTGATTGTGGTAGCATCCTTGGCCGATCTTTCCTTCCTTCAGGCCGACATCACAGAAATTAGCCAAGTCGACTTCACCTGATGAGCTCTTCGATCTCATCTTGGAGCTGGATGTATTCTTCAGTATCATGACCATGGCTATGATAATAAAGATAGTATTTGTTGGGATTGTGCTTGGCAGGGTGGGACTGCATGTTTTTTGGCATTGGTAATTGCTCTTTAATTTTCATCAGTACCTATCTTCGAAGCATTCAAGGGAGTATAGTTGTGGAATCTTCAAGAAGAAAAGTTTCATCATGCCCTCTGATCCAGGCTCTTTCGTTGATGAGCTTGAGGTGGAGTTCGAGCTCGTCAGTGCTCAGGAGGAGTTCTGGAGCATAATCGAGCTTCACTCTGCTTCTTAGCAACTATAGGCTTACTGGATTTGCCTGACTGCCACTCTTTTATCGCCTCATCATCTTTTATTTGAAAAGCCTCTTCTGCTTGGGCATAACTCTCTGCTCGGGCCAGTATATCAATAAAATTTTTGGGATACTTTCTCTCCAAGGAGGATAGAAGATCATCCTTCAACATGATCATGGCTATAGACTAGTCCAAGTTTTAGACCTCTAGTGCAGTAGCATTGAAGCGGCTAATGTAAGCTTGGATGGACTCCCCTTCCTTCTGCTTGATATTTGTGAGGGAGTCCGAACCTCTCCTGAGACGACGGCTGTTTATGAAGTGAGCCATAAATCGATGACTCATTTGATCAAAGAAGTAGATCATACCCGATTTAATGCTCGAGTACCAATTTTTTACTGCTTTCTTCAAAGTTAAGGAGAAAGCTCAGCATAGAATGACGTTTGGTGCACCATGAAGCAGCATCATAGTCTGAAAGACCTCAAGGTGGTCAACCAGATCTGAGGTCCCATCGTAACTCTTAAATTGAGAGAGTTTGAAGTTCGATGGGATGGACTCTTACATGATTTGAAGAGAGAATAGGGGGTCAGTGTAGATGTCGTCGATGTGGTTCGGGGTAGTATGGTGGAGCTTCTCGATCCATCGATTCATTTCTTGAAGCTTCTGATCGAGAAGATCTTTCTGATCATGAATCTTAAGGGTCCTCCAATCGAATGGTGGCAGGAATCTTTCAAGGGTGGAGTCATAGTCTGAATAGGGGCTCGCCGCTCTCTACTTTTCCTTCCTCGGGGTTATCAGTTGGCTTTCCTAGGTGTGCCTTCCATGCATCGGATTGTTTCCTCCAGCTGGATCAGTGTCGGGGGTTGCTGTATGACCTGAACCACTTCAGCGAGGCTCCTAACCTATTGGATCAGCAAGTTGAATTGCTCCAGATCTATCATGGCCGTCAGTGGAGGAGGTTGAGGCATCGATGAGGGGATCAAAGCGAGTACTTCTGATTTAGATCTGGCAGCAGAGGTAGTAGATCATCAGATAGAAGTCTTTCTTGATAGTATTTTTTGGAAGTAAACGATGATCATAAGGCAAAGAATTGAAAGGGTTGAGAGTAGAAGAAAGAAAATGAGATTAAATGAGCACTTCTTTTAGAATAAGGGTTCAGAGGGTCCTTCCTCTAGTTTTAATTCTATTGGTGCAAAAATCTATGTCGATGCCAGAGTCGTTGGAGTGGGAAGAGGAGAGGCCACCGATGGGACCTACAAGAAGACGTCCAGACTGAAGGTGGATGGCTCTGGTAGGATCCTTCGATGCTCAAGTTAGTCCTTTGGCCAATAAGAATGGAATGCTCAGAAGAAAATGAATAGAGTATCAAGTAGAGAATGAGAGCTTCGAGAAAAAACATATATGAAGGATCTCTTATATAGGTAGAGCTCATAATAAACTGATAGTGGCAGCCATAACTGCTTGTTAATAGACCGTTTGAGGCCACATGAAGTTTGTTATGAAGGGTGGTGTCTGTTGTCGTGACTTGTCAGTCTGTTGGAGATTAATAGTTGGAGTTCGGATGGAACATCTACTATAATATTTCAAACCAACAAAATAGTATATTAAAAGATTTTTATTCAAATATGTGTGATATTGATGCCTTGAAAGATTTTTAAAGTAATATTGGTATGTGTAATAGTTCTAGATGCGATGGTGGTTATCTGCCATTTCAAGTTTTGAAAAATTTCTAAGTCTAAAAGCTAGCACCTATAAGAGGAGTAATATAAAATACATATTTTCTTAGAATAAAAAGTTTCGATAATTGATCTTTAGGTGTTGGTAAGTTGCAAAATAATTTTTTTAACAAATTTTGGAGATCCTTTAACCTATTCGTTCAGAAGTAAGAAAGTTATAAAAGTTTCGAGTTTGAATAATTTGAACTAGAACCCAAATTTTAGTTTTTTATTCTTAAGAATTTTGATATTTTTGATATTTTTATTGGTTCTAGTTAGGGAGTGTTCCTTATTTACATTTATGTTTTAAAGTTAATGGACATTAACTTAAAAAAAGAAATGTAAATAAGCTAATGGTTGAAAATACATTAGAGCAACACCTGTTAAGCTTGGGATTGGATGGATTCTTCATGGAATGACATCTAGCAAATTTTTTTTAGTCTATTTATTTCCAAAATAACAAAACTACCAGTTCTCTTTTTTTCTATTCTAGATTTTCTTGGTTGGAATGACCAAAAGAGAGAGGGAGAGAGCTAGAGAAAGAAGAGTCAGTAAAAAGTTCATAGAATTCAGTGAGGATTTGAGGATAGATTGATTTAGAGGAAGAAAGGTTGCTGGTGGTAGAAAAGAAAGAACATGGTTTCAGAACTTCTACAGGTTGTAGCAGTTTGAGGTAATGATTCTAATCTCTAACTTAAGCCAAATTGAGTCCTCAACTATTCTTATCAGATTTAGAGATTTAGTAAGTTAGGGTATGCAATTTAAATTAAGTTTAAAGATAGATTATGCTTTTATTGATACTGAAATTGGAGAGATGGCTTGGTTATGAATTGAAATGATGTTAGCTGAATTTGAAATCAATTATAAGAATCAAAATAGAATTAAATATCTAAAAATTTATAAATTATGTGAAAGTTTATTTAGACCTAAGCTGAAGTAAGCAAGGGTGAGTAGAAAGGAATAATTGAAAGATTTAAGTAAGAATTTAGAAGTAGCGTATGCATAGTTTTGATCTTGAATTGCATGGTATCATATTGATCAGTATTTATTAATGATATAGAAAAAGAAAAGGATTGGAAAGGTGTTTGAATAAGCCATTTAACTAGTAGCCAGTTGAGATGAGTGGTTCTCCTATTTAACCTTGTTAATTTTCTTATTATATTCTATTATGTGAATGACTTATTTTGGAAAGCAGCTAACTTGGATTATTCTTCAGCTTATGTATATATATATATATATTTGTGCAAGTATGAAAACAAGCAAGAGATTTAGTTGAAATGCTACCACTGAATATGTATATTCAGCACACGTACATATTTAAATTGAGAAGGTTTCATGTTCATTAAAAATGTTCTGATTTTACTCTTTAGCTTTTGGAATATAATTTCTTGATAATTGAAAAGTTATTCAGCATGTGTTTTAAAAGGGTTACCCATAGGAATGATCAACCTATTGGTACATCCTATCATTCACATAAGCATAGTATTAGCTAGCATCATAAACTAGAAACTTAGCTTACCCAGTGGGGGCATATTCAATATTAACATCAAACTCAGCTTGCCCAGTGGGGCTTATTTACATCATTTGGCATTAGCAGCTACTTGCCTGCTATCTTTAGAAAGTGATGCTCTAGAGTGTAGCTGGTAAGAACTAATAGGCAGCATACATGAGCATAATATGATTGTTACAAGGTATTGTTCTGATTTGGCACATTTTAGCATATGATGTATAAGTTTATTTTAATTGATTTAGCTTAACGATTTACATGAAATGTTAAAGTTAGAGATTTCTATTTTCCATTGTTAAATAGTCTATTCACTTACTAAGACTTCCCAAGTCTCATCCCTCATTCTTTTATATGCTATTTGAAGCTTCTTAGCTGGGTTTGGAGGTTGTATCATCATTTTGTCAGCATCTGCTTTGAGAAGTAAGGGCTAAGCTAGCTTAGGTTATGAGAGGAGTGTATTTTGAGGGTAGCATGTATGTGTATCAAACTGTGATTTATGATATGTACTATATGGTGGTGTCACTTGGATCTAGAGCTAAAAAGTATGTTATATTATGAATGACTTGGCTTGTGTAAAATGTATATAGTATGGTTTTGTGAATAGAACCTTGAATTTGATTATGTAAATTATTGAGTTGAATTGTGATATTTGCTTTAGTAGATTCAGAGGTTAGATTGAGTTGTATATGCTGATTAAGGATGAATTTGAGATATTTATGATGAGCATATTTAAATGATATTGCGGCTTAGCTATAGCTTAGAAATTTTCTTAACCTTTAGATAAGGGTGGGGTGTGGTACCATCACCCGTAGCTAGTTAGGGATGGTGTAGGTGATGTAGTGCTCCCAAGCCTTGGGAGGCCATGGGTGGAGCCAGGGTGAGGGCTCCGGGGAGGCTAGGATAGATGTGGTCCTAGGGCTAGGATAGAAATTATTCTAGGGTAGAGGCGGCATGTAACTCTCCACGGGTTTGAGATTCAGGTGTTGAGGGCCTCAAGGGGCTTGGTTGGTGCTTCGGAGATATGAAATTCAAGGTGGAGCAAGGAACCAAAGTCGGAGAATCAAGACTGTAGAAAGAAGATTTTCTACAGGTTAGCCGGCTCAGTCCAAAATTGAATCGGCTAAGTCTTAGAGCATAGGCAAAATAGAAAGATCAAGTTTCGAGACTACAGGCATGGCATAGAATTGGGCCGGCTTAGTTTCAGACTGAGCCAACCCATTGGAACTTAGCCGACTTAGCACTGAGACTGAGCCGGCTCAGTGCACGGGTAGAGTTACGCGAGGATCTATTTTGGGCTAGGGTCTAGGTTGATCCTAGAGGTCTTAAGGCCTAGTTTGAGAGGTCTTAAGGAAGCTAATTCATGTATAGATTAGGATTAGATCCAGGGGATGAGAGCATGTGAGACTTGGGCTTGGTGAGTGCTTTCATATATTGGGTTAGCCTAAGGGAGCTTTTGAGCTGGGGTTTATTAGGATTCATATGGAAACTCTAGGGTATATAAATCAGGACATTGTAACTTTTATAATAGAAGTGAATACAATTGAGCTTTTCTCCCTAACTCTCTTTTTTCTTCTCTCTAGTTCCAACACCAAAACCCTAGCTTCTCTCATCTTTCTTAGATCTTCTTTAGTTTGCAGGATTAACAATCAGGTTCACGCAAGGGATCGAATCTACAGCTGTGGCTCCGAGCAGTCGTAGGAATAATAGGTGGGTGGTTGGCCTTAGGAAAACTTCAATTTCAGGTGGAGCACCTGGAAGAGGTGGCTTCATGGGTGGAGGAAGCTGTGACATGGGTTCAAAGCAAGAGGGTGTAGAGGGAGGACCTATATCCCAACATCAGTGCTGGGACTGTATAGATCCAGATGGAGAGGATTGTGCAGGAAGATAGATATAGCTTTGAGAGGACAGTGTTAGGTGGAGCATTAGGATATGCGGTGAGTGTCGATAAAGAAACATTGCATGATCTCCAGGGAAGTTCAGGATAAGTGATGCAGCTGCCAAACAAAAGGATACCTACAACTTCAAAGGTGGTGCAGAGAAATAAGCCAAGGACTTCAGTGATGGAGGCGGTCATCCCGAAGGCCTCAAAGGGAGCTCAGCAATTAAAGAAGAATGGCAATGGCAAGATGAGCATGAGGGGCTATCAGGAGATGCAAGGACAACAGGATCATGTAGGAGGATGTTGCCAGGTGTGCCAAGGCTTGGGCACACCAAGGTGAAGATTGTAGGTGGTGTGGTGCTCCCAAGCCTTGGGTGGCCACGGGCGGAGCTAGGATGAGGGCTCTGGAGAGGCTAAGATAGGTGTGGTCCTAGGGCTAGGATAGAAATTATCCTAGGATGGAGGCGGCATGTAACTCTCCACGGGCTTGAGGTTTGGGTATTGAGGGCCTCAAGGGGTTTGTTGGTGCTTCGGAGATTTGGGATTCAAGGTGGAACAAGAAACTAAAGTCGAGGAATCAAGACTGCAGAAAGAAAATTTTCTGTAGGTTAGCCAAATTTAGTCCAAAATTGGATCGGCTAAGTCTCAGAGTATAGACAAAATAGAAAGGTCGAGTTTCGAAACTGCAAGCATGGCACAAAACTGGGCCGGCTCAATTTCAGACTGAGTCGACCCAGTGGAACTTAACTGGCTCAGTGCTGAGACTGAGCCGGTTCAGTGCACGGGCAGAGTTATGTGAGGGTCTATTTTGGACTAGGATCTGAGTTGATCCTAGGGGTCTTAAGAACTAGTTTGAGAGGTCTTAAGGAGGCTAATTCATATATGGGTTGGGATTAGATCCAGGGGATGAGAGCATGTGAGACTTAGGCTCGGTGTGTGCTTTCATGTATTGGGTTAGCCTAAGAAAATTTTTAAGCTAAGGTTTATTAGGATTCATGCGGGAACTATAGGGTATATAAATCAGGACATTGTAATTTTTATAATAGAAGTGAATACAATTGAACTTTTCTTCCTAACTCTCTTCTCTCTTCTCTCTGGTTCCAACACCAAAACCCTAGCTTCTCTTATCTTTCTTAGATCTTCTTCAGTTTGTTGGATTAACACCCAGGTTTATGCAAGAGATCGAATCTATGGCTATAGCTCCGAGTAGCTGTAGGAACAACAGGTGGGGTATTACATATTTGGTATCAGAGCAAAGGTTAATGGTTTATGATCAGTGGAGATAAGCAAAGGTTAGTAAGAAGTACATGTTTAATTATCAGAGCAAAGGTTTAATGGACTATCGAGATAAGCAATGGTTAATGGTTTATTAAGATGAGCAAAAGTTTAATTGGTGATATGAGTAATGTCTTATAATCAGTAAAAGTAAACAAAGATTTATAATTAGTGGCATAATAAATAGTTATGGTCATGGGAGATCAATAAATTTATGAGTAGTAGGGATGGACCTAAGCCAAAGTAAAGGTTTGTGATTGGTAGAGATGAGCCAAATCTAAGGATTAGTATATATAAAGTGAGTTAAGTGATTTTGAAGATGACCCGATTAGTAGATAAATTGAATCATGATCTTTTAAATATTTCTTATCAGTAGCATTTATTTTAAGTTTATGTTTCAATTTGAATGTTTTCTTTTAAGATTTATTTATCAGAAGAATTATCGTAAAGAGGAAATGAAGTAGATTGTATCAATTATATTTTGTAGGAAGATGGTTTGGACAAGGTCAGGGTTTGATGGAGATCTGTTACTAGTAAGAGATAGTAGTTGAGGTTGTGGCTCAAGTAGAGGTCGAGATCGCGGTCAGGGTAGAACAAGAAGACCTAATAGTGATGGCCAAGATCGCATGATATTATCTTGTACTTTACCTTTTGTCTTAAGGGAGGAGAGAGAGACTTTACAATCACATGAGAATATTTCTGAGCCTGCACCTAATACCCTAGCATCAAAACCTTTATTTCAAGTGCAAGTACCTACTATTGGATTGCAGAAATTTGTAGATATAATTACTCAAGTAGTTACTACTGCAGTAGCTTCTGTTTGTGATCTTCAATCTCAAGATACAGATGTAGAAAGAAGTTCTAAGAGAACTAGAAAATCTGAAGCAATGGAATTCTGGAGTGATCCTAATAGGAGAGCTAGTTCAGTTGCTACATCATTAAATCAAATCCCTCAATGTTCAAATTGTGGGAAGTTTCACTCGGAAGAATATAAAAAGGGGTTTAAAGGATGTTTTTGGTGTGGACAGATAGGTCACAAGAGGAGTTGTCCAAACAAAGCTCCAATTAAGAGGTTCCCATCAAAGTCCAATGTGTTTTCTGGTGTGCAAGCAAGCAAAGTGAGGATTGATACAAATGAATAGATAGATCAATGTAAGAAGGACAACAAGAGAGGCAAGTTACCTTTAATGTGGAAAATAAGTATAAGTTAAATATTTTAATTAAAAATTTATTTAACTACAAGTTTGAGTTGGAGGATAAGGATTTAATTTTCAAATGCAATTGCTTGTGAAGCTATGAATTGTTAGTAGTTTTATCTCTTGATTAATTGAGTAGCTGATTAATGAGCATGAACTGATTGAGTATACTTATAGTGTTGACAACTTCTAAAATAAGTGAAGCATGTGCATTTTTATGTTCCCTATCTATACTAGGTATCACATTCTTTGTGAGGTATGTGTTGATATAATTTAATGAATAATAATGAATGGAGAATTAGATGATAATTACTAAGGATTGTGATGCATCAAAAGATTCAGAATTTGTAAGTTTATAATCTAAAATTTCAAGTTAAAAGAAGTTAACATAAACTCAGATGTTAAGATAGTGTGGACAATAACAATGTGAGTATTAGTTAACAAATTATTTATACTATGATGAAGAAATGAAATTATTTCTAAAAAGGATTGGAATCATGAGTATTTAATATTTCAATTGAACATTAGTGATGCAAAGATAGAATGAAAGGTCATTTGGAAAATAGTATGATTGGTAGTAAACTTTAAAAAGTTGAATAGCTCATAAAGTATCTAAGTAAAGATGTGGATATAGAATATATAAGAATCAAATAAATATTCTTTGAAAGATGGTCATGATATTATGGTAAGAAAAAAAACTAAAGTAAAGCATGTAAGACTTGCAAGTATGATAAGTTAAATGAGGGATGCATTAGAATTCAGAAGAATGAATGTTAAGGTAATCTAGATGATTTGAAATTCGAGGAGAACCTAGAGTTGAAGGTGCAAATTTCGAGGATAAAATTTATTTTAAGAAGGATGAAAATATAATATCCTGAACCAGCAAAATAGTATATTAAAAGATTTTTGTTCAAATATGTATGATATTGATATCTTGAAAGATTTTTAAAGTAATATTGGTGTGTGTAATAGTTCTGGATGTGATGGTGGTTATCTACTATTTTAAGTTCTGAAAAATTTCTACATCTAAAAGCTAGCACCTATAAGAAAAGCTATATAAAATATATATTTTCTTAGAACAAAAAATCTTGGTAATTAATTTTTAGGTGTTGATAAGTTGCAAAATAATTTTTTAACAAATTTTGAAGATCTTTTAACCTATTCATTCAGAAGTAAGAAGGTTATAAAAGTTTCGAGTTTGGATAATTTGAACTAGAACCCAAATTTTAGTTTCTTATTCTTAAGGATTTTGATTTTTCTAATATTTTTATTGATTCCAAGTAGAGAGCTGTTTCTTATTTACATTTATATTTTAAAATTAAAAAATTAACTTAAAAGAAAATGTAAATAAGCTAAAAATTGAGTAAAGCTGTGAACAAAGTCTGAAGAGTTAATTTGTAAAATCCTAAATTCGAGTTGATCCGAATTGAAATCGAGCCATCTCGAGTTTGAGGCTGTAGAATGAGTTTTCTATTTTTCTAAGAGAGCCAACCTGATTTGGAGTCAAGCTGACCCAATTTGGGGCCAAGCTAGCTCAGTCAGCGAAAAATTCTAGGAGCAGGTTTAACTGAGAGGGTTTTAAGTGAAGCTTTTAAAAATAATTTTTTAAGCAATGAATGAGCAGCTTGGGGACATTAACTAATGGTTGAAAATACATTAGAGCAACACCTGTTAAGCTTGGGATTGGATGGATTCTTCATGGAATGACATCTGGCAAATTTTCTTTATTTTATTTATTTCCAAAACACTACTTGTTCTTTTTTCTTCTGTTCTGGATTTCCTTGGTTGGAATGACTAGAAGAGGGAGGGAGAGATCTAGAGAAAGAAGAGTTCTTAGTTAAAAGTTCATAGAATTTAGTGGAAAAAGAGAGGGTTTGAGGGTAGATTGATTTGGAGGGAGAAAGATTGCTGGCGATGGGAAAGAAAGAACTTGGTTTCAGAACTTCTATAGGATTGTATCAGTTTGAGGTAAGGATTGTTATCTCTGAACTAAGTTAAATTGAGTCCTCAACTATTCCCATCAGATTTAGGAATTTAGTAAGTTAGGGTATGCAATTTAAATTAGGTTTAAAGATAGATTATGCTTTTGTTGATACTAAAATTGGAGAGATGGCTTGGTTATGAATTGAAATGATGTTAGCCAAATTTGAAATCAATTATAAGAATGGAAACAAAATTAAATATCTGAAAATTTACAAATTATGTGGAAGTTTATTTAGACCTAAGCTGAAGTAAGCAAGGGTGAGTAGAAAGGAATAATTGAAAGATTTAAGTAGGAGTTTAAAAGCAGCGTATGTGTAGTTTTGATCTTGAGTTGCATGGTATCATATTGATCAGTATTTATTGATGATATAGGAAAAGGAAAGGGTTGGAAAGGTGTTTGAATAAGTTATTTAACTAGTAGCCAATTGAGGTGAGTGGTTCTCTTATTTAACCTTGGTAATTTTCTTATTATATTCTGTTATGTGAATGACTTATTTTGGAAAGCAGCTAACTTGGATTATTCTTCAACTTATGTATATATATATATATATATATATATATATATATATATATATATATATATATATATATATATATATATATATATATATATATATATATATATATATATATATATATATTTGTGCAAGTATGAAAACAAGCAAGGGATTTAGTTGAAATGCTACTGCTAAATATTTATATTCATTACATGTACATATTTAAATTGAGATAAGGTTTCATGTTCATTAAAAATGTTCCGATTTTACTCTTTAGCTTTTGGAATATAATTTTTTGATAATTGGAAAGTTATTCAGCATGTGTTTTAAAAGGGTTACCCATAAGAATGATCAACCTATCAGTACATCCTATCATTCACATAAGCATAGCATTAGCTAGTATCATAAACTGGAAACTTAGCTTGCCCAG
The DNA here is from genome assembly GCA_006176705.1 of Cocos nucifera. Classification (NCBI taxonomy): domain Eukaryota; kingdom Viridiplantae; phylum Streptophyta; class Magnoliopsida; order Arecales; family Arecaceae; genus Cocos; species Cocos nucifera. The sequence continues at coordinate 818,220 of QRFJ01000387.1, forward strand.
TAGGGGCTTATTCATTATTAACATCAAACTCAGCTTGCCCAGTGGGGCTTATTTATATCATTTGGCATTAGCAGCAACTTGCCCGCTACCTTTGGAAAGTGATGCTCTAGAGTGTAGCTTGTAAGAACCAATAGGTAGCATACATGAGCATAACATGATTATTACAAGGTATTATTCTGATTTGGTATATTTTAGCATATGGTGTATAAGTTTATTTTAATTGATTTAGCTTAATGATTTACATGAAATGTTAACGCTAAAGATTTCTATTTTTGTTAAATAGTCTATTCACTCATTGAGACTTCCCAAGTCTCACCCCTCATTCTTTTATGTGCAGTTTGAAGCTTCTTAGCCAGGTTTGGAGGTTATATCATCATTTTGTCAGCATCTGTTTTGAGAAGTGAGGGCTAAGCTAGCTTAGGTTATGAGAGGAGTGTATTTTGAGGGTTGCATGTATGTGTATCAAATTATGGTTTATGATATGTACTATATGGTGGTGTCACTTGGATCTAGAGCTAATAAGTATGTTATATTTTGAATGACTTGGCTTGTGTAAAATGTATATAGTATGGTTTTGTGAATAGAACCTTGAATTTGATTATGTAAACTATTGAGTTGAATTGTGATATTTGCTTTAGTAGATTTAGAGGTTAGATTGAGTTGTATATGTTGATTAAGGATGAATTTGAGATATTTGTGGTGAGCATATTTAAATGATATTGCAGCTTAGCTACAGCTTAGAAATTTTCTTATCCTTTAGATAAGGATGGGGTGTGGCACTGTCACCCATAGCTAGTTAGGGGTGGGGTGTTACATCTACGCCTATGAGCAAGCAGTTAACGATGATGAACCTTATGCCCAGTAGTTCTAGAGGGGGTTTGGACATCTTTGAGGTTATCTATAGGATAGCTGATATTTGTAGAGTTGGGAATTGAACTTGTATAGATAATGAGGTCCTTCTGCTATTTAAGCCTGCTCAATCGATGCTCAGAACATAAGGTAGTTAGTTTGACCACCAAAAGGAGGCTTCGACTGAAAAGAGTTCGACTGGAAGAAGTCTGTTTGGTGGCTAGAAGAAGTCTGTTCGACGGCCAGAGGGAGATCATCTGGGTCAATAGCAATCAGGGGTTGGCTGATAGTTGGGATAGGCAGACACGCTCAAAATGCTTTGGTGAGTCTTAACTACTCCTTTGAAGTTTAGCTATCTTCAAGGTCATCTGCGAGCGAATAATTATTTCAGTTGGAGGGTTGAAAGGTCAGTAGATTCACCAATTTAGGACCGCAGCCAGGCTCTTTAGGATTGAAGTTCAGATTTACTCAGGCTTGCACACCTAAGGTTCTTGGCATAGGAATGCCAAGATTTGCCACTTCTAGCAAGATATAGAAACTCATCTGAGGAGAAGCACTGCCGGTCCAGGACTCCTGGTGTGAGACCCTATTATAATGACGAGATTTGGCTTGATGGAGATACGAAGATACAGTTGTAAAGGAATTCAGCTAGCTTCGAAGTTGGCTGGGCTGGATTACATAGAGATTGAACATTTAGCTAGATACTTAGCTAACTATTTAGGCTACTATCTTTGTCGTTCAAGTTCGTCCGGATGAGATTTGAGATGCCCTTTGAATTTTGCAGTTATTTGGAAGGTCTGACAATCAAAACTGAGGATCATCCAGCTTGCATGGGTTGGAGGTTGGCCATCCCAGAGTGAATTGGAGCCTGAACTCATACTGGTTAAAGTTTAGTCATGGTCGCCACAGTCAGATGGGATTACCCTAAGGTTGGACATCTTGCTAAACTTTGACAGGAGCGGATTTATCACCAACAAAGCCATTATCATCCAACTTAATGGAAGGCTATGACTCAGTTATCCCCATAACTTTATCATTTTAAGAACCTAATAATTTTAGAAGATTTAAAATTTATTTATGATTTAAGGATAGAAAGGATATGGACCAATTTGCTCCCACCGACTTCACTAAGTCAAGTCCTTCCACTAACTTCTCAAGTCATTGATAAGAACTAGGATCGATTTTGGTCCATGGACACTTAAATCAGTCTCACTGAATAAAATCAGTCTCACTAATTTCCTATATGACATGGGTTAGCACGAATCAATGAGCAATCTAATCAAAGACTGATTAACCATATTGGCCAGGTAAGTAAGATCGATGGGAGGGTCTACCAAGGCTCGCCTTAGACACTATCAGAAATGGCCTGGTAAGTGGGCTGCCAATTAAAAATCACCAATTTAAAAATGCCAGACTTACCTTAGGCACCAATCGATTTATTAGTTTTGATTTGGTCTGCCTAAAGACTCGGGCTCAACCACTGAGCTACGATCATGGTCCATTTATTAGATCTATGGACTTTAATCAACTATAACTATTGAATTGATCTATAAAAAAGAAATGATCTAATCCTAATTAACTATTAATTAGGTCTGATCAATTTTTTAACTTAGTTCATATTTAATCTAATCCTAGGTCTAACCCAATTTATGACCCGATCAATGCTAACCCATTATCCTTTAACCAATATTTTGTGAAAATGCCTTAGGATCTTCAAATTACAAACCTAGATGCTAAACATTTACTTAATTATTAATTAAGTTCAAGGCTTATGGGTTGGTGTTTGGAAGCTCCGAACTAGTTTCTGATTTTAAGTTTTGAAATATTTTCAACATGTAAATAATTTACATTGAATTATATTCAATTCATGATTTTAGATCTGATTTACTTCAATATTTAGATCATGTCTTGGGGTTCCAAAAATAGAATTTTGTACAAAGTAAGTTCGCAATTTAAATTCTATAAAGTATACATGTCATATATATATAAACTAGATTCAAGAAACAAAACTACATATCAACATATGCATTAAGAGGATGTAGATCAAAACATGAAACACATCATATGGATCTCATTTAAATGATCAAAATCAAATCATAAATTACTTAATTTTAGATTTAAAATATAAAAATAAATCATAAATTACTTTAGATCTTATCTAACATATTTATGATTCAAGAAGTATATACTAGGACAACTTTTCCACTGTAAGGGGTAAACCTTACAGCAGGATAATCTTATAATCAGTATATACGATCCAATATTATTTAGATCTAATCTAAATAATTTAAAATAGATCTAATATATATTTAATTTTATATTTAAAATTAAAATATAAATCATAAAATTATTTAGATCACATCTAACTTATTCATGATTTAAAAATTTAGATTAGCACATACTAGGACAATCATTTCATTGTAAGGGATTAACCTTGATAACCTTATGACAGTATGTATAATCTTTAATTTTTTATTTTTAAATTTATTTTAATATAGAACATGATCATGTCATAAAAGAATCTAATGCTCTGATACTACTGTTGGAAAACATGCAAGATTTCATGCATAGATTTTGAAATTTTTTTGAAACAGAATGTAGTGGAAGATATAGGTTAAACTATTTAACCTATAATATGCATATGATCTAATCACTAAATCCTATATCTAGAATCTATGATATATCAAGATGCAAGCATAAATCTAAAAGTAAAATCAAGTTAGTATTGATCAAACCAATACCTAGATCTAGAACTATTCTAGAAACCTTAGATCTTATCTAGGTCATATTGGAGATCAAATCTCATACCTTTGTGTAGGTCGAGAACACTGCGGCTGAATCCCAATGTTATCCTTTATTGCTTAGAGCCGTACAACACATATAGGCTCTATGGATAGCCCACATGAAGCTACAATACAAATCAAAGGTTCGTCGAATGAAGGTCCGCTCAAAGTGCTAGCTTTTCGTGGATCGTTCCTGATGGTTAATCAAAAATATTCTTCAGATCTCTTGGACACTCCAAGAGATAAATAACAAGAGAAAGAATAAGCAAGAATACCAACTTTTAGTTCTCCCAAAAATCAAAAGATAAAATATAAAGAAAAGCTCTAAGAGAAGACACATCTTCTCTTTCCGAACATCAACGATTGATATCCTAAATTGATCTCTATACCTAGATAAGAGGAGACCTTCTCCTCTAGAATATTTTCATGCTTTCAGATCTCTTCCTCTCTAATTTTTCTCATAAAAAAATTAGACAAAATTTGAGAAGAAAGGATTCACAAAAGAATCTTAAGAGAAGACTATCTTCTTTTCACTTTCTTCTCATCAGGACATGATCAAATCATATCCAAAATAGACCACCATGCCCCAACTCCTTGTAGCATTCATCTTTCATGCCCTCTCCCTCTCTCTCCCAGATTTTTCTCATAGAAAAATCATACAAAAATAAGGAAGAAATAGACTTGAAAGAAATTTTCAAGAGAAGATAATCTTCTCTCTTACCTTTGTCTCTACAAGATATCAAATTTTGATGTCTTAATGAAACCTTTCCACCAACAATCTTGGTGCCCCAAACCTTCATTACAATCCTCCTATATCTTCTATGTTGACTCTATGATTGATTTTGATGATCATAAAATATTGAGTAAAAATATTACTAATCATGTGTTTCAAAATTGAATATAGGATTTCTCAAATGCTCACACTGAAGAAATTATCTTTGGAAGAAATCTTCTCAAGATGTCAAGCCAAAGCAGTCAAAGAAAGAAGGTTTCACCAATTTGGATGAGTCATCATAAAGAAAATGAAAGAGAAAGAAATAAATATCATTTGAAAGATTTATGATTAAGAAATTCAAGTTTGGAAGGTCAAACAATGAAGAAAAATAAAGTTGAAAAGTTTAGAGCTGACCTGCCTAAGAATAAAGCAAGTTCTAGTAGAAAATAGGGTTGATACTATGATTTGGCATGTAACCAAGCTAGCTCTATTTTGATCTAAGCTAGCTCTCTTAAGATGACAATAAATTGATTTTTTCTATTCTACTGTTCGAGCCAGCTCGATTTGGATCCAAGATAGCTCTCTCAGGATGATAAAAAATTAATTTTTTTTGTTCTGCAGTTTGAGCCAGCTCTAGATAGAATTAAGCCAGATCTATAATCCAAGCTAGCTCTAAGCCAAATTTGAGCCAGCTCGAAGGAGTTTGACAGCCTTTAATAGCTAGTTTCTGCAACCTTTTCAACGGCTATTTTTTTTTATCTCCAACGGCTATTTTAGAGCTTCTAATGGCTATAACTCAGTCTCTAATCATCTCCAAGGGTTTTTAAAGATGGAGAATCAATTTGAAAGCAAGATTAAGTGGAATTAAGAGAGAAATCATTTTCAAATTTAAGTGAGCTCCATTGCATATCAAAAGAAGAGAGAAAAGAGAGGAACCAAGTAGTGAAATCAAAGGGCTTTGAAGAGATATCTTCTCCAACATCTAGCACAACCTCTCAAGCATCATATAAATAGAAGTGAAGGATCAAAAGAGCAATCCTTTAGCTTCTTCCTCAAGATTTAAAAAGTTCAAACTCTATTTTTATTTTGAACCGAAACTTTCATTCTTGTATTTTTGTTTTCTTTACAAGTTTCTTTGGGAGAAAGAAACTTGGGGATTAGACTTGTCCAAGCCTAAAATTGGATCTTGTAGGTTTTGATTGGTGAGTTCGAACAATCAACTAGATTGTTAGTGAATTTGAAAAACTAATGGTGTAAGTTTTTGATTAGTGCTCCTGAAAAAATCAACTAGGTTTATTTGTGAGCCCAAAAAAATAAACATACTATAATCAAGGATAGATTATAGTGGAATTTTCAAGAAGAGCTTAGGGAGTGGACGTAGGAGCGGATTGCTCCAAACCACTATAAATTTCTTTATCTTTATGGTGTGATTGTTTGATTTACTTTCTTGCTTTACTTATTTATTTTACATACTTGCATTATCTCATTGCTTTTAACTCCACTACTACACATTGCATATCCACCACAAATATTCTAGTTAGTTTAATTTGAAACACATATTTATTTAGAGATTTTAAATTTGCTTAAAATTTTATAAGAATCCAATTCACCTCCCTCTTGGGTTGCTACCTCTGGGTAACATTCTATTTTTTACCAAGGAAAATCAGGGGTTTTTTACACCCTCACCCTATCAAATAGGAGGCATCCCATGTTTATTGTTGACTAGGTCAAAACCTAGTCCCAAATGGTAATAAACCAAAGAGTTTGAGGGGCGTCCAACATTTGAATGCCTCCTCCAATATTTTGTGCATAGGGAATCAGAAGTTAATGCCCAAAAAAAAGGAAAAAATGGGTGTAAAAAAATCAGGAGGCATGGAAAAAAAAATCATAAAGGAGGGAGAGAGTTTTGAGAATTTGGGACTCTATCAAATAGAGTTCAAATTCAAACCAAATCCAAAATTTGAGCAAGTCAAATTTTATTCTAAAACTGTCAGATATGGGGCATGGGACATCTTTCTTAGGTGAGTAATATTTCATGTAAATTCTAAAATTAAAGGGCATGGGCTTTTTCTTCTTAGTGGCGCAAGGAAAGGAAGAGTTCTAGTCTAACTTGAACTCTCCTATTTTGACTAGGTCAAAATTTTTTGAACCTAAATCAAAATAGTTTTGAGTTAACCTAATTAATAAAAAATTTTAATCTAATTAAAAATCTAATTAAGTTAGATTTAATCAAATTTAAATTTAATTTAATTTTTAATCAAATTAAAAATTAGGTGCACTCAAGTCCTAATTAAATTAGGACTTATTTTTTCTTGTAATTAGCTTATCCAATAAATCAATTAAACTTAATCTAATTAAATCTAAATTAATTTTAATTTAATTTAATTTAATTAGACTTAATCCTAGTCTAATTGCTCAATCAAATTGAGTCAATTAGCAATCTAATTGCTAATCGATCCTCCTATAATATTTATATTAGGTCAAACATCAATCATATTGATTGTTTGACCTTAGAATGATTCTAAAGCATTGATCAACCATTTGATCAGATTACAATCTCTTATATGTATGATCCCATAGGTTCAAACCTAAGCTGATAGCACATGAATCAATTTCTGTACCAATCAAAAGAACCATCTAGCAATGATACCCAACGTTCGAATAGATCGAATGTATGCAAAGCAAAATTCTTAGAACCCTAGCCTACGGTTATCGTATAATTCATCTCTTTGACTAATAATACTCAAGATGATTTTGAGTAAGCTGTCAATACTCATATCAATCATTCATATTATATTTTAAAATTTTGTAAATCCTGTAACTCCTCATGATACCCAGGCCTAGTTTTGCTAAATTAAAATACAGCAAGACATTCTCTTTCTAAAGTTAATCAGAAGTGGTTAATCCCATCTTGACTCACACATCGACTTTACAAGTACTTGATTATACCTAGAAATCTTTCATTGCTGTATGAGAAATATAGATAGGTTGGCACCAAAGTATAATGAGTTGCTTGTAAGTCACCATGGTGATCTCAGATCGAAGGGATACTTATATCCATTGGCCTTAGTTATCTACTCTTGATTGTAGAGTGCTACATTGATCATATTCAGTGTAGATGTTTTCTTACATCCCACCTACATGTCATTCTAATATCTCCATACCATTTGATTATGAGGACAACTAATGCATATGACATACAGTAATCTACACTCGATAAGTTATCATCTTTATTAATAACTTATCATTTGATCGTGAATAATTTAAGAACCATCCGATAAATTCTTCTTTATCGATTGATTATAGTTCTAAGAACTTCATCATAAGATAGAAATTCATTTAAGAAAGATAGAGCCAAATAACTATTATTATTTGATAATTTATATTCTGATTTCAATCATCTATAACTTAAATGATTGGCTTTAGGACACATTTTCTAACACTCTCCACTTTACTAGCACGTTCGACCATGGATTAGAGAGCATTCATGAAAAATGGTCGGACAATGATAATAAAGTAAGGTGCTATATATTGGGCTCAATGTCAGATGAATTACAGTGCCAACATGAAGACATCATGACTGCTTGCCAAATATTGGCTCACCTACAAGAGTTGTTTGGTGAACTGAGTCGCGTAGTGTGCTACCAAGTCTCTAGGAGACTATTTAAGGCACAGATGCATGATGGATAGTCGATTCAAGATCATTCTTGATGATGATCAAGGATCTAGAAGAGTTTGAGAAGCTCAGTGTCATATTGGACAAGGACCTGTAGATTGATGTGATCCTAGAGTCCTTAACTAATGCGTATGGGCAGTTCATTATGAACTTCCATATGCATAAACTCTAGTGCATCTTAGCTAAGTTAATAAATATGTTGGTTACTATTGAGTAAACTGCGAAGAGTTCAAAGAGCTCAGTTCTTATTGTGGAACATATTTTCTCTAAAAAAAATCTTTTGGAAAGAAGAAAAGTCTGTGAAGAAGCAAAAGGTAGAGAGAAAGAAGAAGAAGGAAGAGCCAAAGAAGAAGGCTGTGGATAAAGAAAAATATTTTCATTGCAACATCGATGGCCATTGAAAGCGGAACTACCCTTTATACCTGGCTAGCCTAAAGAATAAGAAGGAAGCAGGTCCTTCTAGAGGTATGCTTGTCATTGAAACTAATCTTACGATTTCTTCTACATCCAGTTGGATGCTTGACTCTATTCTATTGCTCCCTTATGAAGTATACAGGGTCTTGAGGAGAGTAGGAGGCTGAGGAATGGTGAGATGATCCTACGTGTCGAAAATGGAGCAAGAGTTGCTACTATAGCCATAAGAACCTATCCTCTTCGACTACCGTTTGATTAGTTTTAGTTCTTGAGGACTGTTACTTTGTACTTGTTGCAAGTAGGAATTTAATTTTTGTTTTATATTTAGCACAAGAAGGTTACGTAATTAGCTTCTTTAAAGACCACTCTACTATTTTTTTTGAAAGAAATAAAATTACAAGTAGTTTCTTAATTAATAGTCTCTACAAGTTACATATTTATATTTCTATTTTTAATGTCGAGCAAAACATGAATGCTATAGGAACAAAATGACCTAGGGATAGTTTAAACGAAAGCTATCTATGGCACCTTGGGCTAGGTCATATAGCTGAAGAAAGGATTAACAAATTAGAGAAATTCGAACTAATGGATCCATTGACTTTCGAGTCATATCCTATTTATAAATCATGCCTTCAAGGAAAAATGACCAAGCTTCCTTTTGTAGGACATGGGACAAGAGCAATAGACCTACTTACCTTGGTACATACAGATGTGTATGGCCTATTTGATGTGCTTGCCAGAGATAATTTTTTCTACTTCTCACCTCTACCGATGATCTATCTCGATATGGATAAATGTACCTAATGCAATATAAGTTTGAAGTTTTTGAAAAGTTCAAAAAATTCAGACATGAAGTAGAAAAGAAAACTGGAAAGCCTATTAAGTTTCTTCGATCAGATCGAGGAGGTAAATATCTTAGTCAAAAATTTTGGACTATCTCAAGGACAATGGCATAGTCTAATAATAGACTTCACCTAGAATGCCTCAACTCAACGAAATTTTTGAATGAAGAAACTGAATCCTATTAGATATGGTCCAATCCATGATGAGCTTCATGGACCTTCTTGAGTTTCTTTGGGGACATAGCTTAATGACAGTAATTTACCTACCAAATAGGGTTTCCTCTGAAATCGTTCCTACCACACCGTACAAGATATGGCATGATAAGAAGCCAAGTCTAAGTCATCTTAGAATTTAGGATTGTTCGGCTCATATCAAATGATAGCAAGTAAACAAGTTAGAGTTTAGGTCCATTAGAGCTCGATTTATTGGATATCCTAAAGAGTCATTAGGATATTACTTTTATCTTCTAGAAGACCATAATATGATTGTGAGTCGACATGCCATATTTCTTGAAAAATAATTTATTCAAGATGGTGGCATCAAAAGATAAATTAGGCTCAAGGAAAAAATCTTCGAAGAGCAATGAGCCAAGGAACCTAGTCAGTCTGAGCCGATCCAAACACTACCTCCTTCACCTCGTAGGTCAAGTAGGATTTTCTGTCCTCTTGAAAGATACTTAGGTACCATTTCAGAGGATGTAGAAAAAATATTTCTCATAAAAAATGAGATTTATAGTGATGAACCCAAAATCTATGATGAGATGATATCAGATATCAACTTCAAGAAATGGTTAGAGGCAATGAAGTCAGAAATTGACTCAATCGCTCGAACTAGATCTGGATCTTAGTAGATCCACCTGAGTGTATGGTACTTATTGGATGTAAATGGATCTTCAAGAGAAAAATAGGTGTAGATAAAAATGTGGAGACATTCAAGGCTAGGCTAGTAGTGAAAGGATATGTCAGCATGAAGGCATTGACTATCAGGATACCTTCTCGCCACTGGCCATGCTTAAATCCATCCATACGTTGCTTGCAATAGCAGCATATTTTGATTATGAAATATGATAGATGGACGTAAAAATGGCATTCCTAAATGAATATCTTAAGGTAGAAATCTATATGGAATAGCTGCTTGATTTTACTTATGGTGATGATGATTATAAGGTCTACAAGCTGCAAAGGTCCATCTATGGACTCAAGCAGGCATCTCAGAGCTGAAATGCTTATTTCAATGATGTAATCAAATTATTTACTTTCATCAAGAATGAGGAGGAATCCTGTGTATTCAAAAAGGTTAGTGAGAGCTGTTGTCTTCCTCGTATTGTATGAGGATGATATCCTCCTGATTGGGAATAATATTTTCATGCTGACATCGATCAAAGTATGGTTGTCTAAGGAGTTTTCTATGAAAGACCTAGAAGAAGCATCCTTTATTTTGGAAATTAAGATCTATAGGGATAGACCAAAGAGGATGCTGGGTCTTTCACAGAAGATGTATATAGAGGAGATGCTGAAAAGGTTCAGCATGAAAAACTCCAAGAGGATACTAGTGCCCTTTAGACATGGCATCCATCTTTTCAAGAAGATGTGTCCCACCACACCTAAGAAGATTGAACGTATGAGTAAGATTCCTTATGCTTCAGTAATAGGAAGCCTCATATACTCCATGCTATGTACACGATCTGATATCGTGCATGTTGTGAATATCACAAGTAGGTATCAGTCGAATCTAGGCGAAGAGCACTGGACTTCTGTAAAGTATATCCTTTAGTACTTGAGAAGGACTAAGGATATATTTTTGGTCTTTAGTAATGAAGAACTCCAGGTCTAGGGGTATACGGACTTAGACTTTATGTCTTATATAGATGATCGAAAGTCAACATCTGATAGTCTATTTGTGTGTAATAATGGTGCTGTAAGCTGGAAGAGTTTCAAGTAGACCATGACAGCAGATTCTACTATGAAAGTAGAGTACATCGCTACCTCAAAAATTGTGAAAGAGGTATTCTAGTATAAGAAATTTACCATAGAACTTGGAGTGATGCCATCAGATGCTGTCTCTCTATACTGTGATAATAATTATATCATAGCCTCGCTAAGGAGCCAAGATCTCACTAGAAGTTTAAGCACATCGAGCGGTGATTCCATCTCATCCACGATTACCTCAAGAAGAAATATGTCGAGCTCAAAAGAGTCAACTTTGTAGATAATGTGGCTGATCCACTGATGAAGCCTTTAGGCCAGCAATAGATCGAACCCCATCTTAAGAAGATGGGACATAGATTTGTAGTCAATTAGCTTTAGATCAAGTGGGAGTTTGTTAGATGTGTGCTTTAGAAGCCAAATTAGTCGATACTTGTAATATACTTTCTAGGAGCATTTTTATAATTTTGACTTAAAATTAATAAATGAGTTATTTTCTATCATATAATGTATTTAAAGTATTTATGATACATCCATTGAGTTAATGGGCATGATAACACATATTCTCTAGAGTTAAGAATTTAAGACATGTATTATCATAATTAACTTATAAACTGCTCCCGATCATTGATCATCACTAGGATGGTGATCGATCTAGAAGATCAATGTATAGTCATTTTTTTAGAATAGATGTATTTTGAGTCTATGGTGTGGAGACATCGAAGCAAGAGTATAGGTACTTATTGAAAACAAAGGCATTGAGCGTGACCAGTCATAAGGGAGTCTATCTCCTCATTAATGACTAGCTCGATGCTGCAGTCGTGTGATTGATTCTTTGACCTAAGATACATTGGTAGTTCACCTTGAGTGTGTTATAGTTTGACTACACCATAACTCGATCTCCTAGCCATTTAAAATCCTGAGATATATGTTGGCTATAGCATGTTCATTGTAGAAACTGGATCTCACCAAGATGGGATTTATCAACCTCGATAGAGGAGTAGTCCTATGATGATCATGAGATTAAGTCCTTAAGCCCATGGCCATGGCAGTGTGAATTAATAGAAAGGAGTTTCTATTAGGATTTTACATCGGACTCGAATCAAATGATTCATTCATATGATGGGTGTTGGGCTTGACGAGTACACCTTAATCCTAATCCTATTAGGGCTCATGATAGAAGAACCCAATTACACATGTAACTACACTGAGGGGCTCGTATTCGGTTATGATGAATTACCACCATATACTACTAGATGTTACTGATAGATTTTGGGATCAATTAGAATTGTCTTGATGATCAACGATTCTAATTGGATAAATTAGAAGAGTTCTAGTCCATCGAAAGGTATTTCGATGATGTTGATCATGGAGATTATGACATGACCCATTATCATATAGAATTGAACCAAACTAAATCACATAAATAAGAATTTGGATCTGGATATCATCAATTAGGCTAATCCAGTTTGATTGATTTGGATTAGATCCAATTAGATTCAAGAAAATCATACTAGCACATGATTGAGCCTAACATTCTTCTTCTGTAGTCTTTCTAGTTCATCTCGACTGAGCCAAATTAGATTTAGCTCATCCAAAAGCTCTATTTGGATTTGTCCTAATTTGACAAGACTTATCCTGATCAGAATAGGGCTTGTCCTAGTGAGAACAGGACTTGTCCTAATCTGACAAGCCTTGTCTTGATGAGATCAGGGATTACCCTAAAATCATGAGATAAAATTTGGACAAGACTCACTCGAAAACCCTGTATGGATTTATCCTAATCTGACTGGAGTTTGTCCATGTTAATTTAGGGCTTGTCTTAATCTGATAAGGGCTTGTCTTAATTCTATTAGATGAGATTAGGACAAGGGTCAAAGGTTGATCCATATTGCAAGAATGAAAGGATAGGGGCGTGCACCCCATGGAGATTAACTAGGGGTGCGCACCCCAAGTATTTTATGAGATGGAGAGAGGGTGCACGTCCTCCTAGGCATGCACCTCATAGGGATAAGAGTAAGGTGTCCCATTCAAATAAGATTTGAATAGGTCAAAGTTTTTGAATTTGATTCAAACACCTTGGAGATAGGAGCCTTGCACCAACCCAATTTGATTCATCTATCTCCATGCCATATTTCTGAGTTTTATGTGACAAATATTCAGATTAAAATTGGTGTGGGGTGTGGAGATCAAGGGAGAGTCCTTCTACTTGTTGGCTTTGACCTGTTCAAAGTCATATGTAAAGGGACTTTTGGGTAGGTCTATAAATTGGACCCTACGCTAGTTGTTTTAGTATCATAATTTCTCAATAGCGAAGCCCTGCTTCTCCCACATCTTTATGCCCTCTTCTAGATCTCCTCTTTCTCTTCCACACCCAAGAAGTGGACAAAAATCAGAGATCAAGAGTTGGCCTCCGATCCAGCAAAGTCATGCAACCAGTTTTCGGATCGAGAGATGAAAGTGCTGCCATCGAAGATCGATTCAAAGGCATCACCATTTGATTTTAGATCTAAAGTTTTGACATTAGATCCAGAAGGAGAAGGCATTCAGATCTGGCCTGAGTAGACTTTGGTAAAGGCCAGGTGCATGCACAGCTCAAGTTGAAACCTCAGGCTTCATCAGATCATCGATAGGGTAAATGGTTTATCCAAATTAGGTAACATTAGATGTTATGGTTTTAATTTTAATTTTAGATTTTGTAATCAGATCATACAAATTAGATCTAAAAACTCTCAGAGTTGATCAGATCATAGTAGAAAATTTTTAAATTTTTATTTTAAATCAGATCAATCCTATGGTAGGAAAACTAGGTTTTCCTTCAAGAGAAGTCATCCATACCATGCGAGCGGACACAACCAGTCGAGCCCTAGGAGGATCGACCCCCAATTGGCATTATAAATGCTGTTACTAAGGGCCATAGTGATGGAGAATTGAGTGGGAGCCACAAAGTCAATATAAGATAGAAAATTGAAGAACTAGCCATGTTCATGAAAGAGGACACCTAGGGGATCCAAGTCCTACATAATGATATGGTCATTATAACTTTAAATATTAATAGTTATGATGTATGCTGCATCATTGTTGATTGTGGAAGCTCCATCGATATTTTGTTTTATGATGTATTTGTTAAAATGAGATTGCCTTATAATTAACTGAGGAAAATTGACTCCTCCCTTGTTGGCTTCATGGAGGAGGCTGTCCCTGTGGAAGGGGTCATCACCCTGCCTATGAAAGCCTTCTGATATCCTCTTCAATCCACTGCTCAGATCGACTTCCTAGTTGTCCGGATCCTTTCGGCCTATAATGCCAATTTCGGCCAACCAGGATTGAATGCACTCCGTGCTATTGTATCGACTCATTGCCTAAAGATGAAATTCTCGACAGCACGGGGGTTAGGAGAGGTTCGTGGGGATCAGAACTTGGCATGCCATTGCTATAATGTCACCCCATAGGCCAAACCCACTGAGGCCTATCCCATCAAAGGGTTGTATGCCTGTAATAAGCCGGTCGAGGAGCGAGGGATGCTAGTTGAAGACCTCATTTCCATCCCTCTAGTTGATGGAAATAAGAAGCATATAGTTCAAATTGGTTTAAGCTTGAGCCAAGTAATGAGGGAACAATTGACCTCTTTTTTGATGAAAAACATGCAGGGTTTCATGCATACATTTCAGCGAAAGACATAGATTAAACTTTTTAACCTATAATATGCATGTGGTCTAATCACTAAATCCTACATCTAGGACCTATGACATGTTAAGATGCAAGCATAAATTTAAAAATAAAATCAAATTGGTACTGATCATATCAATATCTTAGATCTAGAATTGTTCTGGATACCCTAGATCAAATCTAGGTCAGATAAGAGATCTGATCTCATACATTTGTGCAGGTCGAGAACATTGCAGCTAAAAACCAACATTATCCTTTACTGCTTGGAGCCGTACAGCATGTTCAACCTCTATGGATAATCCACACAAGGCTGCAACATAAATCGAAGGTTCGTCGAACGAAGATATGCTCGAAGTGCTAGTTTCTTGCAGATCCCTCCTGATGGTTAATTTAAAAAATATTCTTCAAATCTCTTGGACACTCGAAGAGACAAAGAACAAGAGGAGGAATAAGAGAGAAAATTAATTTTTGGATCTTCCAAAAATCAAAAAATAAAAGGTTAAGAAAAATATCTTAAGAGAAGATAGATCTTCTTTTTCAGGACATTAACCATTGATATCTTGAAACATCTCTATGCCAGAATAAGAGGAGACCTTCTCCTCTAAAATTTTTCATGCTTCTAGATCTCTTCCTCTATGATTTTTTTATGAGAAAAAATTATATAAATATTGAGAAGAAAAGGTTTTCAAAAGAACCCTAAGAGAAGACCATCTTCTCTTCTTTTTCTTCTCATTAGGACATGATCAAATCATGTCCAAAAGAGACCTCCATGCCTCAACTCCTTGGAGCATCTATCCTCCATGCCCCCTCCCTCTCTCTCTCTCAGATTTTTCTCATAGAAAAATCACATAAAAAAAAAGAAGAGAGGACTTTGAAAGAAACTACCAAGAGAAGATAATCTACTCTTACCTTTCTTTCAATAAGATAAGAAACAAGTTTGTCCAAAAGGAGAGATCTCATGCCCAATTGCTTGGAGCAGCAACCTCCCACACCCCTATCTCTCTTCTCTCTATTTTTGTGGAATTCCTGATGATTTCTCACATCCATATCTCCTATAAAGTATTATGAATTATTTCAGGACCTGTGAAAACCCTTGTACCTTCTACCAACTCTGAGGAAGCAAGTTGGAGATGATAGTAAGAAAGATAAAGATCAGATGATAAGAAGATGAGTGAACGGCAGAGTGAGAAATAGAGAAATCTAAGGTTTCAGGAAGAAAAGAGATTCAATTCATTCTCTTTTTTCTATCCGTAATCTATATATACAAGTATATATATAGACACCCTGAGTTAACATGACTCAACCCTAAAAAACTCTCCTTAGCTAACCCATACATGAAAACACTCACCCAAGTCCATGCAAATCTATATCTTGCATGCTCTCATCTCCTGGACTAAAGATCTAGTCTAATACATGAATTAGCCACCTTAAGATCTCTCATACCAGACTTTAAGATCCCTTGGATTAGATGCAATCCAAGACCAAATAGAAAATCCATCTAGATCTATTCACCACCATTGAGCTGGCTCGATCAGAAGTCGAGCTGGCTCGACTACATCTCCCTGAACCATATCTTCTATTTGCCTGAGATAGCCAGCTCGACTACATATTCGAGCCAGCCTGACTGTGTGCTAGCCACTTTATCTTTGCTGATACATCTTCGGCCAATCCTAACCTTCAGAAGACACCATCTTGACTCCTTCATGGTCTCCCAAGACTTGAGAGTACCATACTTGCTCTTTCAATCTCCATCTTAGTGCTCCAAGGCTTGAGGCAAGTCTATCCTATCCATTAGACACATCAATTTCATAAATTAATGAAAGCTGTCCCAAGGAAGAACTTTTGTTAGTGCATCCACTGGATTTTTCTTGGTATGGACTTTCACCAGCTTTACTTTACCTTCTTCCATAAGCTCTCTGATCCGGTGGTACCTGATGTTGATGTGTTTTATCTTTATATGGTAGATAGAGTTCTAAGCAAGTAACAGTGCACTCTGACTATCGCAGTGCATCCTGATAGCCTCCTACATGAGATCCATCTTCAATGCCAATTTTTTCAACCATAAAGCCTCCTTTGCTGCCTCCGTAACACCTATGTAATCCGTCTCAATTGTAGATAAGACCATGATGGGTTGCAAGCATGATCTCGACAAGACTAGACCTCTAAATAGGCTAAACATAAAGCCTATCATTGACCATCGAGTATCCATGTCTCTACCAAAATCTACATCTGCAAACCCATTTATCTACCCCCGAGCTTTCTTGGATATGTCGGAGAGTTCCTCAGCTCTATCTTGCTATCCATAGTAGATGCCAACTCCAACAGTACCCGCCAAGTATCTGAAGATCCACTTCAATGCTCTCTAGTGCTCCTTACCAAGCTATGCCATGAACCTATTGACCTGGCTCACTGCATGGGTGATATCTAGTCTACAACACACCATGGCATACATTAAGCTTCCTACACTAGAGGCATACGGTGTTCTCTCCATCTCCTGAGCCTACACCTCAATCTATGGTGACATCATCCTTGAGAGTCTGAAGTGTCCGACAAGTGGCAGCTCCATCGATTTTTCTTCATTCATCCCAAACCTCTCCAAGACCTTTCTGATGTAGCCTCCCTGAGATAAATATAGTACCTTCTTGGCTCGATCTCTGAAGATTTTCATGCCAAAGATCTTTCTTGCAGGCCTTAAATCCTTCATCTTAAACTCCCAAGACAAGGCTACCTTTAGTTCTTGCACAACCTTCCTACTCTTGCATGCTATAAGCATATCATCCATATACAAGAGTAGAAACATCCTAGTCTCATCTCCAAAGATTTAACATACACACAAGAATCATACTCACACCTGAAAAGTCCAATGCTCCTCACATATAAGTCAAATCGCTTCTACCATTGCCTTGGCGATTGCTTCTGCCCGTACAATGATTTTTGTAGCAAACAAATCTTTCCTTCTGCTTTTGGCTCTTGGAATCCTAGTAGCTACTCCATATAAATGCTCTCCTCCAAATGCCCATGGAGGAATGCCATCTTGACATCTATCTGCTCCAACTCCAAGTTCTGAGCTGCCATAATGCTCAGCAACATTCTGATGGAAGTATGCCTGACGACAGAAGAAAATACTTCACTAAAATTGATGTCTTTCTTTTAGGAGTATTCCTTGGACACTAACCATGCCTTATACCTGACACCTTCCTGCTCTGAAGTCCCCTCTTTATGTTGGTAAACCGACTTGCAACCAATGAATTTCTTTTCTCGTGGCAACTGCACCAAATGCCATGTCTCATTCTTATGGAGAACCTGCATCTCCTCGAACATTGCTTGAACCCACCTCTCTCTATCCTAGCCATCTATAACCTCTTCATAGGTGTATGGGTCCCTATTTACTATCACCAGGGCATATGATAGTGTATCTTCGAAGCCATATCATTTCAATTGCCTGATGTTATTTTTGGACTTATGCAGCGCAACCCTGATATCCATCCTCGGTCTAGCTTGCTCCTGCTAGGCCTCTTAGCTTCCATTATCTATCTGAGCTCTCTCCACCTATGGAGACACCTCCGATGAGTGCTTCACCTAAATACCAAGTCCTCTTGATGCATCTACAAGTGGCAAAATAGAGTAAGATATTAACTATCCAGTGCTGCCCTACTGGAACTCCTGCTGTATCTGCTGCTCCTTCATGCCATCTCACCTTTGGAGAACTGAATTTTCCTCAAAGGTGACATCCCTACTAATGACAACATTCTTCTCTAAGGGATCCCATAGCTGGTATCCCTTAATTCCTCATGGATATCTCAAGAACATCATCTTCTATGATTTGGCATCCAACTTGCTCCGCTCACTAGCACCGATGCGCACAAAAGCCGTGCACCCAAAAACTCTTAGATGGCTCACCCCAATCTTCCTTCTAGACCATCTTTCCTCTAGAATACCACCATCTAACTTTGTATGAGGTGATCGATTCATCAGATAATAGGCTGCATCTACTGTATCAATCTAGAATGCCTTCGAAAGCCCTGCCTATAGCCTCATGCACCATGCCTTTTCCAAAAGAGTTCTGTTAATCCTTTTAGCCACCCCATTTTGTTGAGAAGTTTTTTTTATCGAGAAGTGTCTTTTGATACCACACTCCTCACAAAAGCCTTGGAACTCTTTGCTGGTGTATTCTCCATCATTGTCTGACCGTAGATACTTCAAGTTCTGATATGTCTCCTTCTCCACCTTAGCTTTCCATACCTTGAACCTAGTGAAGACTTCTGATTTCTCCATCATGAAGTAGATGCATACATTCCTTAAGAAATTATGTATAAAGATCAAGAAGTATCTCGCTCCATTTTTGGGTGGAAATAGAGCCAGCCCCCATACATCAGTCTGAACCAGTTCCAATGGGGGTGCACTATGGGTTGAACTGAAGGCAAACTGTATCCTTCTCTATTTACCCATCTGGCATGGCTCACATACCTCTATAACACCTTCATCCAGATCTAAAATCAGATCATGTTTGCTTAGCTCCTTCATCCCACAGTCACCCATGTGGCCTAGGTGGTAGTGCCCAACCGATAAGCCTTCTGCTGATCATATGCTGCTGCTGCTACATTAGATCTCCGATCATCATAGGTCCAACCAACTTGTAGAGGTTGTTCTCCATCCTCCTGCCCCTCATCACCACCATAGCATCTTTGGAGATATTGAGAACTCCACTCCTGGTATGACTGCTGGAGTTGCAGCTGCTCCGCTCTAGATAGCCCAATGACATGAGATTTTTCTTCAAATCTGGAACGTGCTTTACATTTATGAGAGTCCACACCATCCCATCAAACATCCTCACTTGGATGCTTCCAATACCAATGACTCTACATGGGTGATCATCTCCAAGTGTCACACTTCTCTCATCAATCTTGGTATATGAGACAAACCAAGACCAGTTTGGGATGTAGTGATGCGAACAAGCTAAATCCAGGGTCCATACATCTGCGTATCTTTTGTGATCATCTGATACAACCAAGAGGACATCCTCCACCTCACTATCAGCCACTATACTCAGTGCATCAGAACCACTCTTTTCTTCCTTCTTGTTCTTCCATTGCAGGCAATCATGCTTGAAGTGCTTGATCTCATTGCACTTGTAGCATTTGGCTTCCTTCCTGTTCTTGCTTTTTTGGGACTTTGATCATCCCCTTGACTTGCCTCTCTCCTTTGATCTTCTAGGTCTCTCCCCCATGGTCAAGCTCTCCTGGAGAACACCTTTCTTGGTCAACTTCTCCTGTTGTTCGTTGGTTCGTAGTACCGAGACCATGTCTTCATACTCCAGGGTCTCCTTACTATAGAAAAGCATCGTCACCAATGGATCATAAGACAAGGGCAACGAGCATAACAAAAGCAATGATTTATCTTCTTCCTCAATCTTCACTCCAATATTCAGCAACTCATTGCACATCTGATCAAATTTCTGACCGTGTCCCAAGACATCTCTGCCTTCTTATATCCGAAGGTTGTACAGTCTCTTCTTCAACATCAACTTATTGCACATATTTTTACCTATATACATGGTTTGCAACTTTGACCACAAGCCTCTTGGGGTTCTCTCCTCTAAAACTGAATAGAGCACCACATCCGACAAGCATCCTCTGATCATAGAGCAGGCCTTCTCTTCTAGGGACATCCACTGGCGATCTAACATCCCTTCAGGCTTCTCTTTCAATGCTTGATCTAATTCAGTTTGAACCAGAAGATCTTCCACACGAACTTTCTACATGATAAAGTTTTCTTTTCTATCAAACTTTTCAAAATCAACCATCACGTTGCTTCCCATGGCTGGATCCAAGCCAAAAAAATATAACATAAATCCAAGAAATTTGAGAAATACCTTGATAGAACCTTGCTGATCTTCAACTTTCAAGCATCTTCTCCTTCTTTCACATAATCTGGCTCTGATACCACTTGTTATAAATTATTCTAGGACCTATGAAAACCCTTGTATCTTCTACCAACTCTAAGGAAGCAAGTTGGAGATGATAACAAGAAAAATAAAGATAAGATGATAAGAAGATGAGACGACGACAGAGTGAGAAAGAGAGAAAGCTAGGGTTTCAGGAAGAAAAAAAATTCAATTCATTCTCTTTTTTCTATCCATAATCTACATATATAAGTATATATATAGACATCCTAAGTCAACATGACTCAGTCCTAAAAAACTCTCCTCAACTAATCCATACATAAAAATACTCATTCAAGCCCATGCAAACTCATGTTTTGCATGCTCTCATCCCTTGGACTAAAGACCTAGCCCAATACATGAATTAGCCATCTTAAGGTCTCTCATACCAAGCCTTAAGACCCCTTAGATTAGATTCAATCCAAGATCAAACAGAAAACCCATTCATATCGATTCACCACCGTCGAGCTGGCTCGATCAAAAGCCAAGCCGGCTCGACTGCATCTTTTCGAACCATATCTTCTATCTACTTGAGACAGCCGGCTTGACTGTATATCTGAGCCAGTCCAATTGTGTGCAGCCTCTTTATCTTTGCTGATACATCTTCGACCAATTTTAGCCTTCAAGAGCCACCACCTTGACTCCTTCATAGTCTCCCGAGATTTGAGAGCACACTTGCCCTTTCATAAAAGAAGCACTCCATGATAAAAAAACTAAGACTAGGTCAAAACCTAGTCTTAGAAAGACTCTTGGTGGCATCCAACTTTTGGATGCCACCCCCATCCCTTTCTCAATGTGGAGAACCAACAAAATCATGCCTAAAAATATGAGAAGAGGGCACACAACAATATGGAAGGCATGGAGTTTATTTCCATAGAGAGAGAGAGAGAGAGAGAGAGAGATAGAGTTTTGGAATTGTAGGACTATCAAATAGAGTCCTAGACAAAAAAACACTTGTCTAATTTGACCAAATCAAATTTCTTTCCGAAACCAATCGGAAGTGGGTGTGGAACACCTTTCTTATGCATGGGAAAAACTCATGTAAATTCCAAAAAGGGGAAGGCGAACAAAAATATGGCTTGGATTTGAGATCTTGTTAGTGGCGCAAGGGAAGAGGAGTCCTAGTCTAACCAGGACTCTTCTACTTTGACTAGTATAAAATCATTTTGAACCTAACTTAAATTAGTTTTGAGTCAACCTAATTAACAGGCAATTCCAATCCAATTAGAAGATTAAATAAATCAGATTTAATCAAATTTAAATTAAATTTAATTTTTAATTAAATTAAAAATTAGATGCACTCAAGTCCTAATTGAACAAGTGTGAGAATTTGTGGTGCTCCCAAGCCTTGGGAGGACACGGGAGGAGCCAGGATGTTGGCTTCGGAGAGACTAGGATAGGTATGGTTCTAAGACTAGGACAAAAGTTATCCTAAGATGGAGGAGGTGTTTAGCCCTCCACGAGCTCAAGATCTAGGTGTTGAGGATCTTGAGGGGCTTGGTTGGTGCTTCGAAGATCTAGAACACAAGATGGAGCAAGAAGTCAAAGTCGGAGCATGAAAACTATAGAAAAAGATTTTTTTATAGGCTAGCTGGCTCAGTTCAGAACTGGGTCGACTAAGTCTCAGTGCACAGGCCAAACAGAGAGGAGCACATTTGAAACTGCAGACTGGCATGCAACTGGATTGGCTCAGTCTAAAATTGAGCCAACCCTCAGATTGAGCCAATCTAGTCTCAGATTAGCTAGCTCAGTCCGCGGGCAAAGCTATGCGAGGGTTTGTTTGGGGCTAGGATAGGAACTTATCCTAAGAGTCTTAAGGCCTAGTTTGAGAGGTCTTAAGGGAGCTAACTCATGTATGGGTTGGGTTTAGATTCAGAGGATGAGAGCATGGGAGACATGGGTGTACATGGGCTCAGTGAGTGCTTTCATGTATTGGGTTAGCCAGAAAAGTTTTTGATTGGGCCTAATGGCTTTGTATAAATACATAGATTGTATTGGGGTTTTAAAGAGAGCAATCAATATAGATTTTTTTCTCCCTCAATCTCTCTTCGTTTTTTTCTCTAGTGTTGTTTTCCTAGGTTCTTGAAGAAGTCCTAGAGAAAGAGGGCACCTCCCTCAAGCCCAAGGAGGGAGGTGCCCCAGCATAGATCTAGGTGATGATCTATGGTATGTTGCCCTTAGAGAATAAAAGGTCTCTCCATATCCATGCTAAAGATTAGGAGCTTTTCTAATATGGTATTAGGGCTTATGATGTCAAGAGAGGATTGGTGTTCGAGTGGTACCATGATTCCTTATAATTGGTATCAGAGATAGGTGATGCCATGGTGATTGCACCAACATTTGGTTTTAGAGTCTGATGGTGCATGGAGAAGAAGAAGAAGTCATACAAGATGAAATCAAGAATCTGCATGAGTATTCTATGATATGTCTCACATCTACCTTTGTTATTACGTTGGTTTGGCCAACCAGGAGCAGTGGGTTGAAGGTGGAGGCTGAGAGGATTAATGAAAAGGATTTTTTTGGGGGTGGAAGGTTTGGGTGCATGATTTATTATTCGATCTTGAAGAAAATGCTAGTATGTATGATGGGTGACAGGCAGAGATTGCTGGAGTGCTGCAGTAGCACTTTTCTGAAGATGCAAGGCTGAGAGAGGCTCGATGGTGCAGAAGCCAAGAAAAATATCTCAGTAGAAAGCATCAAGGTTCTCTATGACGATGGATAGTGTAGGGTAGTTGATGGTTGAAGAGAGATTTTCCAAGGATTAATAGTCAAAGGAAGGCTGAAGAAGCAACTATACATCCTTCGATTGTAGGAAGATGGAAAAGTAGTTGGAGATGTATCCAGTAGTTCGATCAGAGCATAAATTTGCGAAGCCTTGGAGGTGATGGAGATGGATGATCCATAAAAGTCCAACAGGTTAGGGTTGGATGGCTCGCTACCTTGGAGTGCTACAGTAGCACTACCCTAGAGGCACAGGGGTTGAGAGAGGCTCAATGGTGTAGCATCCGAGGGAGGTATCTCAGTAGAGAATGTCAGGGGCATCTCAGGAGGACCTGAAGTAGGTCTCAAGGAGAGCCAGGAGGTCTTAGGGAGCGCCAGGGTCATCTAGCAACTGGGAGTGTCTTGGATCAGGTTTCTTCTGCAAGAGCACCAGGAAGAGTCATGGTTCAGGTGGAGGATGGTTTGTGTACAGCAAAAGAGGACCTGGATACCTATGAGGAGGCGGTGTCGAGACGAGGCAGGTGAAGAAAATCGAGCAGGGTTTAGGGCATTCTTTCCAAAAATTTTTTTTGAATAAAATATTGCAGAAGATAAAATTAATCTAATATTAATTTTATAACATGTATTGATCTAATTAATTATCCTACTTAGGATCTAGACATGGTAATATGTAATAGAAAAATAAAATGCAATCGATCAGCAAATCATTTTTGTTGACCGATATGAGTTCAAAACTCGATATCTATGCACAGATAGCTAATCTTTGAGATCTGAATCCACCAAAATAGGCTCTGGCATCACGCTATAGTTGTACACTTATTTGACCTCTATGGTTGGTCCACATGGAGCTCCTGATCCCAATCAGCCCCATTGGAGTGCTAGCTCCTCGCCAAGGTCTTCGATGGTTGATCATGATCGATCCAATTGATCATCTACTTTCTAATTTTTTGGATACTCTAAAAAATTAGAACACAAATACTAGAGATGATGAAGAGGTGTACAAAGTTTGGTGGCGATCCGATGCTCACAGCACTCGATCTCTCCATCCGAACCAAGATACCCAAATCTAGGATTTCACTCGATCCAAAAACTCTGACACACTAAAAACCCTATCACGCCCTCTCTATGTGGATTTTTTCTATGAAATAAGTTTTTATGAAAAGTTTAATTTTAGAACTATAAATCCTATTTAGATCATATCTAAAAATTGAGTATCCTTTGAGGTGAAAATAAGAAGAGAAGAAAGGCATGTGGGAAAAATAAAGTGCTGCAGACCCTGCTCACCTTTACTCTAAGATTTTTCTCTCCTAAAACTAATGCCTAATTACATTGAGATTTCTAGAACAGAATGCTGACACCTTCTTGTGCATGTGCAAAAATTCTCATAATTTATTGACCTAAAATACCATGAGAAAGATGCATGGAAAGTGATAAGGGTCGGAGGTTGAACTTATTTCAACCTCCCAACCAACATCAAATTCAAAAACCTTCTTATGCCTATCCAACGCCCACCCCTGGATGTTTGATGTGCTGAAGGACTCTCTTTCTATGTGCTCACCTTTAGGAAAAGCACTAAAAAAATCATGTAACATCTCTCAAGGGGCGTGGTGAATGGATAAGCATGAGAGAGAGTTGGGAAGTTTCAACCAAACCAACCAACTTAAGTTGAATTCAAAATTCAACTTAAATCCAATATGATCCAACACCTAGACCAAGTCAAAGGCAAAAAGATGAGGGAGTGCATATACCTTTTATGTGTGAGAATTCTCATGCAAAACCAAAGTGAGCATGAGATAGGGTGTGGAAAAGTCAAAGTAGGGTGGCGCAAGGAGAAGGAAGGTTCAAATTTAAACTTATTTGACTAAGTCTTAATTGGTTTCAACCAAACCAATTAATCTAGACCCAATTAGACCTGATTAAATCCAACTAATTTAGGCTTAACCCAACCCAATAAAATTTTAATCAAATTAAAAATTAATTAGGTCCAGGTCTTGATTAAATCAGGATCAAATCTTTCATAGCGATTAGGTCATCTTATGACCTGATCGGATCAAACCCAATTGAATCCAATTCGATCAAACTTAATCAAATCCTCATCACTCAATTAAATTGAGTTAATTAAAAATCAAATTACTAATTAATCCTTCAATAAATATAGAGTCTTAATCGGGTGGGTATTTGGTCAATAGAGTTCCATCAATATGAAACTCTTGAAGAGTTCCAAATCAGTGGGACTCTTGAACCCAGTGTCCCAAATGAATCAAACTCATGATCATAGAGTTCTAGATCAGTGGAACTCTTGATTGGAGAGTTTTAAATGAGTAGGACTCAGAATCTCAGTCCACTAGGACTCTTGGTCATAGAGTCCCAAGTCATCAGGACTCACGATCAGAGAGTTTCAGATAAGTAGGACTCAGAGTCTCAATCTAGTGGAACTCTTGGTCATAGAGTCTCAGTCCAGTGGGACTCTTGACCATAGAGTTCTAGGTCATTGAGACTCAATATCAGTCATCAGATCATGTAAAAATTTCTATTATGTGTGATCCCATAGGTTCGAATTTTAAGCCAGTAGCACAGAAACTAATTTTCTATACCGATCGATGTGACCATCTGGCAATGGTACCCGATGTCTGGATAGATCGAAAAATTTCAACACAACATCGATGAATCTGTGGCATATGGTAATCGTATAATTCATTCCCTTGACCTCGATGCTCAACAGACGATCTAGGATTTACTGCCAATCCTAAAATTCATCCATAGTGTATTTCAAAACTTAGCGTCCATCATATGGACTACCCCGACCAAGAATTTGCTAAATTGAAATACAACGATGCACTTGCTCCAACAGTTGGAGGTGTCAATCCCATCTCGACTCATACACCGATAAGCCAAGTACTTGACTGCACCGAGTAGCCTTCCATCACTGAATTAAAAATTCAGATAGTCTAGTATCTAAGTACAGTGAGTTGCTTGTAAGTTACCATGGTGTTCTCAGGTCTAAGGAACATAAATACCCATATCCTTCATGAACAACTCTTGGTAGAAGAGAGCTTCATAGTTGGATCACATTCAGTGAAATATATCCCTACACTTCATCTGCATGCCATAATAGTATCTCCATACTTCTTGGTTAAGAGGAGAACTAACACATATGGCACACAATGACCTATACTCGATACGTTATCATCCTAGATAATAACGAATCATTTGATCACGAAATGATTTAAGGACTAAACGACAAATCCTCCTTTGTCTTGTCTAAATAGTCCTAAGGACTTCATCTAGAATAGCTCATTACAGGAACATGCACAAAGTGATGAAAATGCTAAAATAATAATTTTATTTATTAATAATTTAAATATAATTACATTTAGCTCAACTATCTATAACCTAGATGATTGACTTTAGGATATAATTTCCAACAACTCTCACCTAGACTAAAGCCCTCAGAACAGTATCGAATACCCATCTTCCATTTGTGATTATCGAACTCTTTGATTTTGAGAGCCTTAGTAAATGGGTTGGCCACGTTCTCCTTTCCATCAATCTTCTGAAGGTCGACGTCATCTCGTTCCACGATCTCTCATACAAGATGATAGCGATGCAGAATATGCTTGATGCGTTGATGTGCCTTCGACTTCTTCGCTTGAGCTATGGCTCCAGTACTGTCATAGTAAAGTAGAACTGGACCATCCAAGGAGGGTGCCACTCCTAGCTCGTCGATGAACTTTTGCAGCCACATAGTTTTCTTCGCAGCATCGGATGCCACCATATACTCCACCTCGTACATAGAATCGACCATAGTGTGCTGCTTGGAACTCTTCCAGCAGACCGCTCCACCATTTAGGGTAAACACATATCCTGACATACTCTTGCTATCATCATGATCTGATTGAAAATTGAAATAGTATATCCCACAAGTTTCAAGTCAGTATCTCCATAGATGAGCCACTAGTCCTTGGTATTTCTTAAATACTTCAAAATTATCTTTATAACCTTCCAGTGATGCTCACTCGGATTAGACTAATATCTACTCACTACCTCTAGTGAGTATGCCATGTCTGATCTCATACACGTCATGGCGTACATAATAGAACCCATTGTCGAAGCATATGGTATTCTACTCATACGCTCTCTTTCTTAAGGAGTTGTCGGACAATCCCTCTTCGAGAGATTAATTCCATGGCCTATTGAGAGATAGCCCTTTTTAGAATTCTCCATGCTGAACCTTTTCAGCACGATATTGATGTATGTGGACTACGATAATCTAAGCAACCTTTTAGATCTATCTCTATAGATCTTCATCCCTATGATGTAGGAAGCTTCTCCCAAGTCCTTCATGGAGAATTATGACGATAGCCAAACCTTTATTCCCTCTAGTGCAGGGATGCCATTACCGATTAAGAGAATGTCATCCACATACAGTATAAGTAATACTACTATAGAACCATTAGCCCATTTATAGATGTAGGATTCCTCTCCATTCTTAACGAAGCCATACATTCTGATCATCTTATCAAAATGCATATTCCAACTCCGAGATGTCTACTTCAATCCATAGATGGATCTCTAAAGCTTGCACATCTTGGACTCATCTATGGATGTGAAATCCTCAGATTGTATCATATACACCTCTTCATCCAGCTCTCCATTTAGGAAAGCTATTTTCATATCCATTTGCCAAATCTCATAGTCTAGGCATGCTGCTATCACTAGCATAATCCGAATAGACTTGAGCATTGCTACTGAAAAAAATGTCTCATCATAGTCAATACCATAACATGACGATATTCCTTGACAACCAGATGGGCTTTATAGGTCTCCACCTTCCCATCTGTACCTCATTTTCTTTTAAAAATTTACTTACATCTAATGAATTTTATCCTTTCAGGTGGATCAACCGGTGTCCATACACTATTGACTTTCATGGACTTCATTTCGGATTTCATGGCTTCCAGCCACTTATTGGAGTCAGACCTCTGCATAGCATCCATGTAGGTGATCGGATCCTCATCATTCTCATTGATAGGATCACCATCCCGAGTCAAGAAACTATAGTATCTATCCGGTTGATGCGGTACTCTATCGAATCTCCTTAAAGGTGCCACTTCAATGGGCTCTAGGTTTGATTTTATCAAATCCAGTTCAATAGGTTTACTAGAATGTGTCGGTTCTTCAACCTATTGAACTTCACCAAGCTCAACATTAGAGACAAATGTTCCTTCCATAAAGAACTCCTTTTCCAAAAAGACCATCCTATTGCCGACGAACATCTTTTGTTCTTCAGCAAGATAGAAGTAATAACCCCTAATTTTTTTAGAGTACCCTATGAACAAGCATTTATCGGACCTAGGTCTGAGCTTTTCTAGATGCAAATATTTTACATAAGCCAGACATCCCCAAATCTTAAAGTGATAGAGTGTCGGCTTACGGTCAGTCCATATCTCATATGGAGTCTTTGCAACAGACTTACTCGGAATAGCATTCAAAACATAACAAGCAGTCTTTAATGCATAACCCTAGAATGAAATCGACAGACTTGCAAATCCCATCATGGATCGAACCATGTCCAATAAGGTTCGATTCCTCCTTTCTAATACACCATTATGTTATGGTATTTCAGGAGGGATCCATTGTGAGAGAATTTCATTCTCTCCTAGATATGTTAAAAACTTGTTGAAAAGGTATTCACCTCCTCAGTCTGATCAAAGAGTTTTAATACTTTTTTCAAGTTATTTTTCTATCTCATTTCGATATTGTTTGAATATTTCAAATGAATTGAATTTATTCTTCATAAGATAGACATATCCATACCTAGATAGGTCATCAGTAAATGTAATGAAGTAGTAGAACCCACCTCTAGTATATATGTTCAAGGGTCCATATACATCAGTATATACTAGACCCAGAAGCTCAGTGGGCCATTCACTTTTTTCAATAAAAGATGATTTGGTCATCTTACCAAGTAGGCAGGACTTGCAGATATTCAATGATTCACAATCATCGATGTCAAGGATATTCTCCTTGACTAACCTGTTTATCATATTCTTGTTTATATGACCAAGCCTATAGTGCCAAAGATAGGCATCAAAAACATGATCTAGGTTTGGGCATTTGTTTGACGTGTATATTACATTAACAGACTGTGATTAAATATAAATATTATTTCTTAATTATCCTTACTTTACTGTAACATTATTCATAATAACATCATAATAATTTTTTTTTATTGATAAATAATAACCATCCTACGTCAAAAGCCCAATAGATATTATGTTCATCATAAAAGATGAACAATAGTGACAATCACTTAAAACGATATTTTTACCTTTAAAACATAGCTTAAGAGTTTTCAATGCTAGGACTGAAACTTTACTTTCATCCCTAATATTTAGGAACCTATCGCCATTCTCAAACTTTCTACCAATTTGAAGTCCATGCAACGAATTGCATATATGAATCGAACTTTCGATATCTAATTCTCAGGTAGATGTTTCACATATGAAGAAATTGCAAGGTGTTATCATATAACATCCTTACCCAACAACTACTTGCTGATTTTTCTTGTTCAACCTATTTGGGTCAAGAGGACCATTCCTCTTCGGATCTGCCAGATCAGGGTTGACACTAGACTCCTCGTAATAAGGTTCTAAAAGCTTACCACTATCCAATAGTGAACGGAGTGGACTAACACTAGCCATTCTATTTATCTGAAAGAAAAACATGATACCTTATTAGTACTTAAATTAATTAATCCTAAAGACTTGGACTTTAGGCTAAAGATCCTTCCACTATTTTTAGTAAATTAATAGTCTCTACCTCCAATTCGAGAAATTACACTAACTCCTTAGTAGGTACTAAAATCTATATAGACTACAGACGAGCCCGAGGTAGGCTCTGGCTAATCCATGTGTATCTACAGGTAGGTTCACAATTAATTAATTTCTCAAATAATTTTTAGTAATTAGATTTTATCCCAGAAGCCAATTCAGTAGGCTTTGGCCTCCACTGAAAAGGCCTGGTTAGATCCAACCATTAACATGATTAAGTTCGGTGCATCAAACCAATGATGATCTAGCTTGAGGTAGGCTCTGGGTAACCTGATCACCATTAAAAGAGTGCAACCTAATCATCATATAATGTACAGTAATTCCAATATCCAGATGAACACCAGGTGTTAGGCACCTCCAATATCCATCCAAAAAATTGGATTCATTATTATCCACCTTAATGGGAGGCTATAACTCGGTTATCTCCATAACTTAGTCATTTAAGGACCTAATAATTCGGAGGATTTAGGTTACTTATGATTTAAGAATAGAAAGAATACAAAACGATTTTTTTCACTGACTTTTCACCAAGTCAAATCCTCCCATTGACTTCACCAAGTCAATAGGTTAGGACTATGATCAATTTAGGTCCATAGGCATCTAATTCAGTCTTACTAATTGAAATCAATCAAACTGATTCCTAGTGATATGGATCAGCTCGAATCACCAAGTGATCTAATCAAACTCTAATCGACCATGTCGGTCAGGTAACTGAGATCAGTGGAAGGAATATGCCATTAACTCATCAAAGACCAAATCAGTATGAGTAGCTTCCAATTAAAAACTACTGGTCTAGACTATCAAACTTATCTTAGATACTAATTGATTAATTAGGTTTAATTTGATTAATCTAGTAATTTCGGACTAGACCGCTTAGCCATGAATCAAGTCCATCTTGGTCTAGTTAAAGACATGGACTTATTTAACTACAACTATTAAAGTTGAGTCAAGAGTGTCCTTGACCTAATCTAATTCAACACTTGGTTAGATTTGATCAATTACTCTAGATTAAGTCTATTCTTCAACTAATCTTAGGTCTAACCCAATTAATGGACCTAATTCATCTAACCCTTTAACTCATAGCTTATGCTTATATCTTAGAATCTTTAATTCATAATTCTAGATTCTATGAGACACTTAATTCTTTTAATTAAGTTTTTGGACTGATGGGTTGGAGTTCAACATTTTGAAAATAATTTTTAAATTTTGAAAGATTTTATTTTTTGTTCACCAAATGGGTTGACTCATTTCACAAATGGATCAGCTCATTTCATAAACAGCAATCCTATTGCTAATCTCATAATAGAAAATAAGGCATATTAAAAATTAAACCATGAATTAACTTTTAGATCTAATCTAAACATATTCGTGTTTAACTTTCTAATTGAAATAATTTCAATCAAATCTTTTTACTATTCATCTTAATGAATGAGTTCATGGTAGCACTCCTACCGTCATAAGGGATCTCCACTGAATGGAAGCAGATGACCTTTAAACTAAACATGTCTCTTATGATCGGATGGCTTGGTGGCTCATTCACCCTTGATTACTAAGTTATTTGGATTAAATACATATCAAATATGTAAGCATTTAATCTTTCTAATTAACATATTAACATGTCAAGCAACCCTTACTTTGATACCATTTGAAGGAAACCGAGCAGGGTTTAGGGCTTGCTTTTCAAAAAAAAATTTTGAATAAAATACAGCAAAAGCTAAAATTAATCTAATATTAATTCTATAGCATGCATTGATCTAATCAATTATCCTACTTAGGATCTAGACATGGTAATATGTAATAAAAAAATAAAATACAATCGATCAGTAAATCATATTTGCTGATCGATATGAGTTTAAAACTAGATACCTATGCGCGAATAGCTGATCTCCACGATCTGAATCCACCAAAATAGGCTCTAGCATCATGCTGTAGCCGCACACTTATTTGGCCTCTATGGTTGATCCACATGGAGCTCCTGATCTCGATCAGCCCTACCGAAGTGCCAGCTCCTCATCGGAGACTACAATGGCTGATCATGATCGATCCAATCGATCATCTACTTTTTGATTTTTTAGATATTCTAAAAAATTAAAACATAAATATTGGAGGATGATGAAGAGGTGTACAAAGTTTGGTGGTGATCCGATGCTCACAACACTCGATCTCTCCATCCAAACCTAGATACCCAAATCTAGGATTTCACTTGACCTAAAAATCCTAACATACTGAAAACCTTATCACGCCCTCTCTGTGTGGAGTTTTTCTATGAAATAAGTTTTTATAGAAAGATAACTTTTAGATCTATAAACCCTATTTAGATCATATCTAAAAATTGGATATTGTTAGAGATAAAAATCAGAAGAAAAGAGAGGCATGAGGAAAAAATAAAGTGCTACAAGACCCTACTCACCTTCACTCCAAGATTTTTCTCATCCAAAACTAACACCCAATCACATTAAAATTTTAACCACAGAATACAAACCCCTTCTTATGCATGCACAAAAATTCTCATAATTTATTGATGTGAAATACCATGGGAAAGTTGCATGGTAAGAGATAAGGGTCGGAGGTTGAACTTGTTTCAACCTTCCAACCAACATCAAATTCAAAAACCTTCTTATCCCTGTCCAACGCCCACCCCTGGATGTTTGACACGTAGAAGGACTCTCCTTTCATGTGCCCACCTTTAGAAAAAGCACAAAAAAAATCACGTAACATTTCTCAAGGGGCATGGTGAATGGATAAGCATGAGGGGGAGTTGGAAAGTTTCAACCAAACCAACCAACTCAAGTTGAATTAAAAATTCAACTTAAATCCAATCTGATCCAACACTTGGATCGGTCAAAGATAGAAAGAGGAGGGGGCATAGATACCTTCTGTGTGTGAGAATTCTCATGCAAAACTAAAGTGTGTGTGAGATAGGGTGTGGAAAAGTCAAAGCAGGGTGGCGTAGGGAGAAGGAAGGTTCAAATTCAAACTTATTTGACCTAGTCTTAATTGGTTTCAACCAAACCAATTAATCTAGACCCAATTAGACTAGGTTAAACCTAACTAATTTAGACTTAATCCAACCCAATAAAATTCTAATCAAATTAGAAATTAATTAGGTCCAGGTCCTGATCAAATTAGGGTCAAATCTTCCATAGCGATTAGGTGATCTCATGACCTGATCGGATCAAACCCAATTGAATCCAATTCGATCGGACTTGATCAAATCCTCATCGCACAATCAAATTAAGCTAATTAGAAATCAAATTGCTAATTAATTCTCCAATAAACATAGAGTCCCAATCGAATGGATATCTGGTCAATAGAGTCCAATCAATACGAAATTCTTGCAGAGTCCCAAACTAGTGGGACTCTTGAACCCAGTGTTCCAAATGAATTGAACTCATGATCATAGAGTTTCAGACCAATGAGACTCTTGATAAGAGAGTTTCAAATGAGTAGGACTCAGAGTCTCAGTCCACTAGGACTCTTAGTTATAGAGTTCTAGATCATCAGGACTCACGATCAGAGAGTTTCAGACAAGTAGGACTTAGAGTCCCAATCTAGTGGGACTCTTGGTCATAGAGTCCCAGTCCAGTGGGACTCTTGACCACATAGTCCTAAGTCATCGAGATTCAATATCAGCCATCAGATCAGGTAGGAACTCCTATTATGTGTGACCCCATAGGTTCGAATCCTAAGTCGGTAGTACACAAACTAATTTTCTGTACCAATCAATGTGACCATCTAGTAATGATATCCAACATCTAGATAGGTCAAAAAATTATAATGCAACATCGACGAACCTATGGCATATGGTTATCGTATAATTTATCTCCTTGACCTCGATGCTCAAAGGATGATCTAGGATTTACTGTCAATCCTAAAATTCATCCATAGTATATTTCAAAATTTAGCATCCATCATATGGACTACCTGATCAAGAATTTGCTAAATTAAAATACAATGATGTACTTGCTCCAACAGTTGGAGGGGTCAATCCCATCTTGACTCATGCATCGACAAGCCTAGTACTTGACTGTACCCAGTAGCCTTTCATCACTGAATTAAAAATTTAGATAGTCCAGTACCTAAATATAGTGAGTTACTTGCAAGTCACCTAATGATCTCAGGTCTAAGGGACACATATACCCATATCCTTCATGAGCAACTCTTGGTAGAAGAGAGCTCCATAGTTAGATCACATTCAGTGAAATATACCCCTACACTTCGTTTGCATGTCATAATAGTATCTCCATACTTCTTGGTTAGGAGGACAATCAATACTTATGAAACACAATGACCTACACTCGATACGTTGTCATCTTGGATAACAATGAATCATTTGATCACAAACTGGTTTAAGGACTAAATGACAAATCCTCCTTTATCGAGTCTAAATAGTCCTAAGAATTTCATCATAGAAAAGCTTATTATAGGAAGATACACAAAGTGATGAAAATACTAAAATAATAATTTTATTTATTAATAATTTAAGTATAATTATATTTAGCTCAACTATCTATAATCTAGATGATTAGCTTTAGGATATAATTTCCAATAGCAGGGAGCACTAGAGTGCTGTAGTAGTGTTTCCTTAGAGATACAGGGTTGAGAGAGGCTCAACGATGCAGCAGTCGAGGGAGGTATCTCAGTAAAGAGTATCAGGAGATAGCTCAGGGAGATTGAAAGTAGATCTCAGAAAGAGTTAGGGAATCTCAGGAGCCTAGGGATGAGATAGGTGGGTCTAAGCCTAGGATAGGATTTAAGCTGTAGTTCCTCCGGGCATAATTGAAGCAATGGCTGGTAAAGGGGCAAAATAGAAGAAGGCTAGGATGGAATTCTCTAGGATTCAATCACTGGATTTAGAGAAGTTGGATGAGCTCCTGTATGTTTCAGAGGTGGAGGGTTCAAAGGGACAGCGATGGTGCCCACGGTTGCGGAGGTATCTGATATGACTTCAAAGAGGACCACAGAGTGTGGAGGATTCAAAGGGACAGCGATGGTGATCGAGATACAGCGACAGGCCCAGCAGTGTAGTGTTGGATAGTTGGCCTTGAGGGACTCGAGTACAGAGTCGACTTCTGCAACATCAAATGGACTTCGGGTATAGGTGGAGCTCTGGATGGTGGCTTCACAAGTAGGGAGAAAATTTGGCATGAGTTCAGAGTAGAGGGATATAGAAGGATCGATATCCTAGCACCAGCA
Organism: Cocos nucifera; assembly: GCA_006176705.1. Lineage (NCBI taxonomy): Eukaryota > Viridiplantae > Streptophyta > Magnoliopsida > Arecales > Arecaceae > Cocos > Cocos nucifera. The sequence goes on from QRFJ01000387.1 coordinate 853,785, forward strand.
CTAATCATGCACAGTTTCAAGTGGAGCGGCATGTGCAGGTGGATAGGCATAGTTTTGAGGAGATCATGTTAGATGGTACAGTATGTGCTGGTACAGAAATACTATAAGTTCTTTAGAAAAGTTCAGAAAAGGTGATGTAGCTGCTAAGTAGAAGGAATCCTACAATTTCAGGATGATGCTAAGAAGCCAAGACTTCAGCTATGAAGGTGGTCATCCCAAAGGCCTTAAGGATGCACAATAGCTGAAGAGAAATGGTGGAACCGATGTTTGCATAGTGGGCTATCATGGTGCATAGTGACAGCGGGATCGTGCAGGAGAGCATTGCCAAGGGTTTGCCAAGGCTTGGGAGCACCAAGATGGAGATTATGAGGATTTATGGTGCTCCCAAGTCTTGGGAGGCCACGGAAGCAGTCAGGATATTAGCTCCGAGGAGAGTAGGATAGGTATGGTCCTAAGGCTAGGACAGGGGTTGTCCTAGGATGGAGGTAGTGTTTAACCCTCAATGGGCTCAAGGTTTAGGTGTTGAGGATCTTGAGGGGCTTGGTTGGTACTTCAGAGATTTAGAACACAAGATAGAGCAAGCAACCAAAGCTAGAGCATGAAGACTGTAGAAAAGGATTTTTCTACAGGCTAGCGGACTCAGTCTAGGACTAGATCAGCTAAGTCTCAGTGCATAGGCCAAATAGAGAGGAGTGCATTCGAGACTGCAGGCTGGCACGCAACTGGATCGGCTTAGTCTGAAACTGAGCTAATCCAGTCTCAGGTTAGCCGGCTTAGTGTTGAGACTAAGCTGGCTTAGCCCGTAGGTAGAGCTACACGAGGGTCTATTTGGGGCTAGGATAGGGACTTATCCTAGGAGTCTTAAGGCCTTGTTTGAGAGGTCTTAAGGAGGCTAACTCATGTATGGGTCGGGTTTAGATCCAGAGGATGAGAGCATGGGAGACATGGGTGTACATGGGCTCGGTGAGTGCTTTCATGTATTGGATTGGCCAGGAGAATTTTTGGTCGGGCCTAATGGCTATTTATAAATACATAGGTTGTATTAGGATTTTAAAGAGAGTAATCGATATAGATCTTTTCTCTCTCTTCTCTATAGTATTGTTGCCCTTGGTTCTTGAAGAAGTCCTAAAGAGAGAGGGCACCTCCCTCAAGCCCAAGGAGGAAGGTGCTCCAGCATAGATCTAGATGATGATCTATGGTATGCTGCCCTTAGAGAACAAAAGGTCTCTCCATATCCTTGCTAAAAATTAGGGGCTTCGGCAATATGGTACTAGGGCTTGTGATGTGAAGAGAGGATTAGCGTTCGAGTGGTACCATGGTTTCTTATAATTGGTATCAAAGATAGAAGATGCCATGGTGATTACACCAACAACAAGGACTTATTCTCTCTTATAATTAGTTTATCCAACAAACCAATTAGACTTAATCTAATTAAGTCAAAACCAATTCTAATTGAATCTAATTCAATTAGACTTGATCTCAGTCTGATTGTTTAAATAATTTAAGCTAATTAGCAATCTAATTGCTAATCAATTCTCTTGCAACACTTGCATTAGGTCAAACATCAATCATATTGATTGTTTGATCTTAGAATGATTTTCAATTATCAATCAACCATCCGATGATATTATAACCTCTTATATGTGTAACCTAATAAATTTGAATCTAAGCTGGTAGCATAGAAATCAATTTCTATATCAATCAAAATAACCATCTAGCAATGGTATCCGACGTTCGGATAGGTCGAATGTATGCAAAGCAACATTCGTAGAACCCTAGCCTATGATTATCATATAATTCATCCCTTTGACTAATAATGCTCAGGATGACATCGAGTTAGCTGTCAACACTCGTATAAGTCATTCATATTATTTTTCAAAACTTTGCAAATCCTGTGACTCCTCACGAGGATTATCCAAGCTTAGGTTTTACTAAATTAAAATACAGGAAGACATTCACTTTCTAAAATTAATCAGAAGTGGTCAATCTCATCTTGACTCACACACTGACTCTATAAGTACTTGACTGTACCCAAAAATCTTTCATTGCTGTATTAAAAATATAGGTAGGTTGGCACCAAAGTACAATAAGTTTCTTGTAAGTCATCGTGGTGATCTCAAATCAGAGGGACACTTATATCCTTTGACCTTAGCTAGCTACTCTTGACAGTAAAGTGCTACATTGATCACGTTCAGTGTAGATGTACTCCTACATCTCACCTACATCCCATACTAGTGTCTCCATACTACTTGATTACGAGGATAACCAACGTATATGATATATAGCGACCTATACTCGATAAGTTATCGTCCTTATTAATAACTTATCATTTGATCGTAAACAATTTAAGAACCATTCAATAAATCTTTCTTTATTGATTAATTATGGTTCTAAAGACTTCATCATAACATAAGAATTCATTTAAGGAAGATAGAACTTTCATGATGAATAAGTCAAACAACTATTATTATTAGATACTTCATATACTATTTTCAATCATTTACCACTTAGATGATTGGCTTTAGGATACATTTTCTAACAACTTTCACTTGGACTAAAGCCAATTAAAACAATATTAAATATCCTATCTTCCACTTGTGCTTGTAGAACTCCTTAGTTTCGAGGCCTTAGCAAATGGGTTGGTCAAGTTCTCTTTTTTTCGTCGATCTTCTAATGGTCAACATCACCCTGATCTAAAATCAAAGCTAATAGCTATACAGAGTATGATGTTTCTTCGATTCTTTAGCCTGAGCTATAGCTCTAGTTCTATGATAGGACTGAACCATCATTAGAGGGTGCCACTCCCAACCTGCTAATGAATCTTAGCAACTGCACAACCTACAAGGTAGCATTGTATGCCATGATGTACTCTACATTACTAATAGAATAGGCTATAATTTTCTGCTTGAAGCTTTTCTAGTAGATTGCTCCTCTAATTAGGATAAATTCATGACCTGACACTCTCTTACTGTCATCTTGATCTGATTAAAAATTAGAATAAAAATATCCCATAAGTTTTAAGTCAGTATCTCCATATTTGAGTCATTGAATTTTAGTATTTCTCAAATACTTAAGAATTGTCTATATAATCTTTTAGTGGTTTTTATCTTGATTAGACTAGTATTTACTTACTACCTCTAGTGAGTATACCATGTCTAATTTCGCACATTGATTGGATAAGATGATAACTAAATCTTTATTCCTTGTAATGCTGGAATGTTATTCCTGATTAAGAGGATGCCATTTACAGACAACACAAGGGATAATACTACAGAACCTTTTGCCTATTTTCAAATGCAAGGTTTCTCTTCATTCATAATAAAGATAACCATTCAAAACATATGTTCCAACCCTAAGATAATAGCCAAATGGGCTTTATAGATCTCTACCTTCCCATCTGCGCTACTCTGATCCTTTTGAAAATCCATTCACACTCAATGGATTTTATCCCTTTAGGTGAATCAACTAGTGTCTACACACTATTGATTTTCATAAACTCCAATTTAGATTTGATGGCTCAAGCCATTCTCAGAGTTAGACCTCTTCATAGCATCCATATAAGTGATCCGATCCTTGTTGTTCTTATTGAGCTCAACAGGATCACCATCCCGGATTTAGATACTGAAGTATATGTCCAGCTAATGTGGTACTCTATCGGATCTCTTTAAAGATGCATTTTTAATGGACTCTAGGTTTGATCTAATCAAAACCTATTTTGTAGGTTTACTAAATTGTGTCAGTTCTTTCTACCTATCGAACTTCCTCAAGTTTAATTTTTTAGGCATCAGTTCCTTCTCTAAGAAACTTCTTTTCCAAAAAGATTGCCTTAATACTGATGAACATATTATGTTCTTCAGCATGGTAGAACTAATAACCCTTAAACACCTATTGGATCAAGATCCAAGTTTATCTGTGTGCAAACCTTTGACATAGGCCAATCAACCCCAAATCCGAAGGTGAGAGAGTTTAGTTCTATGCCCGATCCATATCCCATATGGAGTTTTTGTAACAGATTTACTCAGTATAAATTTTTAAAATAAAATAAGTAGTCTCAAGAGCTTAACCACAAAACAAGCAGACTAGTAAATCTCATTATAGATTGAACCATGTCTAACAAAGTTTGATTTCTCCTTTCTAACGTACTGTATTCTAGAAAGAGTCCACTATGAGAGAATCCTATTCTCTTATAGATAAGTCAAAAAATCACTGGATAACTATTCGCCTCCATGATCTGATCGAAGAGTTTTAATACCTTTTCCAGTTTATTTTTTTATTTCATTATTGAATTATTTGAATATTTTAAATAATTCAGGCTAGATGCACCCATACCTAGATAGGTCGTCTATAATGAAATATTGATATCCTTCTCTAGCACTTGAGTTCATAGGTCCATATATATCACTATGTATAAGACTTAAAACTTCATCGGCTCATTCATCTTTTCTAGTAAAAGGTGATTTTATCATATTCCTAAGAAAACAAGACTCATAGATCATCAATGATTCACAATCATTGATGTCAAGGTTTCTCTCTTAAGCTAACATATTTATCTTGCTCTTGTTAACATGACTAAACCTATAATGCCAAAGGTAGACATCCTTGACATTATCTAACTTAAGTATTATTAAATATGTACATTATACTTAACAGGCCGTGTAAATGTTAAATGCCATTTCTTTATTGTCCATGTATTGTTGCTCAGAGGTAGCAACCTAAGAGGGGGGTGAATTTGGTTCTTATAAAATTTTAACCAAATTTACTTTCTAAACAAGTATGTGCTTTGATTTTATCCAAAGTGGTGTGATAAAATGTATGCAATATAAGCAGTAAAATTAAGATAACAAAATCAAACTATGAAAGTAAAGCAAGAATTATAAACATGCAAAGTATGCAAAGAAAAAGAAGAAAAGAGCACAACACAAACACACAAAAATTTATAGTAGTTCGGTGCAACTCGCACCTACATCTACTCTTTAAGCTTTTCTTAGGATTTCTACTATAATCTACTTTTGATTACTGTGTATTTGTTTTTTAGGCTCACAAACAAACCTAGTTGATTTTCACAGGAGCACCAACCAAATCTAACACCGTTAGTTTTCCAGATTCACTAACAACCCAGTTAGTTTTTCTTGCTCACCAACCAAGACCTACAATGTTCAATTCTGGACTTGGACGAGCCTAATCTCCAAGTTTCTTTCCTCCAAAGAAACTTATAAAGAAATAAAAAATATAAGTATAGAAATTCAGCAAATAAATAAAAATAGAAATAAAACTCTTTAAATCCTAATGAAGAAGCTGATGATGTGCTCGATCGAAGCTTGGCTTTTCTTTAATTTGTACTTGAGAGGATGAAGAAGATGTTGGAGAAGATTGCTTTGAAGGCTCACTGAAATATGTGCACAACTTTTCTCTCTTTTCCTTTTTCTTTAGATATTCAATGTTCCTCATCGAAAATAAAAGGATCTCTATTTAAATCTCTTAATCCTTGCTTTTTAATTAATTCTCCATCTTTAAATACCTTTAGAGATGGTTGGAATGAGAGTTCTAGCCGTTGGAAGCTCTAAAATAGTCGTTGGGATAAAAAAATAGCCGTTACAAAACTATTCGTTGAAGGCTGTCCACGTAAAACGAGATCTCTCAATTTTTTTATGAGATCTCTTGCTAGATTTTAAGACCTCTCGATTCTGAATTGAGACATCTCATTGAAACTGTAAGATCTCTCAAGAATCCTATGAAACCTCTCATTCTTAGAGCATAGAAACTAAGTTTCTATCTCTTGAGATCGAGATGTCTCGAGTTCAACTCGAGATCTCTCGAAATCATGCCAAAATTATATTTGGGTATGCCAGTCCACTCGAGAGCTCTTGAAAAAATTTTAAGATGTCTCAAAAACTGCTCCAAGACTATTTTAAGAGATTTTTTATTCCAATCAAGAAGATTTGATTTTTATTTGAATTTTATTTTATGTCTTTCTTGTTTTGGTCAAAGAGCTCTCTTTCTTCTGATCTTTGAAAGCTTAAGAAAAATCTTTTTTTTAAAGATCTTGACTTGATGAATTTTTGTAGATCTTTTCTTAAAATAATTCTTCAATTTAAATACCTAGAAAGACCTACATCCACTCATGAAACACATGGTCAAATACTCAAATACTCAAAGTTTGGCAATCATTAAAATCAATCATGGGATCAACAATCTTTCCCTTTGATGATGGCAAAACTTTGAGTATATGCATAATAAAAATAAATAATATATTTTAATGCATTTTGCTAATATGTATCATGAAGACATGAAGTCCTAGATCAAACACATGAATGCATACTTCATAAATGTTCTTAATTAATCTTTAAAACATCAAAACTTTAAGTTTCTTAAGCATCAATCCTTCAAGCATGTACTCAACATACTTCTCTCCTTTTTTGATAATATCAAAAAACTCATGGGAAGAAACAAGAAAAATTATCAAAATCAATATCAAAGCTTTAAATTAAGAGATATATCAAATTTATAAAGTCAAATCGAAGAAATCATCTCTCCTTTTAAAATAAAATAATTTTCTCTTCACAAAACTTAGCTTGAGTTCAAATAATAAAGGCTCTCCCCTTTTGTAAATGAATATGATATTTTTTAATCTGATTTTTAGATATGCACTTTTAAGCTTTAAGGAGAATAGAGCTTTTCAAAGAAATTAATAATGAAATCAAGCATAGTATATATTTTAATATTTAATTTTTTTTTAAAAAAAAAAATTTTAATCAATTAAGTTCGAAAAAGATATGTATCGAGAATGTATCGAGCAAAGTAAAATAAATAGAATCAAAGTAAAAGATAGTCATATTTTCAAATTTATTACTTTGAGTAAAAAATACTTCAATACCAATTATTCATAAGAATTTTGCACTGCATATCAAAAATTTAGGATTAAATTTGAATTCTCAAATGAGTTTCAAAATTATGTTTAAAAATTTATTCCTTGGAGTAAGAAAATATTTTCAAATTTAATTTAACTTTGACTAATTTTTTAAGAAATAAAATAAAGTAATTAAATCATGCATATCAAATTAAATAAATATGATAAAGCTCAATCTAAGAAGTTCATAAATTAATTGATTGAGAACTTAAGATCAAAATCTTCAATCAAATTAAGATGAAAGGCATTTCTCTTCTTATTTTGAAGATACTAAGAAATCATTTTTTTTTAATATTTCAATAACATTATCTCTCCCTATTTTTCATATTTTTGGCTCGATTATTTTAGCTTACAAGATTATCTCCTCCTTTTTCTTTCAAATCAAGCATATTTAATATGAATTTAACTACTAAATTCAGATTTTCTAAATTTAAAAAAAAATTTAATTTCAAAGCTCTTTTTAAAATAAATGATCAATTCTTCTTTAATATTTTTTCTTTCTTACTTTAGCAAATAAAGCCATTTCTTTGAAAGATTATCTTGATACCAATTAAACTGAAATTAAAACTAAATCATGATTTTCTTGATAATTTAATATCACTTAAAGATCAATTTGCAAGTTCAGCTTGATACCAATGATTTTAGTTTTGAATTGATAAAGATGAATTAATTCAAATCAAATAATTTAAGGATTTTAAATGATAAATCAATTTAAATTGATATTAGGAAATCAGTCAAGATACACCATAAAGAGATTTTAAATTATTCTTCAAAATATCATCTCTTTCTTTTCTTAAGAAAAATCAAGCAATTATAGTTTTAGAAAAAATATGAATTTTTGAATTTATCTCAAACAATATTATATCAAATGATATAGCAATGCAAAATTAGATTTGAAACAAAGACATTCTTCTCTTTTTGCCAAAAGATAGATCAATCAAATACATAGAAAATAGTAAAATATTTCATAGCAATCACTTAAAATTGAAGTCCTCTTTAAAAGTTTAGTTTTAAGAATAAATGATAACTTTTTTGAAACATCTTGTTAGATATCAACTTCAAAAGATTTAAGAAGGTCATTTTTCAAATTTAATTTTTAAAATCAATCAATTGAAATAAAATAAGAATGTTCATCAATAAATTCTCTTTTAAGATAAGAAAGGACAATCAAATTAATAATCAAGAAAGATATTCAAATCAATTTAGAAAATCAAAAATTAATCAATTGGAAAGGTTTCGATAATCAAATAGGATAAGATCAAATTAAGAAAAAACTAGATGAAGGCTCTATGAGTTCAATTCAACTAGAGAGTTTTGAAATCCTTAGGGATTAACCTAAGATACAATGCAGATGACTACATCAAGCACTTAATTTTTATAATTGAATATTTTATTTTCAAGTACTTAAATTATGTAATTTTTTTGGAATATTTCAGTATTTAAGCATCTTATGAAGGATTGTCAAACTTAGTTTCTCTTATGAATTTAGCAATTAAAATATTTAAACCAATTAAGCATTTCTTAATTTAAATTCATCAAATATAGAATTAATATGGGGAGACTTAAAATATCAAGCTAAATTTCAAGTTTAATCATTTCAATCATTGATATATAGAGAAAAGCATATTAATTTAAAAAATAAAATATTTGAATTATTGTAAGCATCAAAATCAATCATACTTATCGAAATATGAGAAGAGTTATCATATGAAAACATGTTAACAAATCATTAAAGTCAATACATCAAACTTTTAATTCATAGAGTATGATTATTTTAAGTAATGATAAATCATCAAAATCAATCAAACAATGATTGCATGATGTGAGAAAAATTTAAATTTTACTCAGTAGCATCATCCATCTATTTTTATTTCCAAGGCATCCATTAAAAATAATTTTCCTCTAGTTTCATTGGATCCTTGGTATAGCTGCAAAATTACTTCATAATTTTTGGCACCCCAGCCATCTTGGGTCCATAGGAGTTAGTACTCAAGATTTCTTTTGAAATTCAAATTTATTTTATCAAGGTATGGCCATTTTTTTAAAAATTGCATTCCAAAATTTTATAACCTACTTTGTTACATTTGAAATATGTAATTGATTGATTTTCAAATGAACCTTTGCTAAACATATTCTTCACAAATTTCTATTTTCTTAATGGATTATACCCAATTCTAGCTTTATTGAAAACAACCTTTTGATTATTCAAAAATGATTAAAGCTTTTGAGATCCAAGTGTAAACTTTTCAAGCATGAATTTTAAATTTTAAATTTTTTTTCTTAGTTTTATATTTTCTGCTAAAAGAGATTTTTCAGATTTTAAAAGCTTTTCTTTTTCTTTAACCAAGAATTTTTCAGATTTTGCAAGATTTTTCTTTTTCTTAGTTAAAGTTTCAATTTGTTTTAAGAAATCTTTTTTTTTTCTTTAGCCATATTTTTTATGTCTTTCATAATATCTTTTTTTTCACATAAGATTTTATTTTTCTCTTCAGCCAAAGTAAGATTGGATATTTTAAGCTCTTTATTTTTCAATCTTAGTTTTTTATATTCATCAATTAAATCATTAAAGACTTCAAATAACTCATCAAAAGTAAAATCGAAAGAGTTATTAATGTTTGTCTCATCATCATTAGACATGAGGCAAGAATTTGCGATATATTCTTCCTCTTTATCCATCAAGCATAATTGGTCTACTTTTTGCTCTTCTCTTTCATCTTTCTTTTCTTTGCTTTGCTCCCCCTTAATTGAAGCTTTCTTCTTCATTTATTTCTTCTTCTTATTTTTCTTTCCATCCTCATAAGCCATGAGGTATATGTTGGGGTGAGCTTTCTTTTCTTCTTGAAAGCTTGAATTCTCTTTTTTATTTGCTCTCTCATAAGTTCTTTTCAATTTCTTCCATACATGTTTTGCTAAAATATATGAAGAAATTGCATTAAATACATTTAACTCTAAGGAGCAATAAAGTATATTCATGGCCTTACCATTAAGTTGGGCCATTTCTTTATAATGCTCTTTCAATGCATTAGTCATGTGTGAGCCATCTATTATAATCTTCCATAATTTATAATCATGTGCTTGTATGAAGATTTTCATCCTAGCTTTCCAATAGATATAGTTATAACCATTAAAAAATAGAGGTCTATTTATAGAATATCCTTCATTGAACAATGATGCTATTTGGGTTGCCATTGATCTTTTGCCCTAGATGGTTAGGTCAATAATCAATGCTAGAGCACCTGCTCTAATACCAATTGTTGTCCAGAGGTAGCAATCCAAGAGGGAGGGTGAATTGGATTCTTATAAAATTTTAACAAAATTTACTTTCTAAACAAGTATGTGCTTTGATTTTATCCAAAGTGGTGTGATGAAATGTATGTAATATAAGCAATAGAATTAAGATAACAAAATCAAACTATGAAAGTAAAGCAAGAATTATAAGCATGCAAAGTATGTAAAGAAAAGAAGAAAAGAGCACAACGCAAACACACAAAGATTTATAGTGGTTTGGTGCAACCCGCACCTATGTCCACTCTCCAAGCTTTCCTTAGGATTTTCACTATAATCTACTCTTGATTATAGTGTGTTTGTTTTTCAGGCTCACAAACAAACCTAGTTAATTTTCATAGGAGCACCAACCAAAACCTAACACCATTAATTTTTTGGGTTCACTAACAATCTAGTTGATTTTTCAAGCTCACCAACCAAAATCTACAATGTCTAATTCTGGACTTGAACAGGCCTAATCCCCAAGTTTCTTTTTTTCAAAGAAACTTATAAAGAAATCAAAAATATAAGTATAGAAATTCAGCATAGAAATAAAAATAGAAATGAAACTCTTTAAATCCTGATGAAGAAGTTGATGATGTGCTTGATCGAAGCTTGGCTTTTCTTCAATTAATACTTGAGAGGATGAAGAAGATGTTGGAGAAGATTGCTTTGAAGGCTCGCTGAAATCTATGCATAATTTTTTTCTCTTTTTTTTTCTTTGGATATTCAATGTTCCTCATCGAAAATACAAGAATCTCTCTTTAAATCCCTTAATCCTTACTTTCCAATTGATTCTCCACCTTTAAATATTTTTAGAGATGGTTGAAGTGAGAGTTCTAGCTATTGGGAGCTCTAAAATAGCCATTGGGGTCGAAAAATAATCATTGCAAAACTATCCGTTAAAGGCTATCCATGCAAAATGAGATCTTTCAGTTTTTTATAAGACCTCTTGTTAGATTTCGAGACCTCTCAATTTTGAATCGAGATGTCTCACTGGAACCATGAGTCCTCTCGAGAATCCTATGAGATCTCTCGCTCTTAGAGCATAGAAACTAAGTTTCTATCTCCTAAGATTGAGACATCTCAAGTTCAACTCGAGACCTCTCGAAATCATGCCAGAACTATGTTTGGGTATGCCAGTCCACTCGAGAGCTCTCAAAAAAATTTTGAGATGTCTCAAAAATTGCACCAAGTCTATTTTGAGGAATTTTTGATTTCAATCAAGAAGATTTGATTTTTATTTGAATTCTACTTTATATCTTTCTTGTTTTGGTCAAAGAGCTTTCTTTCTTCTGATCTTTGGAAGCTTAAGAAAAATCTTTTCTTTAAAGATCTTGACTTGATGAATTTTTACATATCTTTTCTTAAAATGATTCTTTAATTTAAATACCTGAAAAGACCTACATCCACTCATGAAATACATGGTTAAATACTCAAACACTCAAAGTTTGGCAATCATCAAAATGAATTATAGGGTCAATATGTATTACTGTAACATTATTCATAATAATATCACAATAATCTTCTTTAAAAGTAAATGATGATCATCTTTGATCAAAAGGCCAATAAAGATCACATTCATTATAAGCGATGGACAATAGTGATAATCACTCTAAATGACAAATTTTGAAAACATGCTTGATAATTTCTTAAGCTAGGACTGGAATAGGACTTCCATCCTAGACATTTAAGAATCTCTTACCATTTTCAAACTTTCTACTTATAGTTCTTGCAATAAATTGCATAAGACTACCGATATCCAATACCTAGTTTGTAAAATTATATACAGGGAAATTACAAGGTATTATCATATAATATCCTTGTTGAGCAACTCTTTGTTCCTTTTTCTTATTCATCCTATCGAGATCAAGAAAAGTAAGACAATTCTTCTTCTTATGACACTGCTTCTTATAGTAAAAGTGCTCTGCCTGAATCTAGTTAGTCTTAGATCTTTTAGTTTGACTGGACTTGTAAGCCCTAGCACAAACCCTTTTATGCTACTAAATCAAATTCAACTTTCAATACTAATTATCGAAGTTGGGTCCTATAAGTCATCACTGTCCAACAGTGATTGAAGCAATTAGGGTTTAGCCTTAATCTGAAGAAATTAGAACAAAGACCTAATGTATATGAATTATTTTAAGTCTAAAGATTTAAACTTTAGTTTAAAGATTCTTCCACTATTTTATATGAATTGGTAGCCTCTACCTTTAATTCAAGAAATTACTTTAATTCTCTAGCAGGTACTAGAATCCATATAGATTGCACATAAGCCCGACTTTGGCTGGTCAATCCATGTGCATCTACAGGCTGGTTTTTTAATCAATTATTTCTTCAAAAAACTTTTAGTAATTTAATTTTACCCTAGAAACCAAATTAATAGGCTTTGGCCTCCACTGTAAGGATCTAGTTAGATCCAACCATTAACATGACTATACTTTGTGCATCTAACCAACGAATGATTAAATCCAACTTTAGTTGGTCAACCTAACCACCATTAAAGAGATGCTTCTATGTTATCATATTATGAATGATAATTTTATTAGTCAATAAGCACCAAGCCTTTGGGCCTCCAATGATTATTGAGTTAATGGATCCATTATCACCCAACTTAATAGTAGGCTATGACTCAGTTATCCCATAACTTTATCATTTTAGAGATCTAATAATTTTAAAAAATTTAAATTATTAGTGATTTAAGGATAAAAAAGACATGGATCAAATATCTCCTACTGACTTCACTAAATCAAATCCTTCCATTGACTTCTCAAGTTATTGATGAGGACTAGGATCAATTTTGGTTCATGGGTACCTAAATCAGTCTCACTAAATAAAATCAGTCTCACTAATTTTTTATATGATATGTGTTAGCATGAATCAATGAGCAACCTAATCAAAAACTGAATAACCACATTGGTTAGGTAAGTGAGATTGATGGGAGGGTCTGTCAAAACTTGCCTTAGACACCATAAAAAATGGCCAAATAAGCAGGCTATCAATTAAAAACCACCAGTCTAGGAATGCCAGACTTACTTTAGATATTAATCGATTTATCAATTTTGATTTGATCTACCTAAAGACTTGAGCTCAACCACTGAGCCACAATTAGTATCTATTTGTTAGAAGTAAAGACTTTGATCAACTACAACTATTGAATTGATCTAGAGAAAAGAAATGACCTAATCCTAATTAACTATTAATTAGATTCGATCAATTTCTTAACTTAGTTTATATTTAATCTAACCCTAGGTCTAACCTAGTTAATGACCTGATCAAAGCTAACCCATTATCCATTAACTCATGTTTTATAAAATTATCTTAGGATCTTCAAATCACTTACTTAGATCCTAAATAATCACTTAATTCTTAATTAAGTTCAAGATTTATAGGTTGGATTTGGAACAGTAGAACTAGCTTCTGATTTTAAGTTTTGAAACATTTTCATGTGTAAAATTTACATTGAATTAAATTCAATTCATGGTTTTAGATCTAATTTGTTTCAATATTTAGATCATATCCTAAAATTTTGAATCTAGAATTTTACAAAAAATAAGTTCTTAATTTAAACTTTATAAAATAAATATATTAAAATATATATTTTAGATTCAAAAAATAAAGCTACATATCAATAACTAGATGATGTAGACCAAAACATGATACACATCATATGAATCTCATCTAAATGATCAAAATCAGATCATAAACTATTTAATTTTAGATTTAAAATTTAAAAATAAATTATAAATTATTTTATATTTTATCTAACATGTTTATAATTTAGATTATTCAGGTCAGCACATACTAGGACAATCTCTCCACTGTAAGGGATAAATCTTATAGTAGGACAACCTTATAATCAGTATATACGATCCGATATTATTTAGATCCAATCTAAATAATCTAAAATAGATATAACATCTATTTATTTTAGATTTAAGATAAAAAAATAAATCATAAATTTTTTTAGATCATATCTAATTTATTCTTGATTCAAAAATTCTGATCAGCACATACTAGGACAACCTTTTCATTGTAAGGGGTTAACCTTATAATAGGATAATCTTATATCAATATGTGTGATATTTAATTTTTATTAAATTTATTTTAATACAACATGATCATGTCATAAAAAAATTTGGATGCTTTGATACCATTGATGGAAAACATGTAGGGTTTCATGCATACATTTTGAAACTTTTTCAAAACAAGATGCAGCGAAAGACATAGATTAAACTATTTAACCTTCAATATGCATATGATCTAATCACTAAACCCTACATCTAGGACTTATAATATATCAAGATGCAGGCATAAATCTAAAAATAAAATTAACTTGGTATTGATCACAACAATACCCTAGATATAGAATTATTCTAGATACTCTAGATCAAATCTCGGTCAGATAAGACATCTGATCTCATACCTTTGTATGGGTCGAGAACACCATAGCCAAAAACCAACATTATTCTTTATTGCTTGGAGCTGCACAATATGTCCGACCTCTATGGATAGTCCATATAAGACTGCAACACAGATCGAAGGTTTGTCGAATGAAGATCTGCTCGAAGTGCTAGCTTCTCATGGATCCCTCCTAATGGTTAATTTAAAAAATATTCTTCAGATCTCTTGGACCCCTAAGATATGAAGAACAAGAAAAAAAATGAGAGAGAAAACTAACTTTTAGATCTCTCAAAAATCAAAAAATAAAAGGTTAAGAAAAATATCCTAAGAGAAGATAGATCTTCTATTTTAGGACATCAACCATTGATATCCTGAAATATCTCTATGTCAAGACAAGAGGAGACCTTCTCCTCTAGAATTTTTCATGCTTCCATATCTCTTCCTCTCTAATTTTTTCTCATAAAAAATTCACACAATAATTAAGAAGAAAAGATTTTCAAAAGAACCCTAAGAGAAGACACTCATCAGGATATGATCAAATCATGTCCAAAAGAGACCTCCATGCCTCAACTCCTTGGAGCATCCATCCTCCACGCCCTCTTCCTCTCTCTCTCTCTAATTTTTCTCATAGAAAAATTACACAAAAATAAAAAAGAGAGAACCTTGAAAGAAACTACTAAGAGAAGATAATCTACTCTTACCTTTCTTTCAGCAGGATAAGAAACAAGGTTGTCCAAAAGGAGAGATCTCATGCCCAATTGCTTGGAGCAGCAACCTTCCACACCCTCATCTCTTTTCTCTCTATTTTCATGAAATTCCTAATGATTTATCACATCCATATCTCCTATAAAGGAGGTACCCCATGACAAACAACTAAGACTAGGTCAAAACCTAGTCTTAAAAGGACTCTTGGTGGCACCTAACTTTTGGACGCCACTAGAAGGAAAAATGTTATTTTTCTTGCACAAGATCGTTCAGATCTGATTTGATCTGAAGAGATTTTTAAAATTTTTTTTTTATGATCCTAATCAGATCTAAGACATCTCAAATTTGATCCTAAATATTTGATATTAAAAATCAAAAATTAAATTAAATCTAATTTAATTTCATACGTTTGTTTTGGGTAATCAGATTACTCTACGATGATCTTGATCTATCTTGAGGTTCTGGAAGGAGCCACGCACGCGCCTGGCCTCTACCGATGTCTACTCAGGCAGGACCTAGACGTCTTTTCCTCATGAATCTTTTCTCCAAAGATCAGATTTGAATCTAATCTAAAGAACCTTCAAAATAATTTGAGAAGGCTGCTTGTCCGTCTCACGAACACCATCATATAGATCCTGAATCTTATGCCAAAAATCTTGGACCTTCAACTCAAATTTATACCTAACCTTTCAGACTTGTAGAAGAGAGGGAGAGAGAGGATAGATGGAGTGTGGGATATCAAGGAACTGACTCCTTTGGGCATGGAAAATATATTTTGTGTGATGCTTTGCAATGGTGTGAGAAAGGTTTCTCAAACCCAATGCCATCTAGAGTTTTTCTTTGACCAAATCACTTATTATTTTATCAAAGGGACTCTAAGGATTATTCTCCATGAAAAACCACCAGATTTCATCTAGTTTTGTCACCAAAATTGATTCAAAAAGTGGGCGACATGAGTAGATAAGGAAGAGTCCATTGCATCTAGGATTCTTCCCTTAAGAGTTTAATCCAAATCAAACTCCATCAAAACCTAGTAAAAGCTCCACCATAAATCATGAAATTTTGCACACCCATAACATAACTCGAGCCCTATCACATATCCAAAAATCAAATCAAAATAATTTTTTGAGAATTTTCTAGAAGTATTTGATCAGGTGATCCTCAATTCTCTCAAATAGGTCAACTTTTGACCCTAGTCCGTTTGCACTATGAATGGATTTAATTTCTATAATTAATCTGATCTGGATAGGTTCCAGTCAGATAAAAATAAATCCATTCAAAATATAAGAATGAGTTAAATCAAATTTAACTTGGTTGTGATGAATTAGAAAGATTATAGAAGAAGAAAGTCAGGCTCAATCATGTGCTAGCATAATTACCTTGAACCTGATTGGATCTAATCCAAATCAATCGAATCAGATTAGTTTAATTGATGACATCTAGATTTAAACTCTTATTTGTGTGATCTTATTAGGTTCAATTTTATATGGTAATGAGATATGTCGTGATCTCTATCATCGACATCATCAAAACATCTTTTGATAAACTAAAACTTTTTTAATTCATACAATTAGAATGATCGATCATCAAAATCATTCTAATTGCTCCCAAAATCCATCAGTGACACCTAGCAATATATGGTGGCAACCCATCAAAATTGAAAGCAAATCTTTTGATGCAATTACCTATGTGATTGGGTTCTTCTATCTTGAGCCCCGACTGGATTAAGGTTATGTTGAACTCGTCAAACCCAATATCCATCATATGAATTAATCATTCAATTTGAGTCCAATGTGAAAACCTAATAGAAACTCTTTCTATCATCTTCACTCTGCCATGGCCATGGGCTTAAGGACTCAATCTCATGATTACCATAGGGCTGCTCCTCATCGACCAAGGTAGATAGATCCCCTATTAGTGCAATCCAATTCCTACAATGAACATGCTATAGCCAACATACATCTTAGGATTCCAAATGGCTAGAAGATCGAGTTATGATATAGTCAAACTATAACACCCTCAAGGTAAATTATTGATGCACCTCAGATCAAAGAACCAGATACACCACTGCAATATCGAGCCAATCATCGACGAGAAGGTAGACTTCCTTATGACTGCTCGAGATGGTTATGCTCAGCATCCTCATTCTCTAACGAGTACCTATACTCTCTCTCCAGTATCTCCACACCATAGACTTAGGATATATTTATCCTAAAAAAGTGATCGTACACCAATCTTTCGTATCGATCACCATCCTCATGATGATCCTACGATCGAAAGCTGTTTATAAGTTAATTATGAAAATTCATATCTTAAATTTTTAACTCTTGAAAATATAAATTGTCATTACTATTAACTCAAAGAATGTATCATAGATACTTTAAATATATTCTGTGATAGAAAATAATTTTTTTATTAATTTAAGTCAAAATTATAAATTATCCTTAGAAGTGTATTACAAGTGTTTAGCCAATCTGGCTTTTAGGGCACATATCTAACACCACCCCCATCCCTTTCTCAACATGGAGAACCAGAAAAATCATGCCTAAAAAGATGGAAAGAGGGTGCACAACAATAAGGGAGGTGTGAAGTTTATTTCCATAGAGAGAGATAGAGTTTTGGAATTGTAGGACTCTATCAAATAGAATCCTAGACAAAAAACACTTGTCTAATTTGACCAAATCAAATTTCTTTCCAAAACCAACCAAAAGTGGGCATGGAACATCTTTCTTAGGCATGGGAAAAACTCATGTAAATTCCAAAAAGAGGAAGGCAAACAAAAATATGGCATGGATTTGAGATCTTGTTAGTGGCGTAAGGGAAGAGGAATCCTAGTCTAACTAGGACTCTTCTACTTTGACTAGATTAAAATCATTTTGAACCTAACTCAAATTAGTTTTGAGTCAACCTAATTAATAGACAATCCTAATCCAATTAAAAATCTAAATAAATTAGATTTAATTAAATTTAAACCTAACTTAATTTTTAATTAAATTAAAAATTAGGTGCACTCAAGTTCTAGTTGAATAAGAACTTGTTCTTTCTTGCAATTGGCTTATCTAATAAATCAATTAGACTTAATCTAATTAAGTTTAAACTAATTTTAATTGAATCTAATTTAATTAAACTTAATCTTAGTCTGATTGCTCAATCAAATTGAGCAAATTAGCAATTCAATTGCTAATCAATCCTCCTACAATACTTACATTAGGTCAAACATCAATCATATTGATTGTTTGACCTTAGAACGATTCTCAATCATTGATCTACCATCTGATCAGATTACAACCTCTTATATGTATGACCCCATAGGTTCAAAAAGTCTAGCAATGGTATCCGATGTCTGGATAGGTCAAATGTATGTAAAGTAATATTCTTAGAATCATGGCTTATAGTTACCGTATAATTCATCTCTTTGATCAATAATGCTTAGGATGACATTGAATTAGCTATCAACACTCATACAATTCATCCATATTGTATTTCAAAATTTTATAAATTCTGTGACTCCTCATGAGGATTACTTAGGTCTAGATTTTGCTAAATTGAAATACAGCAAGACATTCACTTTCTGAAATTAATTAGGAGTGGTCAATCCCATCTTGACTTACACACCGACTCTACAAGTACTTAACTATACCTAAAAATATTTTATTATTATATTAGAAATACAGATAGGTTGGCACTAAAGTACAGTGAGTTGCTTGCAAGTCACCATGGTGATCTCAGATCGGAGAGATACTTATATCCATTGGCCTTAGCTAGCTACTCTTGATAGTAAAGTGCTACATTGATCACGTTCAGTGCAGATATATTCCTACATCTCACTTACGTGCCATACCAGTATCTTCACACCACTTAGTTATGAGGACAACCAATGCATATGACATATAGCGATCTATACTCGATAAGTTATCATCCTTATTAATAACTTATTATTTGATCGTGAATAATTTAAGAACCATATGATAAATCCTCCTTCATCGATTAATTATGGTTCTAAGAATTTCATCATAAGATAAGAGTTCATTTAAGGAAAATAGAACTTTCATGATGAATAAGCCAAATAACTATTATTATTAGATAATTCATATACTAATTTTAATTATTTTCATCCCTTTGGCTGATGGAAATAAGAAGCATATGGTTCAAATTAGCTCGAGCTTGAGCTAGGTAATGAGGGAACAAATGACCACTTTTTTGTAGAAGAATGCTGACACTTTTACATGGGCGCCTGCTGAAATGCCTGGCATTGACCACTTAGTGATGGTGCATCAGTTAAACGTGGACCTAACTATCGGCCCTTTAAGTAGAAGAAGCGAGTTTCACCCCAGAATGGCAAAAGATCATAGTCGAGGAAGTAGACAAGCTGCTTCAAGCCAGGTTCATTAGGGAGGTGGCATACTCGAAATAGATTGTCAACATCATGATGATAAAGAAGGCTAGCGGGAAGTGGTGCATCTGCATCGACTTCACCAATTTAAATAAGGCTTGCCCTAAGGAGAGTTATCCACTCTTACGAATCAATCAGCTGGTTGATGCCACATCGGGCCATGAACTCCTCACCTTTATGCAAGCCATTTTTGATTATAATCAAATTCAGATAGCACCAGAAGATGAGAAAAAGACCACTTTTATTACTGATAGAAGTCTTTTCTGTTATAGGGTTATGCCTTTTAGCCTAAAGAACATAGGTGCCACTTATCAGCTATTGGTGAACAAGGTTTTTAAGAACCAAGTCGTGTGGAACATGGAGGTATACGTAGACGATATGCTTACAAAGAGTAAATCGATGGGAGACCATATTGACGATCTCGATGAAACTTTTGCCACCTTGTGCAAGTATCGAATAAAGTGAACCCTATCAAATGTACCTTTAGGGTAACCTCCAGGAAGTTTATCGGGTTTATGGTCTCCAGTCGAGGGATCGAAGTCAATCTTGAGAAAATAAGGGCCGTGCAGAAAATGGTCTCCCCTAAAATGATTAAGGAGATCCAATGTCTCACCGAAAGATCATCGCTTTGAGCCAATTTGTCTCAAGATCAACCAAGAGATGCCTACCTTTCTTCCAAATCCTGCAGCAGCTGTGATAATTACCATAAATTCACTAATAAAAGCATTAATTTATGAATTAATTTATCTTTATTTTTAAAAATTAATACTTTAATTTATCTTTTGTAGAAAAAATTAATCGATAATAAAAAAAGCTTTATTTTTTGGTTAAAATGAAGAAAAATTAGAGCTAATCAAATTTAAAACAAATCCGATACGAAGACTCAAAGAAAAAAGAAAAGAAAAAGAAAAAAATATATATATATATATAGGAAGGCCTGCAGCTTAGCATGACCTAGCCCCCTAACCAGCATGCAGCCTATGCAAACTGGCCTAGCCTAGCCACCGTGACCAACCCAGCCAGCGTGCCCAGCCTGCTAAGCTTAGCCCAATGCAGAACAGCCCACCCCCTTCAGTGCTATTGTCATCCTGATATCAGGAAATCATGCAGTCCATGGTGGACTGGTAGCTGATGCAGTAGGGGCTTTTTCATAATTTTTGATGATGTGTTGTGCTTTGATTTGGTAGGTCTTAATAGCTCCCAGTCTACAGTGGTCCAGCAGTATAGTGAAGGCACAATTAGATGGCGGAGAACCATCCTGATCCTAATCCAACGGTTAAGAAGGTTTTTGATTTGATTCAAGAGTCTTGACTTCATCTGAGCACCATCCAATGATCCATAGCAACGATCAGCAACATCCAACGACCAGAATGGGTTCGATCTTTGATTAAGCATAGAAAAGCAATTTTTTTTTCATGATATTTTGGTTGATTGATCCAATGGCTAGTAGCTATCCAGACAATGGATAATGCTATCTTCATAAGTTTTAACCCTTTTTTATTAGTTTTAAGAGTTCTAAACTAAATTCCACCCAAATTTTTCATGGTAGATGCCTCCTTACCTCTATTTAAAGGACTTCAGGCCTCAAGAATTCAAGATCTTTGATCAAGGGAAGGCTATGGTGTAGGATAGGAGCCACGCTTAGGTTGATAGCTGCTTCAAAACAATAGGTACCGAGAAAAAGAGCTGCTTTCTACACCATCATCACGCCAATGTCAATCCAAGATCAAGACCACTATTTCTAGTCTTTATTTCTTTTCTATTCTTTTTAATTTTTTTTATTTAAATTTTAATTTTTAATTTAATACAAAATTTATCTTTATGCTTTTTAAATTTATGCTTTTTATTTTTATTGCATATAGATGCTAAGATCTAGGTAGTAGATCTTAGTACCCAAAATTTATTTTTATGCTATTTAAATTTTTATTATTTATTTTTATTATATATATATTTTTTTAATTTTAATTTTATATTTTTATTTTTTTATAAAGATTAAAGATTTTAAATTTAAAATACTATCTTCTCCATGGATTCGACCCGACTCATTATTTTCTACATATTTTTGAACTATTTTAAAAATTAAAATTAAACCGATAAATATGGTATCTTAATGATAACATCACATTCCATCAAGTTTTTGGTACCGTTGCTAGAGATGGTATGAGCGTTAAAATTTTTTATCTCTTTAATTTTTTTATAAATAAGTTGTAAATAATTTTTTTAATTTTCTTGTAAATTTAGCTTACTATTTTTTTATAGAAAAAAAGAAAAAAACTTCCAATTTTATTTGGTGAGATCAATCCTAACCCTAGATCTCTTTTTTTATTATTATTTATTTTATTTTTAAATTAATTTAAAAATAATTTAATTAAAATTAATTAAAAACTTTATAATAAAATTAAAAATTCTAATTGATTAGAGCATCCATCATATTAGATTTATTTCTTTTTTTGGTGATCACTGGAGATAATGTAAGCTTTTTAAGTTCAATTAGTTTCATGCATCTAATTTAGTTACATAGAATCCTTTGTTTGAAATTGATTATGCATATTCATCTTAATTCAATTTAAAAGCATAATCCATTAATTAAGATAAGATGGAGATTTGATCATCTTTCCTTAGCCTATAAATAAACAATCAGCATCCCTCATTGATCTAAGCTGTTAATTTAAAATCAATTAGACATCGGCCCTAGGAACTCGAGCTTACTAGAACAAGCTAAGAGTTGGACCAGATTAGGATTAGTCAGTTTGATTGATGTCTAAGATAAGTGGTTCAGAGACTATGTCTTAAAGAAAGATGGTTATTTAATTGATTCTGTTAGTTTATCCGATCAATTTAATTGGTGTCTAAGAAAAGCAATGAGGAAACTTCTACCAAACTTAGACTTATCTGGCTAGTTGAGTGACTGATCTTTTACTTGAAGGGCTTGAAGATGATCTTAGTAGTTAGAAGCTGTCTAGATCTAGAATAATCCTTAGTTAGGATTGATTGCCTATTATGATTACTAACTAAACATCAAATCTAATTGTAATTAATTCTTCTCTCTCTCTTCTTAGCTTTAGGACTCCTTAAGTTCTCTTCTTTAGAACTCTTTTCTCTCTTTCTTCCTTTTTTCTTTTTTTCTTTAAAAATAAAATTAAAAATAAATAAATAAAATATAATAAAATTAAAAATAATAATAATAATAATAAAATAATAATAATAATAATAAAATTAAAAAATAATAAATCTTTTTGAACCATATATTAGGATTAGACTAGTATATATACGATAGAAGATCGCTGTTTTTTGATTTAGTTGAACCCGATCATGAAATTGAACGACTGATCTATATTAAAATAAATAATCAAATGGCTAGAAATCTTAAAGAACCACTTAGATAGATGAAAAAATATTTTATTTCTTTCATTTATAACCCATCGATTTATATCCACTTACTTGATATCCTTGCAAGCCATTATGAGATCAAGTCAACCACAATCCAAATGCTTCCATCTTTTTATGGAATACCAATGAAGATCCTTATAAACATCTAGATGAGTTTTTAGAAATATGCTCTAAAGTGAAGATCCAAAATTTTACTGATGATATCCTTAGACTAATCTTATTTCCTTTTTCATTAAAGGACAAAGTCAGTTGTATTAGCTTGGTACAATAGGAAGACTAATCCAAACTTGGGTTGAATTGCAGCATGAATTTTTAAAAAAATTTTATCCCATAGGTTAAACTATCACCTTGAGGTGAGCTATCACTAGATTTGCTCAGCTTCTAGAAGAATAAATTCTCAAGTCATAGGAGAGACTTAAGAAACTTCTTAAAAAATGTCCATACCATATTCTACCTAAATGGCAAATAGTTCAAGCTATTTATGAAGATTTAGGAGACCAGTATAGACAGATGGTAGATGCATTTTCTCAAGATACATTCATGAACAAGAGTGAGGATGAAGTCTATGCCTTATTTGAAATTCTGAGTGAAAACTCAATTAACCATATTTCACTATCTTTCTATGAAAAATCGATTCCTCACCAAAATCGGACAGAAATCCATGAGATCAAATATTGAGAATCTAGTTTTAAGGCTGACTTGAACTTGATACCATAAAAATTAGATAAAATTGATCTATTTGTCTAGAAATTAGATCAATTCCTAATTCTAAATCAATAATCTCCTTCATAATATATACCATTTTTTAATTATTAGAAGATTTATTCTATTTGTGCTAGCCCAGCCCATCATGTGAGTGAATATTGCATGGCTGCACACTTTTCACCTTTCATCCAAAAATAAGTCCAAGTTGTACAAGGCTACTCCAAGCCAGTTAATGATCCATTTTCAAATTTATATAACCCTGGTTGGAAGAACCATCCTAATTTTTCTTGGAAATCATAATAGACTCAAGTCTAGACCCAAATTCTACCTATGCAAAATTATCAAAATAGGCCCCAATACTAGAACAATGCCTATAATAGAGGTCAACTTAGTTAGTCTATTTAATTATTATATTATAATCAACCATCATACCCACCTTCTTAACAAACCAATCTAGCCGATGATAGATTTAACCAACTTTCATAATTGATTATGACTCAACAGCAATCCATCACCAAAAAATATATTTAACCAACTTTCTTAAAATACTTGATTGTATAATATATAATATATTATATATATGTTTATACTTGATATGTTTTAGATGTGTGTGCATCAAATTTGATCTATTTTGGGTGTGTACATGTTAAATCTAATCGAAGACTTCAAAAAAGAAGAAATACAGCTTATCCTAACCTCTATGACCATATTCAATGATAAGAAACTCCTGGTGAGATCCTCGATTAGATAGAAGATATTATTGAGGATCTGGATCCTATTAAGCTCGAGCTTGTCTTAGTCTTTGTTTCAAAGTCATGCTTTCTTATAATCCTATATTTTATTTATTTTTCTCCTATCATAGTACAAAGGAGAGCTTGATTCTAACCTCTCACCACTCTCCACTCCTCCTCGTCCTTGAAACACACTTAAGAACTCCATCCATCCGGACATCCACCCCAACACGGTCGCAAAGTTTAGCGATAATGTTGATATCAGTGAGGACACCTCAGACAATGCCATACATATGATCCTCGTAGGCTTCCTAGGCCTTTCCATGCCCCCATTGCGATCGGTGATCTTCTTTGCCTCCAGTCCAACTCATCGGCAACCAGTGCCAGAGCGTTGTTGTGACCTCTTACTTCTTGGATGGGGCCTCTTCATCCTTGCTATACCAGAGAGCATGATCTTTTTGGGCACATCCATGATAGTCATGGCATCCTCATGGGGAGCCTCCGTTCCTTTTACCATTTTTTCTTCCATCAAAATCAATGATGCCACCATTGCATCGATATCTGCCATTTGGGCAAGAAAAAAATGGCTCAAAGAAAAATTCAATTAGAACCTAAGAAATCTCTAATCTTTCTTAAATGCTCTCCTTTCCCACATATCTCTAAAAAGAATAATAGAATGAAAAGAAAAAAAAATCCTTTGCATAATGAAACTAAAATATTAATGCACAAACAATTAATCGAAGGCAATCAACATATCAATCGAACCAAATCCTACTTCTTGATTTGGAATCAAGAAAATCCCACCAGCATTTAAATTGGGAAGTCCATTAAAAAAAAGAAAAGGAAGAAAAGAATTTGGAGAAGAATGAGCAGAGGGCACGAAACCTCGTGTAGGAGGTGGCGGGTGAGGGTGGAGATGGCGTGGATGGTGGTGGCGTCGGAGCCAATGTGAGCATCGTTGGGGTCAAGGTCAAGGATGGAGAGTGTGAGGGTAGAGGAGGTGATGTAGCCCATAAGCTTGGCCCGACGCAGTCGCTAGTCATAGAGGGTGGCTTGCTAGGGGCTGGCGGCCTTGAAGATGATGGTGTACCAGGTGGACATCCACATGGGGTGGCTATCAGAATTTTTATTAGTTCTCTTGAATCTTGATAGATGTTGTTTTCTGAACATTTTAAGATTAAAAATAGAAACAAATAGGCGGAGGTGATCGAGGTGAGGCAAAGGAATCAAATTATGGAAGAGAACTCACAGCCTAATAATGCCGATTACTGATATTCCAACCCCGTTGTAACTTTTGAAGCCATTCAAAGGGTCTCTCCTTTATGTCCTCTCTACCGCCAAGACAAAAGATTTGTTCTCCACCAAAAGCATGGCAAGTGATTGCCCCTTGACAATGGACCTTCTCAATGGAACCAAAACATCTTCTCTCCATCCACCTACTGTATCGCATCCCAAGAATTGCATAAAAATCGCATCTTTTCAATAAAATCATGCTCTTCCGATCAAAACGCACCCATACCCAGTTCCAAGAACACAAGAAATGCCTCCATTAACGAAAATAGGACAAGAGAAGGTTAGTAGAACCTAGATGGGAGAAGAGGTGATGATACATGATACAGGTGCCAAATGAATCACAAAAATAGCGAGAAGGAAGGAGAAAGAGAGGAAGAGAAGAATAGATTGTGCACAATAGAATGCCATGCCTTCCTCGCAATGACTTCTCCTGTTTCAAAGATCTCCCTCCAAAATGGCATTGACTGTGTTCAAAAAGCCTTCTTTTTGAGTACTATTTGCAAGTTTCTTCTTCTCAGAGGTGTGGTGCCATGTGTATTCATTATGTCTTTGGCCTCTAGTCTTCCATGGCCAAATCTCGAACTTACTCACTATTTAAAAAGATTTGGAAACTGCCATAATAGATTCATAAAATTTTTATTTTTGGTAAGAATAGATATGTTCATCTAATTGCTGGGTACAGCGGCACTATCTATCAGGGGATGCTAGTCGCCGTGGAACGTGGTTGTATCCTTTCCCTCCCCACACCCAGGAGACCATTGGATCATCCACTGCATAGCTCTCAAAGCAATTCGAACCCCATTATAGTTATTATGCTCATCGGTGATCGCAATCGAGCCTGGCCGGAGTCAAGGTAAGATCCATTGATCTCCTCCTATGCCTATTATTTCTTGAAATCCCATCGCTGTCATATTATTCATCGAAAAAAAAAAACTAAGAAAAAAGGCTGTGAATCGATCCCCTATTTTTAGGTCTAAAACCCAAACTTATTTTCCTTCTTCTGGCCTTCTTTGTTGTCGGTACTTGTTGCCGACGATGGGAACCTATCCCTTGCACCACTCATGGCCATCACCGAAGCCTCATTGGCGGGATCATGAAAATAAGAATAAAAAGGGCCAAAACTATTGTTCTTGCTTTCTTGCCAACCTCTTCTTTTGTTTTTTTTTAGCAGCCCCAGCTACCAGCTCCAGCATTGTTGGATGGTGGATTGCTGGCTGTGGAGAACCATTGTCACCACTTGTCCTCCACCAATAGGGGAAAAAGCGTAGGGCGAGTTGGGGTATTCGATGATAGTGGCAGAGTTGTTGGGCGGTGAGAGAGAGGGCAAGGGAGACATCTCTTAAGTCCTTTGATTTTATGTTATGAAAAAGGGGTAATACTTTGTACACCGTGGTGTAAAAATCTAGACGTGAAGCACATCGTAACTTTCGATTGATCCACCTAGAGCTCTCATGGCTTGACGCGATGATTGCGGAGTTCTCATAGAAGACGTCATCATTTTCTGTTTTGCAATTAATCCCAATCTTTTCAAAAACATGAAAAAATGATATTGCCTCCGATGCTTCTTTTGGCAAAAATCAACACAAAAATTTCATCATCTTCTCTCCGAAAAAAGCCTTTTCATTTTCCCTCCACTCCGATGATCAGCATTTTTCTTGTTTCTTTTTTTGAAGAAACAGAGCATATCAAACGGACCATCTCTGCGATGAGTGTTTCAACATAATATGGGAGATTCTATTGGATGAGGAAGAATTTTTAGTTATAGCCCCTAAAAAATTTGAGTTTAGAAGGCGTTAAGGAGAAGGCAATGAAGAAGAGGACTTGATCAAAGGGAGTACAGTGATGGTTGTTTACAAGACAGAGGATGAGCCAACAACCTCCTAGAGGCATGAAATAGAGGAAAGAGAAGAAGGTAAACTCTTGCTTAGATTTAAGGCACTTCTTTCAAGATCTAGGGTATCCATTAAATATTGTTTACTTTCTCGATTCATTCTAGAGCAGTTTACTTTCAAGTTTTATAAATATCTATCTTGTAAGTAAAAATTATGACATCCTATAGGCTTACATGTCACACTGAATGAAGTTTATAACATCGTATATCAAAATCATTATCTTCGGGAGTGGAGGAAAACTATCTTCGGAAGATGTTTTGCCTAAATATGTCATAATATTAACATATAATCTCGTAAATCTGATCCAGGATGTCATAAAAATGATAAAAATTTTACTTGGGACATATTTAACCTATAGAATATCATAATACTAATCCTTCATGTCATATTTTTGACCTAGGATATCATAATATTGTCAGAACTATCTTTGGATTATGTTTTACCAATGGGATCCCATAATGTTAACATAGAATATTATAAATTTGAATCAGGATATCATAAAAAATTAAAAAATTATACTTTGGAGGTATTTTATATAAAAGTTGTCATAATATTAA
Source organism: Cocos nucifera (assembly GCA_006176705.1). Taxonomy (NCBI): domain Eukaryota; kingdom Viridiplantae; phylum Streptophyta; class Magnoliopsida; order Arecales; family Arecaceae; genus Cocos; species Cocos nucifera. The sequence goes on from QRFJ01000387.1 coordinate 882,026, forward strand.
CCTATAATGTCATAATTTTGATCTATGATGTTATAATATTCTCATAAGTACCTTCAAAAGGCGTTTTACCAATAGGATATGATCATTTTGATCCTTAATATCATACTTTTGATCTAGGATGTCATAATTCTATATTTGATAATATTTCTATATCAGGATATCATAATTTAGATCCTTAATATTATAATTTTGATATAGGATGTCATAATTTTGACACAGGATGTCATAATTTTGATATAGAATATCATAATTCTATCTTCGTTGATGTTTTTTCTCCAAGATGTCACAATTTTGATTCTTAATATTATAATTTGGACATAGGATGTCATAATTCTACATTCGTTGATGTATTCTATGCGAGATGTCATAATTTTGATCCTTAATATCATAATTTGGATCTTAAATATCATAATTATGCTTTCAAAGATTTTTTTCTATCGGGATGTCATAATTTTGATATTATTATAACATTCTATAATAAAATGATGACATTTTTGATGAACTTATGACATCTTGTGGGTAAAGCACCTCCATAAGATATTCTTTAATAAAAATTATGATATCCTATTTTAAAATTATGACATTCTAGAATAAAATTATGACTTTCTGTATTCAAAATTTTTTTGAATGAAAGTTTTAGAGATTATTATGACATCATTTTAAATTTATGATATTTTTAATAAAAATTATGACATCATATAGTCAAAATACATTTTGAATCTAGTTTTTAACATCATTATGATATTATATATGAAATTATAATATTTTAATTAAAATAATGACATCGTGTTCGCAAAAGACCTTCGCAAGACATTCTTTAATAAAAATAATAGCATCCTATATTAGAATTATGAGATTGTAGATTAAAATCATAACTTTCTTAGGCAAAATGCTTTAAAAAAAAATTTTAGACATTATTCTGACATGCTACATCAAAATAATGACATTTCGTATAAAAATTATGACATCTAATAGTCAAATTTTCATCAGAATATGATATTTGATATTATTATAATATTTTTTATCAAAATTTTGATTCAGAACATCATAATTCTGCATTCGATAATATTTCTATGTTAGGATGTCATAATTTAGATCCTTAATATCATAATTTTTATATAGAATATTATAATTTTGATACAGGATGTCATAATTCTGCCTTTATTGATGTTTATTTTTTAGGATGTCATAATTTTGACTCTTGATATCATAATTTTAAATCTTAATATCATAATTCTGACATAGGATATCATAATTCTACATTCATTGACATATTCTATGCCGGTTATCATTATTTTGATCCTTAATATCATAATTTTGATCTTAAATATCATAATTATACTTTTGAAGATTTTTCTCTATCAGAATATTATAATTTTGATATAATTATGACATTCTATGATAAAATGATGACATTTTTGATGAACTTATGATCTTTTTTAGACAAAACACCTTCCTAAGACATTATTTAACAAAAATTATGACATTCTATTTTAAAATAATGATATTCTTTGATAAAATTATAACTTTCTATGTGCAAGATTTTTTTGGATGAAAGCTTCAGAGATTATCATGACATCGTTTTCCAATTTATGATATTTTAGATAAAAGTTATGGCATCATGTAGTCAAAATACATTTCGAATCTAATTTTTGACATCATTGTGATATTGTATATGAAATTATGAATATGATTTTTGATATTATTATCATATTTTTTATCAAAATTTTAACTCAAGATTTCATAATTCTACATTCGATAATGTTTCGATATCAGGATGTCATAATTTAGACCCTTAATATCATAATTTTGATATAGAATATTATAATTTTGATATAAAATATCATAATTTTGCCTTCATTAATATTTTTTCTTCAAGATGTCATAATTTTGATCCTTAATATCATAATTTTGATACAGAATATTATAATTCCAATCCTTAATGTTATAATTTTGATACAGAATGTCATAATTTTGCTTTTGTATTTATTTTTTTAATAGGATGTTATAATTTTGATATTATTATGAGATTCTATGTCAAAATGTGATAATTTGCATTGAACTTATTACATCTTCTAGGCAAAGCACCTCCATAAGACATTCTTTAGTCAAGATTATGACATGCTGTTTATTACTTTGAGTTCCTGTTATTGATAATCCAATTTTTCTTACAGTGTCATCTAAAATTTTTTCCCATTTTTTTGAAAGAAGGATTTCAATTTTTAAGAACTCTTGTAAACCTGGAGTTTATGTTCATAATGTCCAAAATATTGACTTTTTTCTTGAGCACATTCAGCTCATCCGAAAGACTCCATTCGGTGCCTTTGTTGACATGGAGCCATTTTTGGTAGATGAGGTACTTCTCTCTGACATCATAAAATATCACATTGGAGGAGATCAATTCATTATTGTAGAAAAAATAATAACATTTAGTACGGAGGAAGTGGCACTAATCGTCGGTCTTTCATGTCACGGTGTGAAAATTTCAATAGCCAAAAAATCAAAAAAGAAGGAGAGGCTATTCGATAGATTTGGAAAGCATTTATAGCTGCAATATAAAGGGTTTGAGTCTTTGATTAGTCAACTAAAATCATCAAAAAGAAAGAAGGATATTGAGGATACCGTCAGGCTTTGGATGGTATACATTTTTTGCATTTTTCTTGGCTTCAAAGTCAAACCAGACTTGTCCAAGAGATGTGATCCCATTTTTAGATGACTTGTCTTAATTGAGATCTTTTGCATGGGCCATTTTCATCAAGAACGTGATGGTTGAGGTCCTTCCAGAGATTGCTGACTACCTGAGCTCAGGGGAGCCTCGCAAAGCAAAGAGGGTTGACAAGGAAAGGAGGCAGCCCACTCTTCTTAGCTGTTCGGTAGTCCTCATGATAAACTTAAATCATTTTATTTTTAGAGTGCAGTCTTTTGTATTTTTAAAAATTTTTCTATAGTCTATTTTGTGAAAATGCTTATGTGCAGGTGTGGTTCCTGAAGCACACAAATATCCGAGCCCCATCTGACCCTTCAAAATTTCTAAGATTGTTGAGGTGGCGTGTCTACAAAAAAAGGAGTCATGATATAAATTTTGACAACATCCAATCACACAAGGTAAACTAACAACAATAAGCTATCATAGAATGTCATAGGATGTCATATATTTTTTTAAGCTATCATATAATACTTTTTGAATATGTTTTTTGATATTAATGGTTATTCTATGTCAAAATGATTATATTTAGGTTAAATTATGACATCATATTGGCAAAACACCAATGAAAGTCATTTTTTATAAAATTTATTACATCCTATCTCAAAATTATGATATTTAATATCAAAAAATTATGACTTTAGACATTATTATGATATTCTATGTCAAAATTATGATATTAAGGATCAAAATTATGATAACTAGTAGTGAATTACAATCTAAATATATTTTTTGACATTATTATGATATTCTATATCAAAATGATGATAATTTTGATAAAATATTGATATCATGTTGGCTAAACACCTCTGAAAGTTATGTTTTAATAAAAATTATGACATCCTGTATCAAAATTATGACACTTAATATTATAATTATAACTATTTTTATGTAAAATCTTTTTGGAAAAAGATTTGAGATATTATTATGATATTGTATATCAAAATTATGATATTTCATGAAAAAATTATGATATCTAGTAGCAAAATTACCTCCAGAATTATGATATTTAACGTTATTATGACATCCTAGAATAAAATGATGATATTTTAGATGAAATTATGACATGGTATTGTCAAAAAAAATTTTAAAGATTTTATTATGATATTTTATGTGAAATTATAATATTTTAGCTAAAATACATTCAGATTACATTCTTTAAAGTTATGAGATTTTCTGATTTATGCTTTTTCTTTTATATTATCAGATCAAAGATGCTCTTCGACCTGCCCCACAGGAGCACTGACTTCTCAATTCTATTGAAGAAAGAAAAAGGATGACTCATGGTACTGATGAAGTAAAATTGGAGGAGCCTATTCCAGTTGGTTGTGCCATGTGTGCACAACTAAGGATTAAAATTGAAGAGGTTAGAAAAAAGGTCCTCATTCATGATAAGCTATTGAAATCCTTGATCAGAAAGGGGATCAAGGATAAAAAATGGGAGGAGGATGAAGAAAAAAGTGAGAAGAGGAGGAAGATGATGAAGAATTTGATGACGAAGAGGAACAGAAGGAGGAGGAGGAGGAAAGGAAAAGTTTCATAAAGAGTAAGGAGAAGGAAGCGGAGGAGAAGGAGAGGAAGAAAGAGGAGGAAGAAAGAAAAAAATGGAGGAGGACAAGAAGGAGGAAGAGAAAAAAAGAAAATTGATGGAGGAGGAGAATAGAAAAGAGGAGGAAAAGAAGAAAAAAGAGGTGGAAAGGAAGAAGAGGAAGAAGAAGAAGAAGGAGGAGGAGGAAGAGAGAAGAAGGAAGGAGGAGGAGGAGAAGAAGGAAGGAGGAGGAAAAGAGGAAGGAGAATTATAAGAAGAAGAAAGAGGAGGAAAAGGAGGAGGAGGAGGAGGAGAGAAGAGGAGGAGAAGGAAAGAAAAAGAAAGGAGGAGGAATAGAAGAGGGAGTAGGAAGAAAGAAAAAGGAAGGAAGAGAATGAGAAGAAGATGGAAGAGGAGAAGAAGAAGGAGGATGAGAAGAAGATGAGGGAGGAGGAGAAAAAAAAGAGGAGGAGAAGAAAAGGGTGCAAGAGGAGAAGAAGAAGGAGAAGGATAAGAAGAAGAGGGAGCATGAAGAAAAAAAATGGAGGAGAAGAAGATAATAGAGAAGAAGAAGAGGGAGGAGGAAGAAAGAAAAAGGAAGGAAGAAAAGAAGGTCGAGACGAAGAAGAAGGAGGAGAAAAATAAGAGGGAGGATAAGCCAAATATGCTGACATATTTACTCGAGAGGACGGTAAAAAAAGAACACAGGATGTGTAAGGCCTACCATCTGACAGAAGATCCAAATTATGAGACATGCATGCCAACCAAAAAGACTAAGATAGAACTAAAATCCAAAGAAGTATCATTTCTGGACCTGTCAAATATATCAAGCATACAATGAAATAATGATGAGGTAGACATACTTGTCTTTTTCATCAATATCATGAGATCTTCATACTGCGTTATATTTTTTTAACTTGATCTTTTAACACAGGAATTCATTGAGCATTCACACAAATATCAAGGTAAAGGATCATTGTCTGAGGAGGATGATGGCATTATTGAGATGTTCTTGTCTGAAAGAATTAACTTGTAAGTGATTTATGACATCCTGTATAATATAGTACCTACTTATGATTTATGATATCCTTCTATTTTCCATTATAGTGAGATTGTCTTCAATAATGCCGAAGGAGGCAGCATCACTAGGTCCAATCTTCATGACCTCCTATTTGCATGGATGATAATTAATAATGTAAGGATTCAACTCTTGTTTAGATCTCAAATCTCATTCTTTGTTCTAGATATCATGTGTATTTTTTATTAATATTTTTTTTCACATCATAACATAATGGTTTTCATGAATAGATAATTGATGTTGGTCAGGATTTTTTTCGCAAAAAATAGAAGGAACGATCAGATTTGTATCATAAGTGCATTGTTGCTCTCGTAATGACAGCCAACATATGTATTTAATCGATAGCAACACATAATAAGCTAGCTGGCACGATGGGAGAGCTCATTTTCAATGGAGTTAGTGATGATGATAAGAAGAAATTTAGGCTCCTTTTCAGCATCATCAACATAGATAACGTCTACTGGCACTTGGTGGTTACGGATATGGACACGTAAAAAGTTATTCATCTAAACTCCATCAAGCATAATGCCAAATATAAGGCTAGTGTTAGGAAGTAGCATAAGATACTAGGAGCCATGTTCCACATATATTATGACAATGCAGAAGTGGGTGAATGAAATATGGAAGAAGATGAAAACTGCCCTTCCCAGTCTCTGGGTTCTCTAGATTGTGGTTTTTACTGCTTGAAGTATATGGACTATCTTGCTCGTAAGGACATATCATAGAAATAGAACTTCTACCAAGTTGACATCATTCAATATCGAGAGGAACTTGCTGCAAAAATAATAAAAGAAGGGCTCGAACAAAGAGTGACTGCTATCATTGACAAAGTTGGAGCCCTCTAATAGAAAAAAATTGACTGTATCACAGTGATAGAAAAAATTAATTGCATCATTGAAAGAGAGTGAACACCTTGTATCACAGTGAATTTAACATTTTAAATGAGTCAATTCTTTATATGACACTGAAAATAGGATTGCCAAATTGTATAATTATGATAAGATGAAATTTCATGCAGAAATATAAATTCTTTAACATTTTATGATAGATCATTTTTGGTTAATACTGAATACAGATAATCAGAGTATAATTTATTGTCCGAACAGAGGATATGTCAATCTTTCATAACATGATATCAAAATTATGATATTAAGGATCAAAATTATGACATCCGATAGAGGATACATCCTCAAAAGTAGAATTATAATATTAACGATCAAAATTATGACATTAAGGATCAAAATTATGACATCCTAGAATAAAAACAATCTAGAATGCATAATTATGATATTCTTAGTCAGAATTATGACATTAAGGATCAAAATTATGATATTAAAGGGCAAAATTATAACATCCAACATAGAAAACATCTTCAAAAGTAGAATTATGATATTAACGATCAAAATTATGATATTAATGGTCAAAATTATGACATCCTAGAATAGAAACAATCCAGAACATAGAATTATGACATTATTAGTCAGAATTATGATATTAAGGATCAAAATTATGACATTAAAGGATAAAATTATGATATTATATGTCAAAATTATGACATCCGCATAGAAAACATCCCCAAATATAGAAATATGACATTAACTATCAAAATTATGATATCGAACATAGAAAACATCCTTAAAAGTAGAATTATGACATTAAGGATCAAAATTATAATATTAAATATCAAAATTATGATATTAACGGTCAAAATTATAACATAAAGGATCAAAATTATGATATCTATCACAAAAAAGATTTTCAAAAGAAGAATTATAATATTAACGATCAAAATTATGACATAAAGGGTCAAAATTATGACATCCATCATAGGAAAGATCCCTAAAAGTAGAATTATGATATTAATGATCAAAATTATGATATAAAAGATCAAAATTATGATATTCGATATATAAAACATTCTTGAAAGTAGAACTATGACATTAAGAGTCAAAATTATGACATTAAAAATTAAAATTATGACATCTGACATAGAATTATGATATCCTATATCGAAAGTATCCATCTTTTAGATTAAAATTATGGTGTGATATTATAAAAAATATTCTTGAAAGCAGAAGTTATAGAAAATATCCTTAAATGCAGAAGTTATAGAAATATAAGATCCTATATAAAAATTATCTTCATTCATAAATAAATTTTTTGAAGCAGAAATCATCATACAAGTATGATATGGACAGCAATCTCATCCAAAAATTAAGAAGATAATTCATTATTTACAATATATCTACAATATATTTCATAGTTTGATGAAATATAATCACCTATTTTACAAATTAGGACAAACAAAGTAAATAAGAAAATTGAGATTATTGCTCTTTTCTAGGGTGATAGAGCTTGCAATCACTTTCATTCATATTGGCACTCTCCTTCCCTCATTGCTCTTACGCTCCACACTTGGTCCAAGGCTGCATGGAGGCTCGGTGATTACTAGGGTCAGGTAAGTTGTAGTCACCATCGATCATGTTGGCACTCCTCTCCTTGATCCTACGATCCATGCATTGGTCGAGACTGCATGGAGGCACGGTGATTGTCACTACCTCCCAATCCAAGATGAGTGTCGGACAACACACCCCTCTCGAATTGCCAGCAATGATCCGGATGGTGGGGAGACAAACCCTTCATCGAATAGGAGTATCATGATGATGGCATCTTCACCTAAAGTGAAGGCTGCATGAGATCCCCTTTTGCCCATAACTAGTTGCCCTAATTTGTATTTATACAGGGACTGAGCATGGTGCGGTGCACATGAGGATCCACGCTAATATTATATCATCTCAATTATTTTCTCTCATTCTTTTTTAAAATTATGATATCTACGTATGGTAAACTTATCTAAATGCAGAATTATGACATCCTATGTCAAAATTATGACACTAAGATGCGAAAAACATCTTTAATTATAGTACTTGCAGAATTATGATATTGTAGTTTTACAGTATGACATTTTGTCATAGGTAACTTCGGCAAATGCTGAATTATGACATGAAAAATGAAAAGTATAAAATATAAAGTATTGGTTTCCATCAAAGAAAGCATCCCCGAACGAAGAGCTATGACATCTTATATCAAAATTATGATATCATTGGATATAGAGTATATTTCAACTACCATAACATATTTTATTAAGGTAGATGGTTTGAAAAATCATCTGTTATGATATACATCATAAAAACTTAAAGAGCAATGATAGGATTAAAATAAGTAGGCAAACCATTCCAACTATAACAACAATAGAAACATTAGCATGTAAACCATCCATGGAGACGTGAATGCTGCTAATCATCGAGCCACTGAACCATAGTCCCATCTTCTTTGACACTTTCAGCAGCAGCAGGCATTTTCTTCGATTTATAGAGAGACAAGAATGAGGGGTACCGATCCATCACCCATATTAAAATGCCATGTGTTGCGACCTTATCGGCTTGGAAGACTGCACCTCTAGAGTGAAAGGAGGTTCTCTTAGTGACACTTCCCACGACATCAAAATATTGAGATTGATAAGAAAGAAAAACCCATTGAAAAATGACTAAAAATTAAATCTTAAATTTAGAGCATAGAATCTCATAAATATGATGCAAAAAATTATTGAATGCATAAGTATAACATCCTAGCATAGAATACGTCAACGAATATAGAATTATGAGATACTTGGTCAAAATTATAACATTAAGAATCAAGATTATGATATCATGATAATCTGAATGTAGGATTATGATATTCTATATCAAAATTATGACATTAAGGATTAAAATTATGACATCATGGAATAAAAAAATTTTCTAATGCAGAATTATAACATTCAAGAGCAAAATTATGACATCCATTATCAGAAACAACACCGAATATAGAATTATTTTATTCTATATCAAAATTATGATATATTTGATTAAAATTATGATATTGATGGTCAAAATTATGACATCACGATAATATGAATGTAGGATTATGATATCCTATATCAAAATTATGACATTAAGAATCAAAATTATGACATTCTGGAATAGAAACAATATCAAATATAGAATTATGATATTCTATGTCAAAATTATGATATTAAGGATCAAAATTATGACATTCCAACATAGAAAACATCTCCAAAAGAAGAATAATGATATCCTATATCAAAATTATGATATTAAGGATCAAAATTATGATATCCATGTATAGAAATTATGATATTTGATATTCAAAATTTTTTGAACTCAGAATTTTGACATCTTGTATCGAATTTAACTCCATCAAGGATAAAATTTATGACAATATCTGATAGAAACATCTCCGAATGCAGAATTATGACATCCTATATCAAAATTATAATATTTAAGTTTAAAATTATCATATCATGGTACAAAAAAAATCTTGAAAGCTTTTCCTACATAAATATGACATCTTATATCAATATTGTGAAATCAAGCAGAGAAAAAACTTTACCGAAGGTAATAAAATTTAACTTCTAATGTATAATGTTATAATTTTCATCTATAACTTTATAAATTTATCTCAGTCTCTTGTGTTAGTTCGTTGGATATAAAAGCATCAAACTCTTCCAAAAAAGGATCAAATGGTGGATGATTGGTAGAGGTTATTTGTTATACTACCTCTATAGCTTTTTGTGGAGTCGTCCTCTATCTTTTAGCAGGCCTTTTACCATTATCTTCGATAGATAGATATTTTGCTATTTTGTTCTCAGCTTTCTTTGACTTTTTTGAATTCTTTGAGTTCTTTTCGACTCCACTTTTTATTCTCCTCTCTCTTGATCGCTCCTTTGTGGCAATATTAACTGGATCCCGGATAGAAAGTTTTGGATAATGCTATGCTGAATAATTAGCATCTACCACTCTTCTGAATAAAGGAGTCAAATCAGTCATCACTAGGTTAAAAGAATCTTCAGACATGGAGGCAACCTCTGCAAGCTTCATCATTCGATGACTCATCAAAGTATACCTATATCATAATTATAGTTATCACAGAATATCATAATTATAGTTATCAAAGAACATCATAATTATAGTTACCTAGATTTTTTGGTGCTTCTATCATAGAATTGAACATCATAATCTAAAATATTGAATCGATATTTCATATCCTTGCACTATCTATTGAGAAAATACTTTTCAAGAATGCGAAACACTTTATTTTGATGGAGAACTAATAAGACGTGCCTGCATAAGTATCCTCTGAACTCAAATGATCGATATTGATATTTCACTTTTTCTAATTGACTGGACCAAGTAACAATATAGTTTTTTACAATCTTCTTCTCAATTTTGTTAACTTCAAATCTATTAAATGACCTCACAGAATATGTAGCAAAGCTATCAGATTCTTCAGTTAATTTAGCATTTGATGTAGCCATCTCAAGTACCTTATTATGAAATTTTTTGAATATGTGCCTAGCATACATGGCTGCTGCTTGCCTCTTAAATGGTGAGAATGTTTTGAAGAAAGTATTTGTTTGCAAGAAGATATTGTCTTGCTCATTTTTTGAAGAAAATAGTGCAGGGTTTGCCATGCTACTTTCAAAATATATTTCAAAAATAGCAATGAAGCAATGAAAAATAATTAATCTAATTAATTATCTACTGATCATAATAGATTATTTAATTCTATATATTAGGATCTAAATATAATATACATGTATACATCAATAGATCTGAAAATAAAACTATGTAATAAACTATTTACTATATCTACGTGTTCAGAATATAATATCTTTTCACGGATAGTCGATCACCGCAATCTGAGTCCATAGAATAATGCTCTAATATCATCTCATAGCCGTACATATGTCCGACCTCTACGATTGATCCACATAGAGCTCCTGGTCCCGATCAGCCCCACTAAAGTGCTAGCTCCTCATTGGGGCCTTCGATGGCTGATCATGATCGATCTAATCGATCATATATTTTTTAATTTTTTAGATATTCTAAAAAAATATATATAAATATTGAAGGATGATGAAGATGTGTTTCAAATTTGGTGGAGATCTGATGCTCACAGCACTCGATCTCTCCACCCGAACCCAAATTCCCAAATCTAGAATTTCAATCAACCCAAAAACCCTAACACACTAAAAATCCTATCACATCCTCTCTATGTGGAGTTTTTTTATAAAATAAGTTTTCATGAAAAGATAACTTTTAGATCTATAATTCTTATTTAGATTAAATCTAAAAATAGGATATCCTTAGACATGAAAATCATAAGAGAAGAGAGGCATAAGGGAAAAGAAAAGTGCTATAGGATCCTATTCACCTTCACTCCAAGATTTTTTTCATCTAGAACTAATGCCCAAACACTCTAAAATTTTTACCACGTAATGTTAACCCCTTCTTCTATACACACAAAAATTCTCATAATTTATTGACATAAATACCATAGAAAAGCTGCATAGAAAATGATAAGGGTTGAGTGGTTGAGAGGTTTTAACCACTCACTTGATTTCAAAAATCAAATGAGCCTCTTATCCTTATCCAATGCCCCCTCCCTTGTATTTAACATGCAGAAGAACTCTCCTTCTATGTGCATATTTTTATTTCTCAAAAAATATTCGACAAACAAAAGGGAGGGTGTGAGAAGCAAAGTGGAAAAGTCAAAAATAGTGGGCGCATGGGAGAATTTGAATTCAAACTTCATTTGACTTGGTCCTAATTGGTTTCAACCAAATCAATTATTCTAGACCCAATTAAACTTGGTTAAATCCAACCAAATTAGGCTTAGTCTAATCTAATAAAATTTTAATCAAATTAAAAATTAATTAGATCTACGTCCTGATCAAATCAGGATTAAAACTTCCATAGCGATGAGGTCATCGCATGACCTGATCGGATCAAATCCAATCGAATTAAATTCAATCAAACTTGATTGAATCCTCATCGCTCAATCAAATTAAGCTAATCAATAATCAAATTAATAATTAATCCTTCAAAAATATCTAAGTCTAAATTGAATGGGTTACTGGGCAACAGAGTCCTATCAACATAAAACTCTTAAAAAATTCTAAATCAGTGGGACTCTTGAATCCAGTATCCCAAATGAATTAAACTCGCGATCATAGAGTTTTAGACTAGTGAAACTCTTGATTAGAGAGTTTCAGATGAGTAGAACTCAGAGTCCTAGTCCAGTAGAACTCTTGATCATAGAGTCTCAATCTAGTGAGACTCTTGACCATAGAGTCCCAGACCAATGGAACTCTTGATCAAAGAGTCCTAGTCAAATAGGACTCAGAGTCCCAGTCCAGTAGGACTCTTAGTCACAGAGTCCTAGTCCAGTAGGACTCTTGATCATAGAGTCTCAGACCAATGAAACTCTTGATCAGCCATTAGATCAGGTAGAACTCCTAATGTGTGTGACCCCACAGGTCCGAGCCTAAGCCGGTAGTACAAAAACTAATTTTTATACTAATTGAAGTGACCATCTAGCAATGGTACCCAATGTTCGGATAGATCGAATAATCGCAATCGCAATATTCAGAACCTACATGAATATGGTTACCATATAATTCATCCTTATGACCTCTATGTAATAGATGACTCAGGATTAGACTGTCAACCCTAGAAAATACATCCATGCCGTGTCTCAAAGCAATTAGTCCCATGACTCCTCACTAAGACTATCCTGGCTAAGGTTTTGCTAAATTAAAATATAATTGAACACAGCTCCTAAAATCAGAAGTGGTCAATCCCATCTTGATACACGCACCAACTCCATAAGTACTTGACTGTGCCTAAAAATCTTCCATCACTGAATTAGAAATTCAGATTGTCCGGCATCGAAACATAGTGAGTTGCTTGAAAGTTACCATGGTGATCTCAAGTCGGAGGGATATTTATACCCATATTCTATTGAAGCTAATCTTGACAGAAGAAAAGTCCCAAAGTTAGTCACATTCAGTGTAGATGTACCTATACATCTCACTTGCATGCCATATCAGTGTCTCAACACTACTTGGTTATAAGGACAACCAATCTATATGGCACACAATGATCTATACTTGATAAACATTGTCATCCTAAGTAACAACGTATCATTTGGTCATGAACTATTTAAAAACTAAATGACAAATCCTTCTTTGCTGAATCTAGATAGTCCTAAGGACTTCATCACAATACAAGAGTTCATTAAAAGATAACAGAATTTATGATGAAAAATGCTAAAATAATTTTTATTAAATTATAATTTATATACAATTATAAATATATGGTTCAATCATCAATAGACTGATGATTGGCTTTGAAACATATTTCCAATAATCTCCCATTTGGACTAAAGCCAATCGGTGTAGTATCTAATACCTATCTTTGACTTAAAGTCGTCAAACTCCTTCACCATAATAGCTTTATTGAATGGGTCGGCCAGGTTCTCCTTCCTATCGATCTTCTAAAGGTCGACGTCACCTCGATCCATAATTTCTTAGACAAGATGGTAGTGGCGCAGAATATGCTTCATCCGTTGGTGTGCCTTTGGTTTCTTCGTCTGAGCAATGGCTCCAGAGCTGTCGCAATAGAGCAGAATTGGACCATCAAGGGAGGGTGCTACTCTAAGCTCGGTGATGAATTTTTTTAACCACACTTCTTCTTTGGCAACATCTGATGGAGTGACATACTCTGCCTCACAAACTAAATCGACCATAGTGTGCTGCTTAGAACTCTTTCAGCAGACGGCCCCACCATTAAGGATAAATATATATCCTAACATACTCTTGCTATCATCATGATCAGACTAGAAACTGAAGTCCGTGAACCCCATAAGTTTTAAGTCTGATTCATCATATACAAGCCACTGATCCTTAGTATTTCTTAAATACTTCAAGATGGTTTTAATAACCTTCCAATGATTCTCTCTTGAATTAGATTGGTATCTACTCACTATACCTAGTGAGTATGCTACATCTGATCGCGTACATATCATGGCATATATTATAGAATCCACTACTGAAGCATATGGTATTCTATTCATATGCTCTCTGTCTAGAGGTTTTCTTGGACAATCCTTCTTTGAAAGAGAAATTTCATGGCCTATCGATAGATAGCCTTTCTTAGAATTTTTCATGCTGAACCATTTCAGCACTGTGTCAATGTACGTGGACTGGGACAATCCAAGCAACCTTGTAGATCTATTTCTATAGATCTTCATCCCTAGGATGTAGGAAGCTTCTTCCAGATCTTTTATGAAAAACTATGATGACAGCCAGATCTTTATTCCTTATAATATAGGGATATTATTTTTGATTAAGAGAATGTCATCCACATACAATACTAGGAATACTATTGCTGGATCATTAGTCCATTTGTATATGCAGGGCTCTTCTTCATTGTTAACGAAGCCATACATTTTGATTGTTCTATCAAATCGTATGTTCCAGCTCTGAGATGCCTGCTTTAGTCCATAAATGGACCTCTGAAGCTTACACACCATAGACTCATCTATGAACATGAAATCTTCAGATTGTATCATATATACCTCTTCATCCAGCTCTCCATTCAGAAAAGTTATTTTCACATCCATCTATCAGATTTCATAGTCCAGATGGACAACTATGGCAAACATTATCCCAATGGATTTAAGCATTGCCACAAGAGAGAATATGTCATCATAGTCAATACCATAATATTGATGATACCCCTTGGTAATCAGATGGACTTTATAGGTCTCTACCTTTTCGTCCGTGCCTCTTTTTCTTTTGAAGATCCACTTACATCCTATGGATTTTACCCCTTCAGGTGGATCAACTAATGTCTATACATCATTGACCTTCATGGATTCCATCTCGAATTTCATGATCTCAAGCCATTTCTTAGAGTCAGATCTCTGTATTGCATCCATATAGGTGATTGAATCCTGATCATTCTCATCGAGTTTGATAGGATCTCCATCCCAAACCAAAAAACTATAGTATCTATTCGGTTGACGTGTACTCTACCAAATCTTCTTAAGGATGCTTCTACAATGGGTTCTAGGTCTGATCTAATCAGATTCAGCTCAGGTTCAACAAATTGTGTCCATTCTTCCATCCATCGTACTTCATCAAGTTCGACCTTAGAGGCATTAGTTCCTTCACCAAGGAACTTATTTTCTAAAAAAATTGCCTTAAGGTTGACAAACACTTTTTGCTCATCAGCAAGGTAGAAGTAGTATCCTTTGGTTTCTTTTGGATAACCTATAAAACTATACTTATCAGACCTAGGTCCAAGCTTGTCCATCATCAAACGTTTGATGTAAGTCAGACACCTCCAAATCCTAAGGTGTGAAAGCATTGGCTTACTCTCTGTCCATATTTCATATAGTATTTTATTAACAGATTTACTCGAAACCCTATTTAGAATGTAACAAGCTGACTTGAGTGCATATCCCCATAAGGAGATTGATAAACTAGCAAACTCCATCTAGATCGAACCATGTCCAACAGGATCTGATTTTTTCTTTCAGACACACCATTATGTTATGGTGTTTCAAGAGGGGTCCGTTGGGAGAGAATCCCGTTCTCCCCAAGATATATCAAAAATTCATTGAAAAGGTACTCACCCCCTCGATCAAATCGAAGAGTTTTAATATTCTTCCCAGTTTGCTTTTCTACCTCATTTCGAAATAGTTTGAATATTTCAAATGACTCCAACTTATGCTTCATTAAATAGACATACCCATACCTCGATAGGTCATCTGTGAAGGTTATGAAGTAGAAATATCCACCTCTGGCACTTGAGCTCATGGGTCCACATACATTCGAATGTACTAAACTCAAGAGTTTAGTGGCTCGTTTATCTTTTTTAGTAAAAGATGACTTGATCATCTTATCAAGAAGATAGGACTCACAGGACGAAAGTGACTCATAATCACTAATCTCAAGAATTTCTTCTTGAGCTAACCTGTTAATTCAATTTTTGTTAATATGACCTAGCCTACAGTGCCAAAGGTAGACATCAAATACATCACTAATTCTAGGGCATTTACAAGAGGATTGAACCACGTTAATAGGCATAGAAAGTAAATAAATTTTGTTATTCAATTATCCAATCAAAATTGTAACACCATTCGAAATAACATTATAAATTTTTTTTTTTATTGATATTTCAAAACCATTCATGGCCAAAAGGCCTACAAAAATGACATTCAATAAGAAAGTTGGACAATAATGACATTCATTAAGAATAACTTTATTTGAATTGATTACAAGGTTCATGATTCCTAAAGCTAGAATTAAAACTTGTCTTCCATCTCCAATGTTCTGGAACCTCTCGCTTTGATCAAATCTTCTACTAACCTACAAGCTCTGGATAGAATTACAAAAATGATAAGGGCTTCCAGTATCTAATACCCAGGCAGTAGAATCAAATAAAAAAAATTGCAAGATATTATCATATAATTACCTTGCCCAGCAACCACTTACTTCTTCCTCAGCCTATTCAGATCTAGGAAGGTAATGTACAGAGGACAGTTTCTCTTTTAGTGCCCCTGCTTCTTGCACAAGAAGCACTTTGCCTGGCTTTGGTTGGGCTTGCGCTTCTTGGTCTGACCTTATGCAGTCATCCTAGCATGCGGTCGCACCTTCTTATTTTTCTTCTTCTTGTTCTTCTTTTCTTTTTTAAAGAGTCGACGATCAGAAGAAGACCCTCCCACTACATTCACCATCTCCTTGTGGAGTTGGTGATCCTTCTCAAAGTTCTGCAGCAATCCCAACAAGCCATGGTAGTTCACTGCAGACTTTATCATTCTAAAATGCGTTAGAAAGGGGAGGAAGGATTTGGGCAAAAAATTAAGAATCGCATCCTTACCGAGCTGCTCGTGCAGGAGAAATCCCAACTTGTTAAGGCACTCAATCATCTCGATCATGTATAATATATGATCGATGACTGAAGCCCCATCCCTCATTCGAGCGTTGAAAGTGGCATAACTTATTTTGTGTCTTTCAACATCGTCCGACGTGCTAAAAGAGTCATTCAATATTTGAAGCATCTCCTATGGCTAGGCATTTTCAAACCTATGGCTGAACTCGTCATTCAGTAGCGCCAGCATTATACATCGAATGGTGGTGCGATCATTGAGCCACTTCATATAAGTATCTCGGATCGCTCCTCTAGCATTCAGGACTGGCTCCTCAAGTGCTCGATCCATTACCATATAAAGGATCCACTCATACTCCAGGGTGATTTTTAACTTATGATACCAACTATCATAGTTGGATCCCATTAATTTATCATGGTCTAACAATGATCAGAGCGATAGATTAGTGGCTATGTCTGCACAAAAAAGAAAAATCAAACCTAATTAGTATATGAATTATTAATCTTAAAGACTTGGACTTCAGTCTAAAGGTTCTTCCACTATTTTATATGAATTGATAGCCTCTACCTCCAATTTGAAGAATTACTCTAATTCCTTAATAGGTACTAGAATCCACATAGACTACACATGAGCTCAACTTTGGTTGGTCAACCCATGTGCACCTATGGGTAGATTCAAAATCATTTATTTCTCTAAATAACTTTTAGTAACATTGATTTTGCTCCATAGACCTAATTAGTAGGCTTTGACCTTCACTGAAAAAGGTTCCGTTAGGTCCAACCATTAACATGACCACATTTGGTCTTATCTAACCAATAAATTATCAGGCCCGACTTTGGTCGGCCAACCTAACCACTATCAGAAAGACTTAACTAAATTATCATTTTATGAATGATAATTTTATTAGTCAATAATCACCAGGCCTTTGGGCCTCCAATGATCATTATACTAATGAACCTATTATCACTAAACTTAATGGAAGGCTATGATTTAGTTATCTGTATAACTATTTCATTTATAAGGATCTAATAATTTTAGAGGATTTAGTTAACTAATTTAAGAAAATTCAACGTGCCAATTTCGATCCTTCCATTAACTTCATCAAGTCAAAAAAGAATCCAATCTAAGTAGGCATTAGGAACACCTAAATCAGTCAGACTGATTTACCTAATAGACATGGGTGAGTCCAAATCACCAAGTAATCTAATCAAAATCTAACTTACCAAGATGGCTAGGTAAGCGAGATCAGTGGAAAGGATATGCCATTAACTTATCAAAGATCGAATCAGTGTGAGTAGCTCCTAATTAAAAGCCACTAATCAAATTGCCAAACTTATCTTAGACACCATCTGGTTCATTAGTTTTAATTTGACCAACCTAGTAATTTCGAATTCGATCGCATAGCCTTGAATCAAGTCCATTTGATCCTTGTTAAAGGCATGGACTTGACCAACTACAACTATTGTAATTGAGTCCATAGAGTCCTTGACCTAATCTAAATTAATATTTAATTAGATTTGATCAATTACTCTAAATTAGTCCATTTTTTAATTAACCTTAGGTCTAACCCAATTTATGGACCTAATTCAGCTAACCCAATAACCCACAAGTTTACGATTAATGACTTAGAGTCTTAATTCATAATTTTAGATACAAAATAATTATACTTAATTTTTAATTAAGTTTATGGGCTAAGGTGTTAGATATATGTGCCCTAGAAGCCAGAATTGGCTGACACTTGTAATACACTTCTAGGGGCAAAATTGTAATTTTGACTAAAAGCAATAAATGGGTTATTTTCTATCACATATGTGTATTTAGTGTCTGTGATACATCCTTTGAGTTAATGGTAATGATAATTCATATTTTTAAGAGTTGAAAATTTAAGACATGAATAATCATTGTTAACTCATAAATTGCTTCCGATCATAGGATCATCACAAGGATGGTGATTGATCTGGAAGGTTGGTGTACAATCGCTTCTCTTTAGTAGATAAGTCTTAAGTCTATGGTGTAGAGACATCGGAGCGAGAGTACAGGTACTCGTTAGAGAATGAGGGCACTAAGCGTGACCACCTCGAGTAGTCATTAGGGAGTCTACCTTCTCGTCAATGACTGACTCGATGCTGCAGTAGTGTGTCTGGTTCTTTAACCTGAGGTGCATCGGCAGTTCACCTTGAGGGTGTTATAGTTTGACTACACCATTACTCAGTCTCCTAGCCATATGGAACCCTGAGGTGTATGTTGGCTATAGCATGTTCATTGTAGGAACTGGATGGCATCAAGATGGAATCTATCTACCTCGGTGGTAGAGGAGCAGCCCTATGATAATCATGAGAATCAAGTTCAGAAGCCCATGGCCATGGCAGAGTGAAATAATAGAAAGAGTTTCTATTTAGATTTTTACATTGGACTCGAATCGAATGATTACATCATATGATAGAAACTAGGGTTTGACGAGTTCACCTAAACCCTAATCTGATCGGGGCTCAAGATAGAAGAACTGAATCACACAGGTAGCTGCACCAAGAGGTTCGCATTCAGCTCTGATGGGTTGCCACCATATACTGCTAGGTGTCACTGGTGGATTTTGGGAGCAATTAGAATGATTTAGATGATCGATCATTCTAACTGTTCGAATCAGAAGAGTTCTGATCTATCGAAAGGAGTTTCGATGATGTCAATGATAGAGATCATGACATATCCCATTACCATACAGAACTGAACCTAACTGGGTCACACAAACAAGAGTTTGAATCTGGTGATCATCAATTGAACTGATCTAGTTCAATTGATCTGAATGAGATTCAATTAGGTTCAAGGAAATCGTGCTAGCACTCGATTGAACCTAACATTCTTCTTTTGCTATCATAAATAAGTTATCCTGTCTGAGCCAAAGGAGTTTGTGCTCAATCAGAGGCCTTCATATGGTCTGACTGGAGGTTGTCCAAGTCAGAATAGGTTGTCTTATTTTATAAGACATTACCTACCATTTTTTGGTCACCTGCCATTTCTTGTTCTTTGACTTTGGTCAAAAGTCTACCTTTGACTGGTCAAACATTGACCATTGACCCTTTGACTTTTGACCACATATCATGCACCTATTAGAGAGCTGGTGGGGGCCTGTCCCCTGCCAAAACCTGGTAAGGAGAAGGGCGCACGCCACCCTAGGCGTGTGCCCAAGTTGGAGGCGCCTAGGAGTCCTTATTGGACAAGGACTCCATCTCCTTTTTGGATTCCAATTAGAGTTCTTCTAAGAACCAACTTTGACTAGTCTTAAGCGCCCTCTAAGGAGGAATCCAGGGGACTCTATTCCCACCAATCAAATTTAGATCTGATTTCACAAAGGGTTGTGATTGGTTGGGAAGAAGAGGAGTTGGATCACAGCTAGTCTATAAATAAGACCCTGTACCCAACTCAGATGATAGATATGATGAGATCATAGTTTCTCCACACCCCAAGGCTGCCTCTCCATCCCTCTCCACACCAAACCACCTTCTCTCCTTACTCTCCACGTCCAAAAGGAGTTTTGGACCTTGGTTGGTGCAATTCAGATCAAAGAAAGGCGATCAAAAGTAAGAAGGCTGCGCTGCTGCAAAGGATGACTGCTCATCTTCAAAAAGAGTTTTGAAGATCCTCCAGATCAGATTCAAATTTGATTTTTGGAGGCATGATAGAAAAGAAGAGGATCTCCAGATTCAACCCGAGTGGATACCGATAGAGGCCAGGCGCTTGAGTGGCTAAGATCCAGAACCTTCCACTACAAACAGGATCATCAATAGGGTAATAGGATTACCCAGATCAGGTAAATTAAATTTGATTTAATTTATCTTTTAATTTTATTTTATTAAAATAATAAGAACTAGATCTAAAATATATCAAGATCTGATTGAGATCAAGAGAAAAATTTTTAAAATATATCTCTTGATCTGATCAGATCTGAACGAGCCTAGACCGGGAAATCAGGATTTTCCTTCAACTGGTATCAGAGCCATGGTTATAAATTGTTTAGATCTGATTTTAAATTTATTTTAATTAGAAAATAATTGATTTTAGATGTCACATAAGATATGATCAGATCTAAAATCAAAAAAAATTAAAATTAAATAATTTGGATCTAAGATTAGAAGATATGCATGACTAGTTCTAGAATAGAATAGTTCTATAGAATATTCTTGCATATTTTTGATTTAATCCGATTAAATCATGTTTTAGATCTTTTTATTTATTATTTTCTGATATTATAAGTGTTATAATAACATCTAAAAAATAGCAAATAAAATTATTTAATTTTTGAAGCATCATATGAGATGTGATTGATGCATGTCTAGACTAGTTGTAGAATAGTTCTACATAGTTGTCTAGATTAGGATTTATTTTGATAAGATCAATTTAAATCTAATTTTTAGATTATTATGAGATAATTTAGATCTGAAAACATGCATGATTCGATACATGAGATGTATGCAAAATATGCCATGATTAGATCTACTTTGTATATGAGATATATGATATAGATCTGATACTGTTTTGTAGTATTGAATGTTCCTGATTAAGGCATTCCTCTTGGCCGTCCGATCATAAGAACGAAGAAGGATTTAAAGGACCTCTCTTTCCATTCAATAGGGTGTTCTTATGATGTGTAGGGATGCTATGTGTTCGTCCTTAATCAGAAATCCAAAACTTACTTTCTACAAAACCCTAGATCCTGAAATCCTAGGATTTATTGTGCATATTTTGTTTAATGAACCCTACTTAATTAAGAATTAAGTTTATGAAATATTAATTAGGTCTAAAATTGAGAATTTCAGATCTAAGACATATTCATAATACTGGGTTCGGGCTTGGGTAGCTCAATTAGGTCTAAGCGGTTGATCAAACCGAATCAAGAGTTGGTTAGATGGGATCAACAATGCTTAAATTGACCAGCCTAATAGGATTAAGTCTGGGTCAAGATCGAGTCACGATCAAGTAAGACCTAATTAGGCTCAGAGGTTAGAGTCTGGATTGTAGGCTAACCCAATTGGTTCTGGCTCAACAATTTAGTGTCTAAGGTAAGTTTGGCATAGACGACCGACTGATTTTTAATTGGAAGCTACTTGACCTGAATGCGTTCTTGTACGAGTTAATGGCATATTCCTTCCACCGGTCTCACTTACCTGGCTATATCTGTTGACACAGTTCTAATCTGAGGTGGTCAATAATCCGAGCTAACCCATGCCACTAGGTTAGTCATAATTGTTATGACTAAGCCAAGTCTAGTTTAATGAGACCTGAATCAATTCTCCCTAAGAAAAGATTAAGTCTGAGGTCTTCCACCATTGTAGATGTGCGGACCTTTTTCGGGGTTGATTGTTCTCGACTGGATATAGTGGCTCAGTTGCATCAGGAAGACGCAACCATGTCTATTAGGCATTGGATGCTATGGGCTGGAGGATGAGTTGGGCTCAATATTTCGGATACGGTGAGAGACTCAATTAGGAACCCAATCTATGCAAATGGTGGGTCTGACTTAACTAAGGAGTGGATCAATATTTCGGATACGGTGAGATTCATGAATTAGAGACCAAGTTCGGGTGCACCATGATTAGAGAATCATTGAACAAGAGTTGTTCACTCATTGGCTAACCCATCACCAATAACTGTTAGGTGAGGTGATGAGTAAGTTGGTGAGACCGCACCACCCACTAGAAATCATTAATCGTGGAGATTTTTGCATCTCTACAGAGGGAGTGTAGGGATCCGAGAAAATAGTGGGAGCTAATTTGTTTAAAAATAAAACTCCTAAATAAATTGGTTAAGTCAAAATTACAGTATCTAACTAGAATCTTTGACTCTCTACAGGAAATATGTCTGCGTCCAACCCATTGGCACGTATCCTGGACACACATAGACTGACTGAACCCAATTATAAAGATTGGCTCAGAAACTACAAAATTATTTTGGGTTCCGAGAAGTTAACCCATGTTTTGGATCAGGACCCTCCCACATTACCAGCCCGTCCATCTATTGAACAGAGAGTGTCTCTGGAAAAATGGATTGACGAAGATAATAAGGCCAGATATTACATGTTGGGCTCAATGACTGATGAGCTCCAGCGCCAACATGAGGATATCAGGACTGCTCGCTAAATGTTGGCTCACCTGTA
Source organism: Cocos nucifera (assembly GCA_006176705.1). Lineage (NCBI taxonomy): Eukaryota > Viridiplantae > Streptophyta > Magnoliopsida > Arecales > Arecaceae > Cocos > Cocos nucifera. The sequence goes on from QRFJ01000387.1 coordinate 905,286, forward strand.
GGAAATGTTTGGTGAACAGAGTCGCGCAGCCAAATATCAAGTCACAAAATGATTTTTTAAGGCTAAGATGCGTGATGGGCAGTCAGTCCAAGATCACTGTCTGACAATGATCAAGGACATGGAAGAGCTTGAGAAGCTCGGTGTGAAGTTAGACTTGGACCTGCAGAACGATATTATTATGCAATCCTTGACTGATGCATATGGGCAATTCATCATGAATTACCACATGCATAAACTTCAGAATTCCTTGGCCGAGTTAATGAATATGCTGGTTACCGCTGAGCTTTCTATGAAAGGTTCTAAAGGCTCAGTTCTTGCTATGGAATGGACTTCTTCCAAAAGAAAGTCTTATGAAAAGAAAAAGAAGTCTGTGAAAAAGCAAAAGGTGGAAGGATCAAAGAAGAAGAAGGCAGAGCCGAAGAAGAAGGCCGATGTCAAAGGAAAGTGTTTCCATTGCAATAGCGACGGCCATTGGAAGCAGAACTGCCCTACTTACCTGGCCACCCTGAAGAACAAGAAGGAAGGTCCTTCTGGAGGTATGCTCGTTATTGAGTCTAACCTTACGATTTCTTCTGCATCTAGTTGGGTGCTTGACTCTGATTCTAGTGCTCATCTGTGCACTTCTATGCAGGGTCTTGAGGATAGCAGGAGGCTGAGGGATGGAGACATGATCCTACGCATTGGTAATGGAGCAAGAGTTACTGCAGTAGCCGTGGGAACATACCCTCTGCGATTACCATCTGGTTTAGACTTAGTTTTACAAGACTGTTATTTTGTGCCTGCAGCTAGTAGGAATTTGATTTCTGTTTCATTCTTAGCACAAGAAGGTTATGTGATCACCTTCTTTAAGGACCATTGTAACATTCTTTATGAAAGAAATAAAATTGCAAATGGTTTCCTTATTAATGGTCTTTATCAGCTACATATTGATGTACCTGTTCTAACTATCGAGCAAAACGTGAATGCCAAAGAGTTTCCAATAGATTGGGACTCTATGACAAGAGTCCTACTGGACTGAGACTCTGAGTCCTACTTATTTGAAATTTTTTGATCAAGAGTTCCATTAGTCTGGGACTCTAAGGTCAAGAGTTCCACTAGATTGAAACTCTATGACCAAGAGTCCTACTGGACTGGGACTCTATGATCAAGAGTCCTACTGGATTGAAACTCTAAGTTCTACTCATCTGAAACTCTCTAATTAAGAGTTCCACTAGTTTGGAACTTTATGATTGTGAGTTTGATTCATTTGGGATACTGGGTTCGAGAGTCCCACTGATTTAGGACTCTTCAAGAGTTTCATGTTGATAGGACTTTGTTGCCCAGTAACCCATTCAATTTGGACTCAGATATTTTTAAAGAATTAATTAGTAATTTAATTATTGATTAGCTTAATTTGATTGAGCGATGAGGATTTGATCAAGTTTGATTGAATTTGATTCGATTGGATTTGATCCGATCAGATTATGAGATGACCTAATCGCTATGAAAGTTTTGACCCTGATTTGATCAGGACGTAGATCTAATTAATTTATAATTTGATTAAAATTTTATTTAATTAAGCTAAACTTAATTTAGTTGGGTTTAACCTAGTTTAATTGGATCTAAATTAATTGGTTTAGTTGAAATCAATTAGAACCAAGTCAAATGAAGTTTGAATTCATATTCTCCCATGCGCCCATCATTTTTGACTTTTTCACTTTGCTTCCCACGCCCTCCCTTTTGTTTGTCGAATATTTTTTAAGAAATAAAAATGTGCATGCAGAAGGACTCTCCTTCTGCATGTTAAACATAAGGGAAGGGGCCTTGGATAAGGATAAGAGGCTCATTTGATTTTTGAAATCAAGTGAGTGGTTAAAACCTCTCAATTACTCAATCCTTATAATTTTCTATGTAGTTTTCTAATGGTATTCATGTCAATAAATTATGAGAATTTTTGTACATATAGAAGAAGTGGTTAGAATTATGTGGTAAAAATTTTAGAATATTTGGGCATTAGTTCTAGGCAAAACAAATCTTGGAGTAAAGGTGAACTAGATCCTACAACACTTTTCTTTTCCCTTATGCCTCTCTTTTCTTATGATTTTTATTTCTAAGGATATTCTATTTTTAGATATAATCTAAATAGAGGTTATAAATCTAAAAGTTATCTTTTCATAAAAACTTATTTCATAGAAAAACTCCACACAGAGAGGGCGTGATAGAATTTTTAGTGTGTGAGGGTTTTTGGATCGAGTGAAACCTAGATTTGGGAACCTAGGTTCGGGTGGAGAGATCAAGTGCTGTGAGCATCAGATCACCACTAAATTTGAATCACATCTTCACCATCCTCCAATATTTATGTTCTAATTTTTTTGAATATTTAAAAAATCAAAAAGTATATAATCGATTGGATCGATCGTGATCAGCCATCGAAGGCTCCGGCGAGGAGCTAGCACTTCGGTAGGACTGATCAGGACTAGGAGCTCTTTGTGGACCAACCGTAGAGACTTGATACATGTACAGCTGTGATGTGATGCTAGAATATTATTCGATAGACTTAAATTATGGTGATCGACTATCCATGAAAAGGTATTATATTCTGAACACGTAGATGTAGTAAATAGTTTATTACATAGTTTTATTTTTCGATCTATTAATGTATGCATGCATATTATGTTTAGATTGTAATGTGTAGGGTTAAATAATCTGATATGATCAATAGATAATTAATTAGATTAATTATTTTTCATTACATCATTACTATTTTTGAAATATTTTTCGAAAGTAGCATGGCAAACCTTGCACTATTTTCTTCAAATGGTATCAGAGCAAGGTTCTTTGAACATGATATGATTGTATGTTTAGATTAATAATTTAGATTTAATCTAAATATTGATCTAATAATTAGAGTAATTAGATCTAAAAAATTAAAATCCAGATCGTATGGACTACAGGTTGTCCTGCTGTAGGGTTTACTCCCTATAGTGAAAAGATTATCTTGGTACGTTGCTGATCTATATCGTTAATCATGAAATTACTAAATTTGATCTAATATTTTTATGATTTAATTATATTAGACTTTAATATAATTTATGATCATGAATGCATAATTAGATAAAATTTGATTCATGATTTTATGATTATGTAGTGTACATAGTTTTAGATTAAACCCTACAACTAGTGTTGTTTATGAATTGAGATGATTTAATTTTGAAATGAGTTGACTCAATTGATGAACAATGCTAAATTATAAAAAATCTTTTAAAATTAAAAATATTTTTAAAATATCGAACCCTAACCCTCATGAAGGAAAATCCTGATTTTTCGATACAGGTTCGTTCAGATCTGATCAGATCAAGAGATATATTTCAAAAATTTTTCTTTTGATCCCAATCAGATCTTGATATGTTTCAAATCTGGTTCTTATTATTTTAATAAAATAAAATTAAAAGATAAATTAAATCAAATTTAATTTATCTGATCTGGGTAATCCTATTATCCCGTTGATGATCCTGTTTGCAGCGGAAGGTTCTGGATCTTAGCCATGCAAGTGCCTGGCCTCTACCGGTATCCACTCGGTTTGGATCTGGAGATTCTCTTCTTCTCTATCATGCCTCCAAAAATCAGATCTGGATCTGATCTAGAGGATCTTCAAAACTCTTTTTGAAGATGAGCAGTCGTCCTTAGCAGCAGCGCAGCCTTCTTACTTTTGATCGCCTTTCTTTGATCTGAATTGCACCAACCAAAGTCCAAAACTCCTTTTGAATGTGGAGAGCAAGGGGAGAAGATGGTTTGGCATGGAGAGGGAGGGGAGAGGCAGCCTTGGGGCATGGAGAAACTATGATCTCATCATATCTATCATCTGAGTTGGGTACAGGGTCTTATTTATAGACTAGCTGTGATCCAACTCCTCTTCTTCCCAACCAATCACAACCCTTTGTGAAATCAGATCTAAATCTGATTGGTGGGAATAGAGTCCCCTAGATTCCTCCTCAGAGGGTGCCTAAGACCAGTCAAAGTTGGTTCTTAGAAGAACTCTAATTGGAATCCAAAAAGGAGATGGAGTCCTTGTCCAATAAGGACTCCTAGGCGCCTCCAACTTGGGCACACGCCTAGGGTGGCGTGCGCCCTTCTCCTTGCCAGTTCTGGCAGGGGACATGCCCCCACCAGCTCTCCAATAGGTGCATGACATGTGGTCAAAAGTCAAAGGGTCAATGGTCAACGTTTGACCAGTCAAAGGTAGACTTTTGACCAAAGTCAAAGAACAAGAAATGGCAGATGACCAAAAAATGGTAGGTAATGTCTTATAAAATAGACAACCTATTCTGACTTGGACAACCTCCAGTCAGACCATATGAAGGCCTCTGATTGAGCACAAACTCCTTTGGCTCAGACAGGACAACTTATTTATGATAGTCAAAGAAGAACGTTAGGTTCAATCGAGTGCTAGCACGATTTCTTTGAACCTAATGAATCTCATTCAGATCAATTGAACTAGATCAATTCAATTGATGATCACCAGATTCAAACCCTTGTTTGTGTGACCCAGTTAGGTTCAGTTCTGTATGGTAATGGGATATGTCATGATCTCTATCATTGACATCATCGAAACTCCTTTCAATGGATCAGAACTCTTCTGATTCGAACAGCTAGAATGATCGATCATCTAAATCATTCTAATTGCTCCCAAAATCCACCAGTGACACCTAGCAGTATATGGTGGCAACCCATCAGAGCTGAATGTGAACCTCTTGGTGTAGCTACCTGTGTAATTCAGTTCTTCTATCTTGAGCCCGATCAGATTAGGGTTTAGGTGAACTCGTCAAACCCTAGTTTCTGTCATATGATGTAATCATTCGATTCGAGTCCAATATGAAAATCTAAATAGAAACTCTTTCTATTATTTCACTCTGCCATGGCCATGGGCTTCTGGACTTG
>QRFJ01000387.1:910227-952943 GCA_006176705.1 Cocos nucifera
ACTACGAGGTGAAGAGCGAGGTAGTGTTCTTATTGGCTCAACCTGATTTCGGTTCCACTTTGGTCCTTAGCTCATTCTGCTTGTAAACTTCTCATCAAGCTTGAACTATTTTTCCAATTGCCGCTATCTGAATAAACTATTTTTTAAGAAAATGGCATGTCGACTCACAATCACATTGTGGTCTTCTGAATATAGAAATAGTATCCTAATGACTCTTTAGGATATCCTATAAATCAGCTCTAAAGGACCTAAACTCTAACTATCCGCTTGTTGTCTTTTGGCATGAGCTGGACAACCCAAATTCTGAGATGACTCAGACTTGGTTTCTTACCGTGCCATATCTCATACGGTATGGTAGAACGGTTAGAGGGAACCCTATTCAGTAGATAGATTGAAGTTAACAATGAGTTTCCCAAAGGAAATCAGGGAGGTCTGTGAAGCTCATCATGGATCGAACCATATCTAATAGGATCCGATTTCTCCATTCTGAAACCCCATTGAGTTGAGGTGTTCCTGGTGGAGTCCATTGAGAGACTGCCATTTTCCTTGAGATAGTCTAGGAATTTCCGACTAAGGTATTCACCTCCTCGATCTGATCAAAGAATCTTAATGGGTTTTCCTATTTATTTTTTTACTTCATGTCTGAATTCCTTGAACTTTTCAAAGGCTTCAGACTTGTGTCTCATAAAGATACATACCCATTACCTAGACAGATCATCGGTAAAGTATGAAGTAGACAAAATTGCCTCTAGCCGGCACATCAAATGGGCCACACACATTTGTATGTACTAGGGCAAGGAGATTCGTGGCCCTCTCCCCATGTCCTACAAAAGGGAGTTTAGTCATTTTGCCTTGAAGACAGATTCATAAGTTGGATATGACTTAGAAGTCAATGGACTCAATAGCCCATTTTTCTCAATTTGTTGATCCTATCTTCTGCTATATGACCTAAATCTCAAGTGCCATGATATCTATCTTTGGACTATCCCTAGGTCGTTTGACCACAGAGTCTCAAACCAATGAAACTCTTGATCAGCCATCAAATCAGGTAGGAACTCCTAATATGTGTGACCCCATAGGTCCGAACCTAAGTCGATAGCATAGAAATTAATTTTTATACTAATCAAAGTAACCATCTAGCAATGGTACCCAATATCTGGATAGGTCGAATAATCACAATCATAATATTCAGAACCTACGTGAATATGGTTACCGTATAATTCATTTCTATGATCTCTATGTAATAGATGACTCAGGGTTAGACTGTCAATCATAGAAAATACATCCATGTCGTGTCTTAAAGCAATTAGTCCCATGACTCCTCACTAAGACTACCCTGGTCAAGATTTTGCTAAATTGAAATATAATTAAATACAGCTTCTGAACTTAGGAGTGGTCAATCCCATCTTGATACACGCACCGACTCCATGAGTATTTGACTGTGCCCAAAAATCTTTCGTCACTGAATTAAAAATTTAGATTGTCTAGCACCAAAACATAGTGAGTTGCTTGAAAGTTATCATAGTGATCTCAGGTCAGAGAAATATTTATACCCATATTCCATCGAAGCTAATCTTGATAGAAGAAAAGCCTCAGAGTTGATTACGTTCAGTGCAGATGTACCCATACATCTCACTTGCATGCCATATCAGTGTCTCAACATTCCTTGGTTATGAAGACAACCAACCTAATGGCACACAACGATCTGTATTTGATAAACGTTATCGTTCTAAGTAACAACGTATCATTTAATCATGAACTATTTAAGAACTAAATGACAAATCCTCCTTTGTCGAATCTAGATAGTCCTAAGAACTTCATCACAACATAGGAGTTCATTAGAAGATAATAAAATTTATGATAAAAAATGTTAAAATAACTTTTATTAATTTATAATTTATATATAATTATAAATATATGGCCCAACCGTCAACAAACTGATGATTGGCTTTGGGACATATTCGCAACATTTTCTGCTTCGAATCTTTTTTTTAAAGCATCCTCATACTTCTCAATGAATTTTTTTAGTGTTGTCTTCGAATTCACAAACCCATCAAAGAAATGATTTATGCTCTCACTCCTTTCAGAAAAGGACATACCTAGAAAGAAAGTTAGGACCAAAGAATATTAGTGATATGATGTTAGTGTCACTAGATATCATTCAAAACTTAGCAAAAAAAATTCAAAAAAAAATACCTTTGATTCCAACATACCTGCAAAGAAGGTGTCCTTAAGATAGATAGGAATCCATTTGTTTCGATATTCATAGAGATCATACAACCAATCTATAGCCTAGCATTCTTCATACTTGTCCATGAGTTGTCTCCATTTTTTCTCAAAAGATTGTGTAGTTACAGTATCATATACAGCCTCATCGAATTCAACCATAAATTTAGGATACGCTGTGCATATATGATCTATCTTTTCAGGGATCTTCTTCAAAATATGCCAAAGACAGAACTGGTGTTGTGCATTTAGAAAAATCACCTTGACAGCAGCCTCGATCATCTTATTCTAATCGATGATTATGGCATTAGATGCTTGGCCACCATTTCCATCCAGCCATGACTAAAACATCCATTTAAAGGTCTCCATTATCTCATCTGATAATAATGCACAGCCAAGCAAGGTGGACTATCCATGGTGGTTAACTCAAACAAATGGATAGAATGACATTTAAAATATGTTTGTGAGATAAGTGGAGTCAAATGTCAATACATCCGCAAAGTAAGTGCACGCCATTCTTGACCTTGGATGGATCTAGAACATAGACCTTAACTACGCATTATCATTCAAGTCCAAAGTATAGTAGAAATTTGCATTCTTAGGTTGCATTTGCATGAAGTGGAGAACCATTAATTGTGCATCTCCTTCTTTCAACTGACTTTGATGTTCTCGGCAAATGTAATTATGAGCATCCTTCTCCGTGAATTCCAATTGCCTTCTTCCCCCTTTGCTTCTTACGATGGTAGAGTATATTTGAGTTGTAGGTATATTCACGGCATGCATGTTGTTCATCTCTGCTTTTTCTAGTATGCTGATCTTCTTATGGGACCATAGAAAATGGATGATTGTTATGAATAGCTTATGGTTGTATTGTAGAATAATGTTATTCAATCTCTACTTTCCGATCTTGGAATCAATTCTAACTTTTATTAATACCTTACAATCAATTTTGTGGGTGTCCTTGGGATTCATGAAATTATCTGATTTCTTAGATTTCCTGACCTCCAGCATGCTAGATGTTTGAAGCAACATACATTATTCTTATTGGATCTACTGTACACAATTGTGATTCCAAAACCGACTCTTCTTGCATAATCATTATAGAAATTGTATACATTTGTTACTGAATTGAATTCCATTCTAGCATGAGGATCTACATTATCCTTATCTGCAAATATTATGCTAGGAGGAGATGGATTCTCAAGGAAACCATCCCATAAAGGCTCATCCATCTGATCATTTATAGGAATATCTATAGAAGATGTATAGAAGATTTTTTAAAATCATAAATATAAAATTTTTTGACAATATTAGCATACCATCTCATAATTTTGATCTACGATATCATAATCTTGATACATGATGTTCTAATATTGTCCAAACAACCTTCGAAAGGTTTTTTACCAATATGATGTCATAATTTTGACCTATGATATCATAATTTTGACCTCGAATATCATAAGAAAGTCATAACCAATATCTAAAAGTTATTTTGCTCATAATATTAATATATCATGTCATAATTTTGACAGAGAATGTCATAATATTGTCAAAACTATCTTCAAGAGGCTTTTAACCAATAAAATGTCAAAATTTTGATCTACGATGTCATAATTTTGATTTATGATATCATAAAAATATCAAAACCAACACTTGGATGGTATTTTTGTCATAATATTAAAGTATAATATCATAAATTTGAAATATAATGTCATAGTTTTATCAAAACAATCTTCGGGAGGCTCTTTACTAAAAAAATATCATAATTCTAACCTACGATGTCATAATTTTGATATATAATATCATAAAATATAATAAAATCATCTTTTATTAGATATTTTTTTATTATATTAATATATCATATCATAATTTTGATAGAGAATGTCATAATATTGTCAAAACTATCTTCGCAAGACTTTTTACCAATCAGATGTCATAATTTTGACCTACGAGACTGTAGCTATTTTGATCTATAATATCATAGAAATATCAAAATCGACACTTGGATGATATTTTTATCATAATATTAAAGTATAATATCATAACTTTAAAATATAATATCATAGTTTTGTCAAAATAACCTTTGAGAGGCCTTTTACCAAAGAATATCATAATTCTAATCTATGATATCATAATTTTGATCTATAATATTATAAAATATGATAAAATTATCTCCTACTAGGTATTTTTTTTATTATATTAATATATCATGTCATAATTTTGACAAAGAATATCATAATATTTTTAAAACTATCTTCATAAGATCTTTTACCAATAAGATGTCATAATTTTGATTAACAATATCATAATTTTAATTTATAATATCATAATTTTGATCTAGAATATCATAAAAATATCAGAATCTAATTTTATGCCAAAATTATGGCATCCTAGTCAAACATGATATCATAACTTTGACATAGAATATCATAATAATATCAAAAACTATATTCTAAAAGTATTTTAACTATATGATGTCATAATTTTTATCTGAAATATCATAGTTTTGAACAGCTATCATAATAGTGTCTACATCTTTCATCCAAAAGAGTTTTGCATACAAAAAGTCATAATTTTAACTTGCATACAAAAAATCATAATTTTGACTCTTAATATTATAATTTTAATTTTTAATGTCATAATTTTAACATAGGATATCATAATTCTATATTTGAAGATATTTTTCTTCCTGAATGTTATAATTTATATTTTTAATATCATAATTTTAACATAGAATATCATAATTCTATGTTTAGCTTTATTTTTATTTTAGGAATATCATAATTTTGATCTTAATGTCATAATTTTGATACAAGATATCATAATTCTGCGTTTGAAAATATTTCTCTTTTTGGATATTATAATTTTAATTTTTAATATCATAATTCTATATTTGACTTTATTTCTATTTCAGGATGACATAATTTTGATCCTTAATATCATAATTTTGATACAAGATGTCATAATTTCGCATTCAAAGATATTTCTATTCTAGGATGTCATAATTTTATCATTATTATGATATTGTAGATCAAAATTATGACATCCTAGAATAAAAATAATTCTATGTCAAAATTATAACATTAAGGATCAATATTATGATATTAAGGGTTAAAATTATGACATCCTAGAATAGAAATATTAAGAAACGCACAAACATCTCCGATGTCATAATTTTGGAAGATGTTTTACCAACTGGATGTCTTAATTTTGACCTATAAACTCATAATGTCATGCCATATTTTAGACCTTGTACGTCATTATGACTTGTCAAAAACTATTCTGGATGAAATCATGACATCAGGACTTAGTATATGACTTCCGATAGGATTTTATATAACATGAACTTTTAAAATTGAAAAAAGAAATCTCATTTGAGCATGCCTAATGCATTAATTTTGTTTAACTACCAAAGGAGCTACTGTATTAAAAGAACTACAAAAAAGTTATAATAAAGAATCAATAAATGATATTTTACTTCCTGGTGGGTGGGGCATGTTGGTTGGATACTTGGATGGGATAATAAAGAATCAATAATCTCGAATGTGTAATGATTCCTACAGACTAAATCTTGAACAGCCAGAAGCTTAAAAAATGAAAGAAGAAAGAGAAATATAGCATTTTATGCTTAGAAAACATGAGAAGAGAGAGAAATACAGCCCCCATAATGTCCAACCAGAATGCAAAAGACTAAAAATATTTTATTTTGGAGGAAAAGGATAATTTCATCTTGCAAAATTTGAAAAATATATTATTACATGCATTAATGCGTTCGATGATGGAACCCCACCCTCACCCCCATTTTCTTCGCGCCATCAGAAGCCTAGTTGGACGCAAAAAAACTGCCATCATGTCAAGCCACGAGGGCTTCAAGTGGACCAATCGAAAGTCGTAGTGCGCTCCACGTCTGAATTTTTACACCACAGATAGTGTACAAAGTATTACTCATGAAAAAAAGGGAGAGGTAGTCGCATTCAGGCCCATTATCATACTATTTTTTTGTTATTATTTCCACATGGCACTCTCCCTTTTTTCTAAAATGACACATGTTAAATGGAGGCTAAAGCCTCTATTTTAATATATATATATATATATATATATATATATATATATATATATATATATATATATATATATATATATATATATATATATATATATATATATATATATATATTCCATCTAAGAATTCTTAATTTAAAAATACCAAAGTAATTTTTGAACTTAGAAATGATAGGATTCTTGAGGATCCATACTAAGATCGGTGAGAGAGGCTAGTACTAATGCTAGCTAAAATTAGAAAAAAATGTTAGTACTGAAACTAACCACATAGAAAAACTTGAGTTCGGAACTCATACTGATGCTAGTTCCAATATAAGTGAGATAGATAAAGAAAAGAAGAGAGTGGATGATTTACCTGAGACACATAAACCTAAAGACCCATTTCTTTTAGCCCTAGAAGTCGGGTCTTCATGTAAAAAGCAAGGGCATGCAACGAAGAGCTAATGAAATTATTTAAACAAATTCATATTAATCTACTTTTAGAACTGAAGCCACCTTTAGTCATATCTAAGTATGAATGTTTAAAATCAAATGACACCTTTCCAATACCCATTGCATCGAATTTAACTCCTAACTCAAAAACTCAATTCATGAGCATTTTAAAAGAATGAATAGGAGAAATTCTTGACAAACAAGGGTCTAAGATTGGGTTGCATACTATTTTTCAAAATTAGCAACAAATTTATCAATAAAGGGATCATAAGTCATCTTCCTGGAATTGGCAAACCAAAATCATTGAAATTTATCAATCCAATATTCGACCCAAGATAGGTAAGCTACATTATATCTAGCTAAAGATGGTAAACTTAGCGCTTGTTGGGAGGCAATCTAATATTTATTTTTCTTGCATCTAATTTATTTTTTAGTTTACTTTCTTTTTAGGTCATGTTGAATAAGTTGGAGAAAGAGCCAAATCTTTAAGACTCATGCTGGACCACAAATATATTGAGTCAGGTGTATCCTTTTCTGCTCTTTATTGCATTCTTTATTTTTCTTTCTCCATTGAGAACAATATCGATTAAGTTAGAAAAATAAAATAATAAAAATTCTTAAAATTCTTTAAAAAATTAGTATTTGGCATTTAGGCATCCAATTATGCTTAAGAATCAAGTTGCACTAAGTATTTTTTTTAAGAAAATTGATATATAGATCAAAGAGTTTATGAGATACTGAGAGATCAAATATTAAGAAAATCTAATAAAAAATTAAATCTAAAATATAAATAATTTTTTTAAGCATTTCTAATTTTTTCTATCAGAATCAAAGAAGAGTTTACTTTTTATGATCTTGGTTAGGATAACTATACATTTTTTTATAAAAATTATTTTTAAAATAAAATAATTTTTAAGTATCTATCATTGAGTAACCAGGTCTCTTTGCCTAAGTAAGCATTAAATTTTATGTTAAAAGATTAGAAGGATAAAGAAGCTCATTATAAAGCTAGTCTTAACTCATAGCCTATTTGATTCGAGCTAATAAACTCAAGAGATATTTTATACCTAGTGCCATTGTTGATCTTGAGATTGATTTTGATGATTCTAAAATATTGAGTATATTATATATCTAATCATGTGTTTCAATAATGTATGTAGAATTTTTTAAGTATCCAAAATGAAAAATTTATCTTAAGAATAAATTCTCTCAAGATACCATGCCAAAATACTAATAGAGTAAATTCACACATATTTGGATGGCTTGGTATGAAGAAAGTATGATTGAAAGAAGAAAAATTAAAATTGAAGGAAGCAATTATGTTTTAAATTGTTTGGGGCCAAGAAACTCAAGTTTGGAAGGTCAAATATTGAAAAAAAATGAAGTCAGAATTTTTTGAGATGTATCAAATTTTTTTCGAAAGCTCTTGAGGAGTCTGACATAATAAAATAGTATTCTGGCATGGTCTCGAGTTGAACTCGAGACATCTCGTTCTCAGGAGACAGAAACTTCATTTCTATGCTCTGAGAGCGAGAGGTCTCATAGATTTCTCGAGAGGTCTCATAATTTTGATGAGACATCTCATAAAAAATTGAGAGATCTCGAAATCTAATGAGAGATCACGTAAAAAATTGAGAGGTCCTGATCTGCACGGACAGCCTTCAACAGATAGTTTTTCAATGACTATTTTTTGACCCCAATGGCTATTTTAGAGCTTCCAATGGCTAAGAACTCTCACTCCAACCTTCTTTAAAGGTATTTAAAGATAGAGAATTAATTAAAAAAATAGAAGAAAGAGATTAAGAAATTTAGAGAGAGAATCTTTCAGATTTTGTGAGGAACATTGAATATCCAAAAAAAAAGAGGAATATTGTGCAAGATTTCAACGAGCCTTCAAAGCAATCTTCTCCAACATCTTTGACATTCTCTCAAGCACAATTTAAAGAAAAGCCAAGCTTCAATCGAGCACATTATCGGCTTATTCTTTAGGATTTAAAAGAGCTTATACTCTATTTTTTTATATTATGCTGAAACTTTATTTATATTTTTTTATTTCTTTACAAGTTTCTTTGGAGGAAAGAAACTTGAGGTTTAAGCCCATCCAAGCTCGGAATTGGATATTGTAGATTTTGATTGGTGATCCCAAAAAATCAACTGGGTTGTTGGTGAACCCAAAAAACTAACGGTGTTAGATTTTGGTTAGTGCTCCTGTGAAAATCAACTAGGTTTATTTATGAGCCTGAGAAAACAAACACACTATAATCAAGTGTAGATTATAGTAAAATTCTCAAGAAAAGCTTGGAGAGTGGACGTAGGAGCGGGTTACTTCGAACCACTATAAATCTTTATGTGTTTATATTATATTTTTTTTATCTCTCTATATACTTTGCATGCTTATAATTCTTACTTTACTTTCATAGTTTGATTTTGTTATCTTAATTCTGTTGCTCATATTATATACATCTCATCCTCACCATTTAGATTAAAATTAAAGCACATAATTACTTAGAGTTAAATTTGACCAAAGCTTTTATAAGAACCCAATTCACCCCCCCCCCCCTCTTGGATTGCTACCTCTGGGCAACAAATTGGTATCAGAGCAGGTGCTCTGTAATTGATTATTGACCTAACCATCTTGAGTAAAAGATCATGGCAACCCCATTTGGCTCATTATTTACTGAAGGCCAATCCACATCAAGACCACCACTATTTAATGGCATAAATTATATCTTTTAAAAAATTAAAATAAAAATTTTCATACAAGCTTTAGACTATGACTTGTGGGGAGTCATAACTAGAGGACCACACACACCCATAATAAAAATTAATGGTGTGTCTATTTTCAAATCAAAAAAAGATTGGGATGAATTTGATAAGAAGATGGCTTAATTAAATGCAAAAGCCATCAATGTTCTTTATTGTTCTCTTGATGTACAAGAATTTAATAGAAAATCCACTTGTACATCAGCAAAGAAAATTTAGAAAAGATTGAAAGTGACTTATGAAGGAACAAGCCAAGTAAAAGAGTCCAAAATCAACTTGCTTATTCATAAATATGAAATGTTTAAAATAGAGAAACATAAGTCAATTTTTGAAATATTTTCAAAATTTACTGATATTATTAATGCTTTAAATGGTCTTAGCAAAATCTATACTAACTATGAACTTGTTTGCAAGGTTTTAAGGTCTTTTCCAAAGAAATGGGAAGCAAAGGTGACAGCCATACAAGAAGCAAAAGACCTCACCAAGCTATCACTAGAAGAATTGATGGGTTCACTCATGACTCATGAGTTGAACATGGCTCAAAAGAAGAAAGAGGAAGAGCCAAGAAAGATGAAGACCATCGCCTTCAAATTCATTGTCCAACATGAAGAAAGTGATGAGTCGGAAGAAGAAGATGATGAAGAAGAGAGTGAAGATGATGATGAGGATATGGAGCTACTCACAAGCAAATTCAAGAAGTTCCTTCTAAAGAGAAGTATGAAAAAGAAAGAAGAAAAAGAAAGAAAAAGTGTCACGTGCTATAATTGCAATAAAAAGAGACATTACAAGCCGGATTGCCCCTTACTCAAAAAGTATCCCAAAAAGATAAAGAAAAGAGCTATGTTAGGAATTTGGGATGATAATGATACTTCAAGCTCAGATGAGGAAAAGAAAGTAAAAAATCTTTGCCTCATGGCCATTGAGGATGAGGTAAATTTTGAAAACTTCTCCGAGTTTATATTTGAAAAATTGTTTGAAGCCTTCAATGATTTAATGGATGAATTCAAAAAATTAAGACTAAAAAATAAAGAAATTAAAAAATCTAATCTTCTTTTAGCTAATAAAAAGAATAAGTTATTAAATAAAAAAGAAGATATCTTGAAAGAAAAGAATACTTTGACTAAAGAAAAAGAAGAATGGATCAAATCTAAAAATTCTTTAGTAAAAGAAAACATGGAGCTTGAAAAGGATAATGATACCTTAAGATCCTCCCTAAAAGAAAAGAAAAATCTTTTAAATGAAAAGAAAGAGCTCTTGGGAGAAAATAAAAAGTTGAGAAGAGAGATTGAAATTTTGAAGCCTACTGTTGAAAAGTTTACCATTAGTTTTCAAAATCCCCAATCTATGATAAAAGTTAATGGGGTTGTTTTCAACAAAATAGAAACTGATCTTAATATTTCAAGAAAACAACAAAATGCCAGGACTATTTACATAAGAGCTTCAACTAAAAATCATTCAATTAAATGCTTTAAATGAAATAAAATTGGTCAAAAAAATTTTGAATGCAATTTTAAAGGAATTGGCCATACTTTGGTTAAATAAATTTGAATTCCAAAAGAAACCTTGAGCACTAACTTCAATGGACCCAAGAAAACTTGGGTACCAAAAATTATGAAATAATTTTGCAGGTATACCAAGGATCCAATGAAGCTAAAAGAAAAAAATTTTTATGGATGCCTTGGAAATGAGAATAGATGGATGTGCTATTTGATAAAATCTAAACTATTCTCACACCATGCCATCTTTATTTGCTAAATATATTTTGATTATTAATTAGCATAATTATTAAGCATGTTTGATTGATTTTGATGATTCATCATTGCTTAAAATGATCATACTCTATGAATTGAAAGTTTGATGTATTAACTTTAATGATTTGTTAATATGTATGCATATGATAACTCCTTTCATGTTTTAATAAGTATGATTGATTTTGATGCTTGCAATAATTTAAATACTTTGATTTTAAAGATTAATACGCTCTCCTCTATATATCATGCTATGGATGAAATGGTTTATTTTAAAATTTAACATAATATTTTAAGTCTCCCCATATCAATTTTATAATTAATAAATTTAAATTAAAAGATTTTTATTGGATATGAATATTTTAAATTGCTAATATTTATAGAGAACTTCAGTTTTAATTATTTGATATCAAACAACTTACTATTGCCATGTATCTGATTAATTTATCTTTTGATAAAAAAAGAAGAATATCTTTATTTCAAATATGATTTTACACAATTATATGTTTGATATGATATCATTTGAAATAAATTCAAAAATACATATCTTTTTTGAACCTAATTGCTTGATATTTCTTATGAAAAGGAAGAAATGATCTTTTTGAAGAATGATTGAAAATTTCTTTATGATTTGCCTTAACTAATTTATTGATATTAATTCAAATTGATTTATCATTCTAAATTCTTAAATTATTTAATTTGAATCAATTCAAAACTAAAATAATTGGTATCAAGCTGAATTTATAAATTAATCTTTAAATGATATTGAACCAAGAAAATCATGATTTGATCTAAAACTTAGTTTAATTGGTATCAAGAAAATCTTTCAAAGAAATGACTCTATTTGTTAAAGTAAGGGAGAGAAAATATTAAAGAAGAAGTAATCATTTAATAAAAAAGGCTTTTGAAATTAAAAATATATTTTAAATTTTAAAAATTTAAATTTAGTGGTTAAATTCGTATTGAATTTGCTTGATTTGAAATAAAGAAGGAAAGAAAGTTGAAAAGTAAATTAATCTTGCTATAAATATAAAAAATAGGGGGAGAGATATTTTCTAACTTGATTTAATTAAAAAAATTTTGACTAATTTGAAAACATATTCTTACTCCAAGGAATAAATTTTGAAATTCATTTGAAAATTCAAATTTGATCCTAAATTTCTTATGTGCATTGTAAAATTCTTATGAATTATTTATTTTAAAATAATATTTTACTCAAAGCAATGAATTTAAAAATGTGACTATCTTATGCTTTAATACTGTTTATTTTACTTTACTCGATACATATCTTTTTCAAATCTAATTGATCAAAATTTCTTAAGAAAAGAAAAGTTAGAATATTAAAGTATATATTATGCTTGATTTCATATTCAAATATTTTGAAAAGCTCTATTCCTCTTAAAACTTAAAAGTGCATATTTGAAAATCTGAATAAAGATCATATTCATTCAAAAAGAGAGAAAGCATATAATATTTAAATTCAAGCTAATTTTTAAAATTAAAATAAATATTTGAAACTTATTTTGAGTCAAATGATAAATTTTCAAAGGAGAGATGATTCATTTAAATTGATTTTATGAATTTAATACATCTCTCAGTTTAATGCTTTGATGTTGATTTTGATGACTCATATAAATTAATTTTTTGAACTTAATGCAATTCTTACTTTGATATAATCATATTATTGATTTTGATGATTATTTCTTATTTCTTTTTCATGAGCTTTTTGATGCTGTCAAAAAGAGAAAGAGGAATGTTGAGTATATACTTAAAGAAACTCAATGAATTGTATTGATGCTTGAAATGAAAACTTAATACTCACTGATATGAATTAAATTTTTTTTTTATGAGTATATGAAATATGTGCAATGAATCAAAAGAATAATTGAGAACATTCATGAAGTACTCATTCATGTGTTTAATCTATACTTCATGATATTTTTTAGCAAAATGCATAGAAATACATTATTTGCTTTTATTGTGCATATACTCAAGATTTTGTCATCATCAAAAAGAGAGAGATTGTTGACCCTGAGATTGATTTTGATAATTTCAAAATATTGAGTATATTATATATCTAATCATATATTTCAAGAATATATGTAGAATTTTTCAAGTATCTAAAATGAAGAATTTATCTCAAGAATAAATTCTCTCAAGATGCCATGCCAAAATACATAAAAGAGCAAATTCACACATATTTGGATGGCTTGGTATGAAGAAAGTATGATTGAAAGAAGAAAAATTAAAATTGAAGGAAGTAATTATGTTTAAAAGAGTTTGGGGTCACGAAACTCAAGTTTGGAAGGTCAAACATTGAAGAAAAATAAAGTCAAGATTTTTCGAGAGCTCTCATGTGGGCTGGTATAATGAAATAATATTCTGGCACAGTTTCGAGAGGTCTCGAGTTGAACTTGAGATGTCTCGTTCTCAAGAGATAGAAACTTTATTTTTATGCTCTGAGAGCGAGAAGTCTCGCAGATTTCTCGAGAGGTCTCACGGTTATGGTGAGACGTCTTGTGAAAAATTGAGAGATCTTAAAATTTGATGAGAGGTCTCGTGAAAAATCGAAAGGTCTTGATCTGCACGGATAGCCTTCAATGGATAGTTTTTCAATAGCTATTTTTTGACCCCAACGGCTATTTTAAAGCTTTCAATGGCTAGGAATTCTCACTCCAATCTTCTCTAAAGGTATTTAAAGATGGAGAATCAACTGAAAAAATAAAAAAAATAGATTAAGAGATTTAGAGAGAGAATCTTTCAGATTTTATGAGGAATATTGAATGTCCAAAGAAAAAAAAAAGAGAGGAGTGTTGTGCATAGATTTTAGCGAGCCTTCAAAGCAATCTTCTCCAACATCTTCCACATCCTCTCAAGCATAATTTGAAGAAAAGCCAAGCTTCAATTAAGCACATTATCGGCTTATTTTTTAGGATTTAAAAGAGCTTATATTCTATTTTTTATATTATGCTGAAACTTTATTTATATTTTTTAATTTTTTTACAAGTTTCTTTGGGAGAAAGAAACTTGGGATTTAGGTCCGTCTAAGCTCGGAATTGGATATTATAGATTTTGGTTGGTGATCCTAAAACATCAACTGGATTGTTAGTGAATCCAGAGAACTAACAGTGTTAGGTTTTGGTTGGTGCTCCTGTGAAAATCAACTAGATTTATTTGTGAGTCTGGAAAAACAAACACACTATAATTAAGGATAGATTATAGTAGAATTCCTAAAGAAAACTTGAGAAGTGAACGAAGGAGCGAGTTGCTCCAAATCACTATAAATTTTTATGTATTTGTATTGTACTTTTTTTTATCTCTCTATATACTTTGCATGCTTATAATTCTTACTTTACTTTCATAGTTTGATTTTGTTATCTTAATTCCACTGCTTATATTATATACATCTCATCCTCACCACTTAGATTAAAATCAAAGCACATAATTGCTTAGAATTAAATTTGGCCAAAGCTTTTATAAGAACCCAATTCACCCCTCCCTCTTGGATTACTACCTCTAGGCAACATCCATAAAACCAACTAGTTTGGAAGTCATTGGCCTAAAACTCATTACATGGATCAAATAGAAAGATTAAAAAATCATGACACTAAATAGTGGTATAATATTAAAAAAATAAAATAAAAAATAAAAATATTAATTTTTTATTAAGTAATTGGATCTCACTGCCTCAATAAGCAATGATATTCGCATCAAAAAGTAGATAATATGAATAAAAAATTTAATAAATGAATGATGAAAGTAATAATACACTTGTCCATATGAAAGTTTAAATGATTTAGAGAAAAAGATAAATCAATTGAGAAAAAGTTCCAAGAAGATTTAATATTTTTTATTTAATTTTCATATTGATGAGTACTAATACTCCGATGATATACCTTACTTACGCTCTACTAAATATAAATGATCTTTTTAAAAATTGATCAAGTAAAATTTGAAACTCTAAAGCTAAAAGATATCTAAAACTAAATTCTTTTTTTGCTCGAGAATGAGCAAAGCTTAAGTTGGAGGATGATAATTATCATAAATTCATCAATAAAAATATTAATTTATAAATTAATTTATTTTTATTTTTAAAAATTAATATTTTTATATAAAAATGATCATCAATAAAAAGAGCTTAATTTTTTGATTAAAATAAAGAAAATTTGGAGTAAATCAAATTTTAAACGGATCCAGTATGAAGACTCAAAGAAAAAAGAAAAGAAAAGAAAAGAAAAAAAAATATAAGAAGGCTTGCAGCTCAACGCAGCCCACTAACTAGTGTGTAGCTCATGTAAACCAACCGGTTGCCCAGCCTACTAAGCCCAGCCCAGTGTAGAATGGTCCACCCCCTTAGCACTGATGTTAGAAAATCGTGCAGTCCACGATGGACCAGTGGCTGATACAATAGGCATAGACTCTTAAAGGGTCCATGAAATTTTCCACATGGCTTATGGGTGCATTTTTGTAATTTTTGATGGCATGTTGTGCTCTGATTAGCTGGGTCTTCATAGTGCCTAGTCTATGGTGATCCGATAGCATAGTGAAGGTGCAATCAAACCACGAAGAAGCATCCTGACTGTGATCCAATAGTTAAAAAGGTTTCTGGTTTGATTCGAGAGTCTTGACTTCATCTGAGCACCATCTAATGGTCTAGAGCGATGATCAGCATCATCCAATAGCCAAAATGGGTTTAGTCTTTGATTAAGCATATAAAAGCAACTTTTTTCTTTCATGATTTTTCGATCAATTGATCTCCATCCGATGGCTAGTAGCTATCCAGAAAACAGACAATGCTCTCTTCACAAGTTTTAACCCTTTTTGATCAATTTTTGTTCGGGATTTTGTACCAAAATATTACAACAGAAAGAAAAAAAAATAAAAGAAATACAATCAAGTACATGGATTAGACCAGAGTCTACCTTCACGGAGCATACAAAGCTTCACTATGAGAAAGAAATAAATACAATAGGAGATTACACTCTCAACACTCGTAAATAGTCTTCTCAGAAGCTACCCTTACAAAGCTCTCTCTTGAAGACCTCCCAAAATAACCACTATCTGTTGTCTAGCTATCTGCTTGGAGCCTCTTGCTCCTGCTGTCTGCCAGCATCCTTCAAGATCTGATGACTACTACCTGTTGAACTTGACTCTTGGCTGCTACTAGGGACTTGCCTAACCACACCAGCTCTTAGTCTACCACAAGCTTTTTATAAGCGTAAAACCAAGTTCATATCAGAGAACTGTCTCCATTTGCAACTCAAACATGCCTTTGATCATGTTGGCAAGCCCCTAATCCATGAAAAACCCGAAGACCGCATGAAACGAGGCCGAAAATGTCGGGTCCACCATGGACTGCATGAAATGCGGTGAGAGATGCCCTTAGTCCACGGCTATGCATGGACTGCATGAAATCAGGCCCCTGCACGTGCGTTCACCCACACTAGGCCGCACTAGCATGTGTTGGTGCTGGGCCACGCATGGCGCACTCGTGTTGGGCCACACCCACGATGGGCCCACACATGCACTCGCATGCATTGGGCCTGGCAGTGCACTGGGCCGCATGCTTGCCTAGACTGCGCATCCATGGCCGACCCACATGACCCGTGCATCGCACTAGGCTATGCCCTCATGGCTGACCCATGCCGCGTGCTAGGCCCTAGTGGCCCGCCAACCTTCATTGGCTCGTGGGCCTTACTGATAGCCTGTGGGCCATACTAGCCTACTACTAGTCTTTCTTTGCACATATCTCCTCCATATGAACTTTGATTGGAGTATTCTTGTGCTCGTTGGTCTCCATTCATCATCTGGGATCTTGCTGTGGATTTATTATGAGAGAATTAGAGATATTTTCCATAATAATCTCCATCTCAACTTGATATTCGATCTCCACCAATCTAAGAGCTCGTCTCATGCCTCCATGCCCTGGGGCAATCACCTACTGATCATGGATTGATGGATAAGCATGGGAGTCAAGTTAGGCCGATTGATCCCACCTTCATCATAGGCTATGTCTACTCTGACTAAAGATTTGCTTAAGAAAGTTTCTTATGACAATAGAAACTTCACTATGCGACGTCGCATGTCCTCTTCTCAAGTCTTCCATCTCGTGCCTGATCCACCTTCATCTAAAGCTCAACCCCACACTAGGCTCCCCGCTATGAAGTAGTATCCTCCATACTTTCTTTCTCTAATCATCACCTTACTACCATACATGACCTTTAGGATTTTTTTTTTAGCTTTCCATCCGAAGCCGATCGAATTCAACCTGCTCAGTGAGATTAGATTCTTCTTAAAGTTGGATATGTATCAACCTCACCCAACTTCTTCACTATTCCATCATGGAGCTTTATGCTAACCATCCCACTGCCCTTGATTTCACAGCTCGATCCATCTGGTAGGAACATAGTGCCTCTACTCATCTCTAGGGCATCAAATAACTCCTTTCTGTAGTACACGTAATGAAAACAAGCAGAATCCATAATCCATTAGAAGAAAAAAGTAGATATCTCATCAGTTACTAGAAGAACATCATCACTACCTTCTGTATTGCCACTTGCCATTGTCACAGTAGCCTGCATCCGATCTCTAAGTTATGGGCAATCTCTGACATGATGCCCCAACTTATTATATCGGTAGCACATGATCTTGATCTGGTCCCTCATCCTAGACTTAGACCGTCCACCCCACGATCTCCTACCACTTCATCTTTTATCACCTGCTCCTCTAGAAATCATCAAAGCAAAGCTACCACCATCTGAGCTCGAAGCTGAGTTCTTCCTCCTGAGAACTTTATTTTAGAGAATCGCAGCATGACCTCGTCCATCTTGATGGTTCTCTTTTTTACTAGAAGAGCAGTTATCAAGAACTCATATGAAGAAAGAAGCGATGCTAGCAAGACCAATGCTCTGGTCTTCTCAACTTTTTTACCAATGTTAAGAAGGTCGACGAAAATCTTCTGAAAGTTAGATAGATGCTTCTACATGCTCTGATCCTCGGTCGTCCATAGTTGGTAGAACTACCATCAAAGAAATAGTATATTTGTGAGTGACTTTGTCACGTACAACTCTTCGAGCTTTAACCATATTACTACTAAAAAAATTTTATCAAGTACATGAATCACCACATCATCTGCTTGGTACAAGCAGATCGTACTCACTACCTACATTTGGAGCCGCTTTCAATCCTGTAATTTTATGATAGCCAACATCTCCTCATATATGAGAGCATCAATTAAACCTTATTGGATGAGGATATCCTTCATCCTTGCTTGCCACAAAGAGAAATTGCACTTTTTATCGTACTGGTTGATTTCTACCTTGATTGTACTTATCTTCTCTATCTTCTTCAATCTTGATCATCACTATCATAATAGTACTCTGATACTACCAAGCTCTGATATCAATTATTGAGGATCTCATAGCAGAACATTATGGTAGAAATAAAAAATAAAAAAATATAATCAAGTATGTGGATTAGACCAGAGTCACCTCCACGGAGCATGCAAAGCTGCATTATGAGAAAGAAACAAATACAAGAAGAAATTATCCACTCTCAATACTCGTATATAATCTTCTCAACTAAAAACTATTCTTACAAAGCTCTCTTTTGAAGATCTCTTGAAATGACCGCTGTCTATCCGGAGCCTCCTGCTCCTCCTATCCACTAGTATCCTTAAGGATCTGACGACTACTACCACCAAACTTGACTTTTGGCTGCTGCTAGAGACTTGCCGAACCACACCAGCTCTCAGTCTACCACATGCATTTTATAAGCCTGAAATCAAGTTCATATTGGAGAACTGTCTCCGTTTGCAACTCAAACATGCCTTTGATTGTGTTTGCATGCCCCTAAGCTGCTTGATCTTAATCGGGAGCAATGATAGCCATAGGATCATGCAAATGGTCCATGAAAAACCCCTAGACCACGTGAAAAGGGGTGGAAAACACCTTCGATCCATCGTGGACTGCATGAAATAGGGTAGAAAATGCCCCGATCCACAGCCACATGTGGATTGCGTGAAATCGGGCCCGTGCACGTGCATTTGCCCATGCTGGGCCATGCTCATGCATGCCCGCACTGGATGATAAACACAATCAATATATTTATAAAAGTATTAATTTTAAATTAAATTATTTTTTTAAGAATTGATACTTTTATTTATCTTTTATAGAAAAGAGGAACATCGATAAAGAGAGTTCAATTTATGGGTCAAAATGAAGAAAATTTGAGGCAAATCGGACTTAAATTAGATCCAGAACAAGAACTCAAAGAAGAAAAATAAATAATTAAACCAGTTCGCCCAACCGATTCGCCTAGCCTGATCCGATCGAGCACGGCCCACCTGCAACAACCCATGTGCAAGCCACCCATAGCAGCCCGTGAAGCAAGCCCATGCCCGCATTAGCCTAACCCCCTCCCAAGATGACGTCATTATGACGTCAAAAACCATGTGGTCCACGGTGGACTGCAACAGTGCTCATTTCATTATGGACCTTTAATGGGTCTACCATAGAAAAATGTGGTGCATGGGGTATTTTGGTAATTTCAGATGATGCAGCACATGCTGATTGGTTATGGACTATGGTGCGCTCGATCTAGGTAGTCCACAGGAATAGTGAAGGCGCAATTGGATGGCTATGCTCATTCCTGGTTGAGATCCAATGGTCGGCATTCAATTTAGTTTGATTAAGGAATCTCCCATCCAATGATCTGAATTCATGCCGGTCAATATCCAACGATAGGGAAAGGATGTTCAATTTGATTCAGGAGACCCCAAGCACCATCCAATGGTCCGAAAGCATCTGATGAGGCAATCCAATGGTTTTAAATTGATCCAGACCCTGATGAAGCTGCAAACGATGGATTTTCACTTAATCTGAGCTGTTTAAATCCAATCCAGTAGCAAAAAATTAACACAAGCAACAAGAATTTGATCCAGACTCGATTTTCCTAGTTTTTCTCCATCTCTAACTTAAATTCTTTCATGTTCTCCTCTATAAAACTATCTTAAGCCAATTGATCAAGCCATCAGCATCCCTCTTAAGGGATCAAGCCCTTCTTCACGCCATAGCCCAAGCAACCAGCTCTCTCTCCCTCTTTTCTCTCTCTCTAAGCTTTTTTTTCTTCCTTCTTCTTTCTTTCTTTCATAAATCAAAAGCCTCCTATTTCTCTACTAAATTCTCTCTTGCTCTTGATCTCCACACTCAGCTGCTACCCCAGTTCTTCCTCAAAGCTCTAGGATGAAGATTTCAGCGATAAGCTTTTCGATGGCTGGCTAGTTCGTCTTGTTCTCAGAAGATCATCATAATCTTATTTTGATGGTATTTTCTATTTTTTACCTTTTATATTTCTTTTTAATAGGGTATATAAACCCAGATATTATAATAATTTTAACATGGAATCACTAGAGAGATTTTTTTCCTAACTCTCTTCTCTTTTCTTTCTAGTTCTAATACTAAACCTAAGGTTGCCGCCCCCTTTCCTTGTTCTTCTTTGTATTTCTGGTTTAACACCTAGGTCTATGCAAGAGATCAGTCCTCAATTATGGTTCCGAGCAACCGTGGGTCTAACAGTTGGTATAAAAGCTAGTTGTAGGTCTAACAATCTGCATGTACATTTTGACTACTTTCACTTGATAGTTCAAGATTGTGCATCAAAAGGCAAACACATGCCTTTATCATCTTTCATATCAATCTTACATTAAATAAAATTGTAAGTGTTTTATGGTGCTTAGATGACCAGCCACACAAATGACACAAGACTTCTACAGTTACATATAGTAGATCAAATGGTTTCGAATTAACATATGACACGTTAGCTTGCAGGCAAAATTTAGATAATTGGGTACTTACCATAGTTTTGGTGCTTCTTTGAGAAGTCATAAATGGCTTTCACAGCTGCACCATATTTCATGGATCGTGATAATCCCATATGTCTGAAAATGGCAAAAGAAACTTCAGTAGATAAAAAAGTGACAATGCAAAAAAAAGTATAAAAATGATAAAAGAAATAGGACACAAGCATTATAAGACCCAACATTCATTTCACGAATATGTGCTTATGCATGTACTCACACGCAAACACCAATTTCTTAATAAGTAGACTATTTTTTTATATTAAATTTAGAATTATACTATAATATATAAGAAAACAAACAATGATATAGAACCATACTGAGATCTTTATTATTGAATGATAAAACTAGTTAATAGAAAATGAATAACAAAATGGCAACACAAGCTTTAACTCATCAATATTTCCCATAATTAATAATCAATATCACTTGACTTTGCCTATATAGTGCATAAATATAGCACAGACTAGTGCAAGAAATGAAGATACAATATACAAACATAAGCATCAATTAGAAAATTCATAGCATTCACATAAATGCATACCTAGACATGCTTAGGTTGATGTATATGCCCTAATCTTTGTACAATACAATATGCCACCACAATGACCTTGCCAACGACTAGCCATGAATTCATGAAGCTTTTGTCAATCCTTGAACTAATAACATGCAAAATTAGAAAAAACTTTGCCATGGTTTGGGCAATCTAAATTTGTAAGAAAGCTCTGAAAATTGGTTACATGAAGAGAGGACACAAATCTGTTCTAATACTAAACCCAAACTCCCAATTGTCACACCTTTCGCAAGGCTCTGGTTGTGTGGTTGTCCATCTCCCATCCAAGTCATGGAATCACCCAAGTTCAGGTCCATAAGCACTGACCATTGCCCTATAAAGAATTGCTTTCACTGCAGATCTAGTGGGTTTCCTTAACCAAGCCTCTACATTTGACTTGCTAGCTCATTCTTCAACAAGCACATAGTTAGACATCATATTAGGTCATTCTCCAATAAGAATGCGACCAGAGATCTTATCAAAAAAAAAAAAAAAACTACAATTAGAGAACACATTCTCCTCCCACACATGGAAGGACAGTCCCTTCCAGTCATGAATTGAAGGCCTCACAATCACTAGCCAATATGCTTTTCTCCCATGCATTTCTTCATTCATTATTCGATATTTGAGTATCCTAAGTATAGAGGAACCACACCAATGCATCACGAACTTGGTGGAGTATCATATCTATTTGCACCTTAAATAAGTATAACCTCATTTGAATTCTTCATTCAAGGGAGAGAAGAAATGCACAACCCAAAGATTGGAGTAATGAAATTACAAGAATAAGTGATCATGTGTCACAATCCAATACATATGTATGTTTGCATTACATACATAATATGGTAAGTGGAAGGATATTATATTGAAACAACTAAGCTTACATGAAAAACAAATCCAGATTATTAGATAGAATATATTTTTGCAAGATATAGAACCTGCCAGTCATTGGATTAGGACTCAAAAGAAATTGAATGACTTATATAGTCTAGTGATTATGAAATTGGATATTTTTTACCCTCTTGTTTTAACTAGACCCATGCATCTAGCTACAAGGCATATCAATTGATCTATAAGGAAAAATTTCTCAAACATAATTCAGATCTAGATACTTGAACAAGAGTGGATGTCTGAGTAGATTTGAGTACAGAAGGAAGTAAAGCTCTTTTAAAAGTTTAAAAGTATGGAACCACCTATATAAAATATTATAAACAACCTATTTACATTATTATGAAAACTTCCAAATGGTTTCTCCTCTAAACTTAAAAATTGATTCTAAAAGTTTCCCCTTGTTTAGTAAACAACTCTCTTGGTTGCATCTTGGCTTTAGGGAGGCATGCATCATTTACAAGTCGATCAGTTAAAGATATTAGCACTTAGAAAGTAGGAGAAAAAAGATTCTAAAATCAGATAGGATCACATCCATATGTCATATTTCCCTCTAGATCACATGCTCAATATATTATAGATTTCTACAAATTTGGTTATTTCTTTAAGCAAAAATATATGAATCATGAGTTCAAAAATATAAAACAACATTCATACAATGGACATCAAACTAAGAATGACTTCAAAAAGACTATAAGTTAAAACATTTGAAATGGGTACCGCAATCGGGGGGGAGGGGGGGCGTTCGAGAATAGGTGTAACATTTGAAATGGGTACCGCAATAGGTGTAACACCCTACGTATAGGATATTTTAGTTTATCGGATTTAGGTTACCTAAATGAAATAAAGGATATTACCTTCATCATACATTCATTTCTAACCAAAAATGTCCTTTGTCAAGAATTTGCCACCAACTTCAAGAATAGAAGTCACAATTGATAACTAGTAGTACAGCATTCTAAAACTTTGATGCATCATATTTGATCCATAAATCAATATACATATAGATTGGCAAAGGCTTGTTATTTTATGCTAATATTCTTAGCGTCTATCTCACACAATGCACATTGGAAGAAGGATAAATGGCTGGTCACCACCTAATTTTTGTTTGTTCTCCCTTAATACTAACTGCATTTATTAAAAAAGCTCATAATTTGCTAGATGAACTTATCCTTCCTCTGTTCTCTAAAGGTAGAGAACTGAAACAAATGGGGTGTAATTCTGAAAGAAGAGTGCATGTAAAATGGTCTACATATGGGCAACTCAGAGACTTACAAACTCACAAATAAAGGCTCTAGGACCCAGCACAGAGGCTCATGGCCTACTGGGTGATAATAAGGGAGAAGGTAATCCGAGTAGTTTCAGTCCTTCAACATCTTGTTCTTCATAGCCACACATGTCAGTCCACACAAATGTACATGCAGAGTTAGAAGATCATTTACCTTGTTCTGTAGTTTAATGAGGTTGACTCTCATAAATAGATCCAACACAAAATCCTACTCCTGTGCTCCCACATTATTGCTGAATAATTTTCTTCACAAATAACACTAAAGGTAAAGTTGGATGATATCACAGCCATGGGCAAAAGAGTTCTAAAACTCTTAGAAAGTCAACAACCATTAAGAAAGGAACTGAAGGCAGCATTGGTTTTGGGTGGAAGCAACTACAAAGGATCCCATCTAATTTAAATTTTAACAGTATCGCACCTAACATTAAGAGTTCTAATACCTCGCTCCATGTAAAACATGCAGCATTAAGTCAATGATTTTCAGTAATGGAGCAAAAGATAGTTACTGTTGGGTGAGTAGCAACTAAATAAAAGGATTATAAAAGTATTAAATTTTAACAAGATTGCAACCATTTTTTTTCAAGGTAATATAGGTCAACATGAGTACAAAAGTATTACCATGCAAAAGAAGGTTATTGACTAATTTCATGTCTCTACACATGATAACTGAAAACTGGAACAACATACAAGAGGATAATTTTGACGTAATTTTCTATGAGAATCCTAATTCCTGTTGGTAGCCAACAGAAGTGATAAATTGTAAGGAGCAGGCTTATCCTAAATTAAAATAGGAGTACTAATACACTTAGCTGCAACTGTAATACTACTATTTGTTGAATGCTAGAAGAGGCTTGTGTAATGCCTCACCTCATGCATAAGTTCTCCTCGAATACAAATTTTCAATCCCAAAGTCAACCAAAATTTCACTAAATTCGCTAACATTAATTGTTCATATTAGTTGCTAGCAGTGACAAAAGGAGTTTGTCAGAGGCCGCATCAGCAAGCCATATATCTTCCTAAAACTTCACTATTCTATTCCATTTGCCATCGAAGTCTGTCTACACAAAAAAATTCTCTTCCCCCAATGAGAAACTTGCCAAATATTAAGACATATACACATAATCCAAAATTTATAGACTTTGGGGAATTTTAAGGTATCATATGTTCATTATAGAAGATAGGTTATATATTATGCCAGTGGATTGTAAGTCAAATTTATTTGAAATTTCCTAAAATTCACATGAAATTTGAAGGTTAGTTAGCATAGGAGAGGAGCATGTGAGTTTGTTTGGCTCACATGACCTACCCAGAAACGGGAATAAGACCTTTATAAGGCGCCATTGTATAAAAAAAAAGAAGGATCCATGAAATGAGAATTGATTCTTTTCTCAACTCCCAGATCCCCTTTCTTCTCATCCCATCTAATCTTCTATTCTCATCTCCTCTCTTCTTTTACTATTCTTTTAATTTCTGCATCCTGAATTCTAATCGAGGATTCTTTATCTGCAAGGGATCCATCTACGTGAGGAGCTACTGAGATCAGCTGTTCGATCTAATTTTGCGATCAACCGGTTCAGATCCAGGTCTGACAGGTTGGTATCAAAGCTAGATGCTTCTGCAAGGAATTATCCATGGCTGACGGCACTCAAATAAAGACTATGGAGGCACCGATCAAAGGGAAAGAGCAGAACCTGTTGCAAATATAGGAGCAGGTCAGACTCTTCTCCATGATATAATTGAGGTTAAGTAGCAATTATCAGAGTTAACTGGAATCCGGTAGCAAATGGTTGAAGACAATGCCCGCCTTATGGGAATGTTTAAATCTTTGGTAGAGAAGAGTCGGGAGACATCGGCTTCATGAACTTCTATCTCAAAAGTCTTCCATGGAGAAGGATTGTCACCGACTCCCACATCAGGTATCAATTCTGATTCCCACAAAAGTCAAATGATCAACTCCACTGCAACATTAGATTGGAGTCAGATTTCAGCTCCTAGAATCAAGATTTCGGCCTTTGATGGATCCGAATCTAGGAATTGGGTAAGAAAATTGGAGTGATACTTCAAGGCATGTAGAATCCCAGCTGAAAATAGGATAAACATGGCTATGTCAGCGTTGCAAGACAGAGCCTGCATCTGGTATCAATCAGAAATTCAGGAACAAAAAAAATTTCTTGGAAGGATTTCGTGGAAAACTTGATGGACAGGTTTGATGAGCTGAAATTTGGGAGCATGTCACTGAATTCAAAAGGCTTAAATAGGAAGGAGAGCTGGAAGAATACTTAGAAAGGTTTGAGGAGTTGAAATCATTCATAAAAACACGCAATCCCTCCTTGACTAAAGCTTACTTTGTCTACAATTTTGTTGGTGGGCTAAAGGATGAGGTGCAAGCATTTGTGAGGATATACAATCTCCTTACCTTGTCAGAAGCCTATTCCCAAGCTAAAATGCAGTTACAAGCACTGGACATCCTCTTCACAAGATAGAGAATTCCTGCAAGAGTGGGATGGATACCAAGTAATTCCATAAGTGGTAAAACATTTTTCAAGACTAATTACATAGAGAGGCTATCCAACAGCAAGTGGGGGCTCCAAAATGATAATAATCAGTCATCCGAGACTTTTAGAAGTCAAACACCTATATGGGGAAGCAACAACTACAGTCAGCAAAGGTATAGGAGGACAGGCACTTGTTATAAATGCGGGGAGCCATATGTACTGGGACATCAATGCAAAAAGAAGGCCTTACATATGATTTTTGCCTCTGAAACCAGCCATGAAGAAGCACCTGAGATCATAGAAGAAGAGATTCAAGAAGTAATAGAGATGGAAGAGATAGAAGAAGTACTGACAGTCAATGTTTTAGCAGCAGGCTCCATCTGCAGTACCCTCAAGATTAAAGGATTCGTGAAAAGAAGATCCATAACTATCTTGATAGACACTGGTGAAACCATAGTTTTGTGAACTCCAAGATTGTATCAGATGGTAAGAGTTATACTCAAGAGACAAATTCTATTAGGGTATAGGTGGCTGATGGCTACAAGATAGTGAGTAACTTGAAATGCCCTAGGTTCCTATAAAATATGTAGAGACAATTATTTAAGATGGATATTAGTGTCCTGGAATTAGGAGGATATGACTTAGTCTTGGGGGTTGATTGGCTTACACAGCATAATCGAGTCCTTCATGACTATGAGAAGTTAAGCATCACAATTACAGAGGATAGGCATAAGTTGGAGTTGAAGGAAATTTTTTAGGAGGCACAACTGCATGCCATTAGTGGAGCCAACCTAGGTTAATGGTGGTAGAAAGCAAAAGAGACAATCACTGGATTCTTGTTTTCTATGATAGTTGAAATGGCACAATCAAGGTACGTCTTTCCTCAGATTCATCAACTGTTAGGAGAGTTTTCTGATGTTTTTGAGGAACCAGCCACCCTTCCTCCACCGAGACAATGTGATCACTATATTCCTCTCAAACCTAATGCAAGCCTTGTTCATGTAAGGTCTATAGGTATTCTTACCATCAGAAGGGGAAGATTGAGAAATTGATCACACAGATGCTACAGCCCAGTCAAAGCCCATATTCGACCCCAACATTATTGGTTAAGAAGAGGATGGGTTAATGAAGATTTTGTGTAGATTACAAACAGTTGAACAATCTAACAATAAAAAATAAGTTTCCCATACTTTTGATTGATGATCTTTTAGATGTGCTCCATGATGCACAGTATTTCGCTAAACTGGATTTGAGATCAAGTTATCACCAGATGAGGATGAAAGAAGAGGATATTCTTGAAACAACATTTAAAATTCACCATAGGCACTACAAGTTCAAGGTAATGTCCTTTGGACTGACAAATGCACCTGCTACTTTTCAATCTCTAATGAATGACATTTTTTCTCTATACTCGAGGAAATTCATAATAGTATTTTTTGATGATATTTTGGTTTATAGTAAGAGGTTGAAACAATATCTTCTTCATTTGCATCTTGCTTTTCAAGTTCTAAGGAAGCATAAGCTATATGTAGAAGGCTCCAAGTGTTCATTTGGACAATAGTATAAGGAGTATCTGGGTCACATTATCAGCAGGAAAGGAATAGCAACTGAACCCAAAAAGATTGAAGCCATGGTTCAAGGCCTAGTACTGTGAAGGCCCTTAGGGGATTCCTTGGGTTGATAGATTATTATAGGAAGTTCATTAGAGGTTATAAGATCATTAGCAAACCCCTCACTAGACTATTGCAGAAAGAGGGCATCCATTGGTCAGATGAGGCTCAAACAACATTTGAAGCACTCAAGAGAGCAATGGTGACTGCTCCTGCTTTTGCTCCCCCTGACTTCAATCAACTGTTCACAATAGAAATGGATGCATGTAGCAAGGGCATGGGGGCAATTTTGATGCAAAATGGAAGGCCTATTGCCTACATAAGTGAAGCTTTTGGGCCTAGGGCACTCCTGCTATCTATATATAAAAAGGAATACTTGGCTATCCTAAAGGCTGCCATCAAATGGGGGCATTACTTGGAGCATGATACCCTCATAATCAAGATGGATCATAAGCCACTCAAGTACTTATTGGAGCAGAAATTTTCTACTCAGATGCAAATGAAAGGTGTGTCCAAACTATCGGGTTTAAGCTATGTTATACAATACAAGAAAAGCCAAGAAAATAAGGTTACTGATGCTTTGTCTGGACTACACACTAAGGAAGAAGAGGAATGCATGGGTGTGTCCACTGCATACCTAACTGGATGAAAGAAGTACAGCAGTCATATCTCCAAGATGAACAGCTGTAGGAGCTCATTAGTGCACTTTCCCTTGATAAAACAACCCATCCGGAGTACTCCTACAAGCAAAGGATATTGAGAAGAAAAGGAAAAATCTGCATTGGGAAGGATACTGCATTGAGACAAATTGATTGGTGAAATGCATGATTCAACATTTAGGGGACATTCTAGCAAAAAGGGAACCTATAAAAGTCTGAAACTCTACTTTTATTGGAGAGGAATGAAGCAAGAAGTGAAAGACTTTGTTAGGCAATGTGACACTTGTCTCAGGAACAAGGAGGACAACACCAAACCATCAGGATTGCTACAGCCATTACCCATACCAGATAGGGCTTGGAGCTGTATCAGCATGGATTTAATTGAGGGCTTACCAATATCCCATGGGAAGGATGTAATCTTGATAGTAGTGGATCGGTTCATCAAGTATGAACATTTTATAGCTCTAGCACATCCATTTACAGTAGCACATGTAGCTAAATTTCTTATACAAAATATCTGCAAGTTGTATGGAGCAGCACAAACAATGGTGACAAATAAGGATAAGGTATTTGTTAATACCTTCTGGAAAGAATTTTTTAAATCCTTGGGAACCAAATTACTCATAAGTTCTACGTATCATCCTCAAACTAATAGAGGTTGAATAGGTGTGTGGAACAATATTCAAGGTGCATGACTGCAGATAATTCTAAACAGTGGGCTAAATGGCTATCCTTGGCCCAATTCTAGTACAATTTCAACCATCATTCTAGTCTCCAAGTGATCCCGTATGAAGCTTTGTTTGGATTTCCTCTCCCTCATCAGGCAGAGGTGACTAAGTTTCAGCCCAGCATAGAGATAGTGCAGAAATATAATGCTGACCGGGAGTAGTTGGTCCAACTCAAGGATAATCTCAAGAAGTCACAAGAAAGGACAAAGTTCTATGCGGATATAAAAAGGAAAGATGAGGTAAATGTGGGAGGCACGGTGTATCTTAAACTTCATCCTTATAGGGAATATTCGATGCAGGCAAGAACTAATATGAAGCTTACCCCCAAATATTATGAGCCCTTCCCACTGATACAAAGGATAAGTCTAGTGGCTTTCGAGCTTCAACTACCACCAAACAATTCCATTCATCCTGTGTTTCATGTGTCTCTATTGAAAAAGAAGGTGGGAAACAACACGAAGGCTTCAACTACATTACCATCTGCAAACATAGAGGGCATCTCTAGAGTGGAACCTCAAGGGATGCTAAACTGAAGAGTGAAGAGGAAGGGCAACGCAGCTGTGATTGGAGTACTTATTCAGTAGACCAATCTACCACCTTGGAAGACTACTAGTTGCTGAAGAAAATGTTTCCAAGTTTCGATCCTTGAGGACAAGTATCGTCTTCAAGGGGGAGGTATTGTTATACCTGTGGATTGTAAGTCAAATTTATTTATAATTTCTTAAAATTCACATCAAATTTAAAGGTTAATTAGAGTAGGGGAGGAGCATGTGTGAGTTTGTTTGGCTCTCGTGAGCTACCTTGAGATGGGAATAAGGCCCTTATAAGGTGTTGTTGTATGGAAAAAGGAGGATCCATGAAATAAGAATTGATTCTTTTCTCACCTCCCAGATCCCCTTTCTTCCTCTCATCCCTTCTAATCTTCTATCCTCATCTCCTCTCTTTTACCATTCTGTTGATTTCTGCATCATAAATTCTAATCGAGGATCCCTTATCTTATCTATGAGGGATGCATCTGCGTGAAGAGCTACTGATTGTAGATCAGCTGTTCGATCCAACTCCGGAATCAACTAGTTTAGATCTAGGTCTGACATTATGATAAGTCGATTTTAAGTTTTTATAGCTATTTATTATTTTGATCATGAAATGTTATACCACCCCATATTAGTCTTATATCTTTACATGTTTCAGAGCATATCGATATTATTATACCATACTAAACCATATACCAGTATTATAGTAAAATTTAATCGATATAGATCCGGTACCAAGATAATAAATCTTGATTTTAACCCTAAGTTCCTGAATTAGAAGACTAGGATATCATACTAGACTGGCTCAATGGTGGCATAGGCTACTCTATTTCTTGGTTCCAATGACTAATACGCTTAACCAGGTCATTTTTTGCATTTCAAAATACAGACTAACAAATTAGTAAATCATAGTAGGTATATCAAGCCCCTAAGATAATAACTAAAAGTATATGAGTCAAAGCCAATACCATTGAACTGTGATTTAATAAAATGGCTACCAATAAAATTATTTTGTGATCCAAAAAAAAATAATTTAAAAAAAGAAGAAGAAGTGAAGACAAAATTTTAGAAACCTTATATGGTTGTCAAACCTAGAGCAATTCTGGAAATTTAGCATACAAGACCTTAAAAAACATAGTTGGAGAGCAAAATCTTTATTACTTTTAGACCAAATATTTGAAAGTCAAATGAGGGTTACATATTGATTAGTTACTCAATATGGAGCCACAACAGATATTACCTGGCATAATCTGGATAAAAAAAAATAATGAGTGGCTGAAGACATAAATATTGGACTTAAATATTAAAAATAGATAAATAAATAACCATAATCATAACCATCTGCCTTATCTCCACTGACTGGAGTAGGCTTTATTCATTCATTATTACCCGATTCCTGAATGACAAGTGAATTCTAAAATGATATAAAGTGAACTGGTTCGCACTACAGTTTCGTATAATAGAGAAAAAGGAATGAATAAAGAATGTTATAAAAAAGAATATTGATCACTTCGCTTCACAGATATAAAACTATCTCATTGTCTTTTTCTACTTTTATTCATCTATCATACCTTGATAAGTTCCGGCCGTTCTTTCGCCTATATTCATATTAGACCTTTTCTTGGAAAGAAAAAAACTTTATACAACAATAAGAAATGTTCTAAAGTTGTAATGACCAAATATAACAGAACATGTTCATTCTACCAAGCAAACCTAATTCATTTTTAATGATAGACTTACAATTATGACGTAGAAACCGAAACAAGCGAACCAACAAGCAACCTAACCATTTCAATTCAAGTCTACCTCCAGTACTACCACAAACTATTCTGTCATATATCTCTTACCTTCCATTCTTGTTCGTTGAGGTTTCTCTTTCCCTTCAACACAAATTCAAGCACCTTACTTAGTTTCATTGACATCTTCGTGATACATCCCTATGCCATCTCAATTTGATATGTACAACTCCTGTGCCACCTCAAACTAGAATAAGTATTCACTTCTCACTCTACAATCCCTAGTCTACCACATCCATCTTGACATCCTAGCTTCTGCAATGTCCATCTTCTTTGCCTGAAATTTTCTTTTCAACACTTTGAAGACAGTATTATGGGTCTCCATTATATTTGTTTTATCTCATGAAACTGCTAAGTATGCAAGTCATAAACCGAAATAGAATTATGCTGCATAAATATGCAACTGAAATTGAATTCAATATCCTGCACAAAATAGTCACCAATCCAAAATGCCATCTATATCCTGAGATCTTATCCAATATGGAAGCTTCAAAGTAATTTAGTCTATTGTAGATGTTCTTCCTTAATTCATTAAGCATTTATAGCGCAACAGGTCACCAATTGCATGGTTCTCTAAATTTGTCCAACTAGAATTAGCCGAACCATGGTTTATATAAGAACGGTGCATGAATTAAGCATTTAAAGATTTTTTAAACATAAAACTTTCAAATACACTCCCTTGTTCTAGCTAATTTTATTTCTAGATGTTAAAACAAAAAAAATGTTCTCATTGGCATACAAACAGTAGATGGTAAAAGCAAACCAAAACAGGGGAAACTCGGATTATAAGGACCTAATGATCTTAGAGAAACAGCCAAATTTTAATTAAAAAGAAAAACACTATTGAATATCATGCATTACATCTATTTGGATTCGAAATCACAATAGACTCCCAGATTACTGAACAATGAAGATAAAGCAAGAAAAAAAAAAATCAGTCCTATCACCTATTTAAAAGGTTTGATGTTAATTGACTTATGATCCAAATTGTTTTAACCTGGACTACAGGTTCCATGTAGTTTTATAACACCGGTAACAGCAAAGATGATCATAACAATTGTCCACTTGCCCCAAAATAGGGGCTGCTCAGAAGATGACAAACCTCTACATTATCAACATATTATTGAGACAAATATGGGTACCATTTTAAAATAAAATAGGCTATGCCATGGTTATTAGATAACCTTTAATCCTCCACCTAATATATTAATTATATAATATATGCTTTATGTTGGCACGAAATCTGACCATCGTCGGAGTTGAAGCTGGATTTGGAGAGGACGAGGTCGCTGTTGAGACCTACAAAACAAGTCTCATCCAAAGTCTGGGGTGGTGGCTCCAGTAAGACCCTCCGACGATCAAGTCAGCTCTTTCGGCCAACAGAAATGGAATACGCAGAGAGATTCTAGCAGAGTTTTGAGGAAGAGAAGGAGAGCTTCCGGAAGAAAGCATATCTGGAGGGTTTCTTATATGGATGGAGCCTGTAACAAACTGATAGTGACAGTCGTAACCATCCGATAGTGGGCTGTTCAGAGCCACGTGGGGTTTGTTACGGGGGATAGTATTTGTTGTCGCGATGTGTGAGCCCGTCGAGGTCCAATGGTCAAAGCTCGGATGGGAGCGATTGACGATTCTTTTGGCTATATCGAGAATGAGTGCCGAGGTCCTCTGGGGCTGCTGGATGGAGTTTGAAGGGAGTTTAGTTATTTGGAGGAGTTTGTCTAAAAGAGAAATCCAGAAGAAGTTCGACTGTTGGAGGAGTCCGATTGAAGGAGAAGTTCGGTAGAAGTTTGACTGTTGGAGGAGTCCGGTTGGAGGAGGAGTCGGGCTGAAGAAAAAGTTCGGAAGGAGTTCAACTACTGGAGGAGTCCGGTTGAAGGAGAAGTCTGGAAGAAGTTCGACCATTGGAGGAGTCCGACTGAAGAAGAAGTTCGGAAGGAGTTCAACTGCTGGAGGAGTCCGACTGAAGGAGAACTCTGGAAGAAGTTCGACCATTGGAGAAGTCCGATTGAAGGAGAAGTTCGGAAGGAGTTCAACTATTAGAAGAGTCTGACTAAAGGAGAAGTTCGGAAGGAGTCCAATTATCAGAGGAGTCTGGCTGAAGGAAAAGTCTGAAAGGAGTTCGACTGTTGGAGGAGTCCGATTGGGGGAGGAGTCTGGTTGAAGGAGAAGTTCGGAAGGAGTTCGACCATTGGAAGAGGCCCGAGGTTTAATTTTGGAGGCTACTACCGGGCGAGATCCTTCTGAGATCAAGCATCCAGTCGAACTTCGGCAGGAGCAGGTTTATCCCCAACACTAGTCCCCCTACTTTCGAGTTTGAAGTTCAAGAAAAGCGAGTACCGAGTGTGACTGCCGAAGTTCCTTTTCATTTTCTATGTTTGCTAGGGCGAGGCATTTCTTGGTGCTTCAATGCCGGCGTCGAAACTTCATAAATTTGAGATGACCCGAAGAGACGCTTTTGGAGCTCCGCACCAAAACTCTGCCTAGGGTATGATGTCATTATGAGCCTATCCACCATCAATCTCTACCATGATAGAGGGGGCACGCATCGGATATAGGCCGGTCGAAGGGGATTCACAATCATAACCACCTAAAATTCTTAGGGCTATTTAACCCATTTCCTTCTCTCGAGTCGTTACCTCTCCCAAAATCTTCTTCCTCCTTTTCTTCTGGTTTTCTTCTCTCCATCGTGCAAGAGCTCAAGCTTTTCCTTCCGCTTCCTTTGATCTTAGGTATTCTTCCATCTGTCTTCTATGGCCTTCATCGTCTCCCTGCCTCTTTCAATCGACTTAGGTCAGCTTCGCTATCCTTTCCCGAGTTATTTCTGCATTCTCTGCTTTCCACTCCTTAGGTCTTTTTGTAAAAATTTTTTGCACTTCATTTTTTTAGCTTTTCGAGCATTTTTTACGATTTTGCTTTGATCCAGATGTCCATCGAGGAATCCTGCTCGACCTACTCGGGGAGTTCGGCTCCTCTAGCCTTAGCGAACCTATCTTCCAGGGAGGCTAAGCTTTCTGAGTTGCCCCCTCCTTTCTTTGCATCGATAGTTATTGCCTGCCAACTTTGGCTCGACGATCTTTCGTTAGCTAGGATTCAGTTCGGTATTTCCTCCGAATACGAACTGAAACTTTTCGGATCCAATGATAAGGCCTGCTCTCT
Source organism: Cocos nucifera (assembly GCA_006176705.1). NCBI lineage: Eukaryota > Viridiplantae > Streptophyta > Magnoliopsida > Arecales > Arecaceae > Cocos > Cocos nucifera. The sequence continues at coordinate 945,024 of QRFJ01000387.1, forward strand.
ACCTTCCGACCGAACCTGCCTATATTTAGGAGCTCTTCGAGTTGGGCTTAGGTTATCCTTACCCCCTCTCGTGGCCAACCTATTTAGATTTCTCAATATCTTCCTTGCTGCTATGGCACCGAACTCCTTTAGGTTCATCGTAGGATTTCTTTCCTTCTATACCATAGTAGGCATCCGACCTACAATTTTCTTATTTCAGACCTTCTTTACCTTCAAACGCCATCCGACTACTAAGGATTGGTGGTATGTGTCCCCCCAATTTGGTAGGAAGAGATTACTTAAGTGTTAGATATATGTGCTCTAGAAGTCAAAATTGGCTGACACTTGTAATACACTTATAGGGGCAAAATTATAATTTTGACTAATATCAATAAAATGAATTATTTTCTATCACATATATGTATTTAGTGTCTGTGATACATCGTTTGAGTTAATGATAATGATAATTCATATTTTTAAGAGTTGAAAATTTAAGACATGAATAATCATTATTAACTCATAAAATGCTTCCGACCATAGGATCATCACGAGGATGGTGATTGATCCAGAAGGTTGGTGTACAATCGCTTCTCTTTAGTAGATAAATCTTGAGTCTACGGTGTGGAGACACCGGAGCGAGAGTATAGATACTCGTTAGAGAACGAGGGCACTGAGCGTGACCACCTCGAGTAGTCATTAGGAAGTCTACCTTCTCGTCAATGACTGACTCGATGCTACAGTAGTGTGTCTGGTTCTTTGACCTGAGGTGCATCGACAGTTCACCTTAAGGGTGTTATAGTTTGACTATACCATTACTCGATCTCCTAGCCATATGGAATTCCTGAGGTGAATGTTGGCTATAGCATGTTCATTGTAGGAACTGGATAGCATCAAGATGAAATCTATCTACCTCGGTGGTAGAGGAGCAGCCCTATGATGATCATGAGAATCAAGTCTTGAAGCCCATGGCCCTGATAGAGTAAAATAATAGAAAAAGTTTCTATTTAGATTTTCACATTGGACTTGAAATCGAATGATTACATCATATGACAGAGACTAGGGTTTGACGAGTTCACCTTAACCCTAATCTGATCGGGGCTCAAGATAGAAGAACTTAATCATACAAGTAGCTGCACCAAGAGGTTCACATTCAGCTCTGATGGGTTGCCACCATATACTGCTAGGTGTCACTGGTGGATTTTGGGAGCAATTAGAATGATTTAGATGATCGATCATTCTAGCTATTCAAATCAGAAGAGTTCTGATCCATCGAAAGGAGTTTCGATGATGTCGATGATAGAGATCATGACATATCCCATTACCATACAGAATTGAACCTAACTGGGTCACACAAATAAGGGTTTGAATCTGATGATCATCAATTGAACTGATCCAGTTCAATTGATCTGAATGAGATTCAATTAGGTTCAAGAAAATTATGCTAGCACTCGATTGAACCTAACATTCTTCTTTTACTATCATAAATAAGTTGTTCTGTCTGAGCCAAAGAAGTTTATGCTCAATTAGAGGCCTTCATATGGTATGACTAGAGCTTGACCAAGTCAGAAAAGGTTGTCTTATTTTGTAAGACATTATCTGTCATTTTTGGTTACCTGCCATTTCTCGTTCTTTGACTTTGGTCAAAAGTTGATCTTTGACTGGTCAAATATTGACCATAGACACTTTGACTTCTGTCCATATGTCATGCACCTATTGGAGGGCTGGTGGGGGCCTATCCTTCTATCAGAACCTGGCAAGGAGGAGGGTGCATGCCACCCTTGGTGTGTGCCCAAGTTGGAGGCGCTTAGGAGTCCCTGTTGGATAGGGACTCCATCTTCTTTCTGGATTCCAATTAGAGTTCTCCTAAGAACCAACTTTGACTGGTCTTAGGCACCCTCTAAGGAGGAATCCATGGAACTCTATTCTCACCAATTAGATTTAGATCTGATTTCATAAAGGGTTGTGATTGGTTGGAAAGAAGAGGAGTTGGATCACGCTTAGTCCATAAATAAGATCTACGCCCAACTCAAATTAAGATTGAAATCATAATTCTCCACGTCCCAAGGCTGCTTCTCCTCTCCTCCTCCACGCCAAACCCACCTTCTCCCTCTCCTCTCCACGTCCAAAAGGAGTTTTGGACCTTGGTTGGTGCGATCCAGATGAGAGAAAGGCGATTGAAAGCTAAAAGGCTGCACTGCTGCAAAGGACGGCTGCTGATCTTCAAAAGGAGTTTTGAAGATCCTCTAGATCAGATCTAAATCTGATTTTTGGAGACATGATAGAAAAGAAGAAGAACTCCAGATCCAACCTGAGTGGATACCGATAGAGATCAGACACTTGCGTGGCTAGATCCAGAACCTTCCGCTGCTTACAGGATCATCAACGGATAATAGGATTACCCACTTCAAGATAAATTAAATTTGATTTAATTTATCTAAATTTATTTTAATTTTTAAAATAATAATAATCATATCTGAAATATCTTAGATTTGATATAGATTAAAGAGTAAAAATTTTAAAATATATCTCTTGATCTGATCAGATTTGAACGAACCTGGACTGAAAAATCAGAATTTTTCTTCAACTGATATCAGAGCCAAGGTTCTAAAAGTATTTAGATCTAATTTTAAATTTATTTTAATTAGAAAATAAGTTATTTCAGATGTCACATGAGATGTGATCATATCTGAAATAAAAAAAAATTAAAATTAAATGATTTGGACCTAAGATTAGAAAATATGCATGACTAGTTCTAAAATAGAATAGTTCTATAGAATAGTCTTGTATGTTTTCAATTTAATTTAATTAAATCATATTTTAGATTAATTTATTTACTATTTTTTGATATTATAATGGTTATAATAACATCTAAAAATAGTAAATAAAAATTATTTAATTTTAAATATCATATGAGATATGATTGATGCATGTCTAGACTAGTTGTAGAATAGTTTTACATAATATCTAGATTAGAATTTATTTTGATTAGATCAATTTAAATCTAATTTTTTAAATTATTATGAGATAATTTAGATCTGAAAATATGTATGATTCGATACATGAGATGTATGCAAAATATGCCATGATTAGATCTAATTTGTATATGAGATATATGATATACATCTAAAATTGTTTTATAGTATTGCATGTTCCTGATTAAGGCATTCCTCTTGGCCGTCCGGTCATAAGAATGAAGAAGGGTTTAAAGCCCTCTCCTCCCATCCGATGGGGCATTCTTATGACGTGTAGGGGTGCTGCGCATTCGTCCTTAATCAGAAATCCAAAACTTACTTTCTGCAAAATTCTAGATCCTGAAATCCTAGGATTTATTGTGCATATTTTATTTATGAACCCTACTTAATTAAAAATTAAGATTATGAAATATTAATTAGATCTAAAATTGAGAATTTCAGATCTAAGACATATTCATAATACTGGGTTCGGACTTGGGTAGCTCAATTAGGTCTAAGTGGTTGATCAAATCGAATCAAGAGTTGGTTAGAGGGGATCAACAATGCTTAAATTGATCAGCCTAATAGGATTAAGTCTGGGTCAAGATCGAGTCACGATCAAGCAAGACCTAATTAGGCTCAGAGGTTAGAGTCTGGATTGTAGGCTAACCCAATTTGTTCTGACTCAATAATTTGGTGTCTAAGGTAAGTTTGGCACATACGATCGACTAGTTTTTAATTGGAAGCTACTCGACCTGAATGCGTTCTTGTACGAGTTAATGGCATATTCCTTCCACCGGTCTAACTTACCTAGCCATATCTGTTGACACAGTTCTGATATGAGATGGTCAATAATCCGAGCTAACCCATGCCACTAGGTTAGTCATAATTGTTATGACTATGATAAGTCTAGTTTAAAGAGACCTGATCAATTCTTCCTAAGAAAAAATTAAGTCTGAGATCTTCCACCATTGTAGATGTGTGGGCTCTTTTCGAGATTGATTGTTCTCGGCTAGATATAGTGGCTTAGTTGCACCGGAAAGATGCAACTATGTCTATTAGGCATTGGATGCTATGGGCTGGAGGATGAGTTGGGCTTAATATTTCAAATACGGTGAGAGACTCAATTAGAAATCCAGTCTGTGCAAATGGTGGGTTTGACTTAACTAAGGAGTGGATCAATATTCCAGATATGATGAGATTCATGAATTAGAGATCAAGTTTGGGTGCACCATGATTAGAGAATCATTGAACAAGAGTTGTTCACTCATTGGCTAACCCATCACCAATAACTGTTAGGTGAGGTAATGAGTCAGTTGGTGAGACCGCACCACCCACTAGAAATCATTAATCGTGGAGATTTTCTCATCTCTACAGAGAAAGTGTAGGGATCCGAGAAAATAGTGGAAGCTAATTTATTTAAAAATAAAATTTTTAAATAAATTGATCAAGTCATAATTACAATATCTAACTAGAATCTTTGACTCTCTACAGAAAAATATCTGTGTCCAATCCATTAGCACGTACCCTGGACACACATAGACTGACCGGATCCAATTATAAAGATTGGCTTAGGAACTACAAAATTATTTTGGGTTCCGAGAAGTTAACCCATGTATTAGATCAGGATCCACCCACCTTACCAATCCGTCCATCCACTGAATAGAGAGCGTCTCTGAAAAAATGGATAGACGAAGATAATAAGGCCAGATATTACATATTGGGCTCGATGTCTGATGAGCTTCAGGTCAACATGAAGATATCGGGACTGCTCACCAAATGTTGGCTCACCTGCAGGAGATGTTTGGTGAACAGAGTCGCGCAGCCAAGTATCAAGTCATGAAACAACTTTTTAAGGCTAAGATGCGTGATGGACAGTTAGTCCAAGATCACTATCTGATGTGATCAAGGATGTGAAAGAGCTTGAGAAGCTCGGTGTGAAGTTAGACTTGGATCTGCAGAATGATATTATTCTGCAATCCTTGACTGATGCATATGGGCAATTCATCATGAATTACCACATGCATAAACTTCAAAATTCCTTGGCCGAATTAATGAATATGCTGGTTACCGCTGAGCTTTTTATGAAAGGTTCTAAAGGCTCAATTCTTGCTATGGAATGGACTTCTTTCAAAAGAAAGTCTTATAGAAAGAAAAAGAAGTCTGTGAAAAAGTAGAAGATGGAAGGAATAAAGAAGAAGAAAGCAGAGCCGAAGAAAAAGGCCGATGTCAAAGGAAAGTATTTCCATTGCAACAGCGACGACCACTGGAAGTGAAACTATCCTACTTACCTGACCATCCTGAAGAACAAGAAGGAAGATCCTTCTGGAGGTATGCTCGTTATTAAGTCTAACCTTACGATTTCTTCTGCATCTAGTTGGATGCTTGACTCTGGTTCTAGTGCTCATCTGTGCACTTCCATGCAGGATCTTAAGAATAGCAGGAGGCTGAGGGATGGAGACATGATCCTACACGTCGGTAATAGAGCAAGAATTGCTGCAGTAGCTGTGAAAATATATCCTCTTCGATTACCATCTGGTTTAGACTTAGTTTTAAAAGACTATTATTATGTGCCTGCAGCTAGCAGGAATTTGATTTCTATTTCATGCTTAGCACAAGAAGACTATGTGATTACCTTCTTTAAGGACCATTGTAACATTCTTTATGAAAGAAATAAAATTGCAAATGATTTTTTTATTAATAGTCTTTATCAGCTACATATTGATGTACCTGTTCTAACTATCGAGCAAAACGTGAATGCCAAATGACCTAGGGATAGTCCAAACGATAGATATCTATGGCACCTAAGACTAGGTCATATAGTAGAAGATAGGATCAACAAATTGAAAAAAAATGGGCTATTGAGTCCATTAACTTTCGAGTCATATCCAACTTGCGAATCTTGTCTCCAAGGCAAAATGACTAAACTTTCTTTTGTTGGACATGGGGAGAGGGCCATAGATCTCCTTATCCTAGTACATACAGATGTGTGCGGCCCATTTGATGTGCCGGCTAGAGATAATTTTGCCTACTTCATTACCTTTTCCGATGATCTATCTAGGTATGGGTATGTGTATCTTATAAGATATAAGTCTGAAGCTTTTGAAAAGTTTAAAAAATTTAGACATGAAGTAGAAAAATAAATTGGAAAACCCATTAAGGTTCTTCGATCAGATTGAGGAGGTGAATACCTTAGCCGAAAATTTCTAGACTATCTCAAGGATAATGGCATAGTCTCTCAATGGACTCCACCAGGAACACCTCAACTCAACGGAGTTTCAGAATGGAGAAATCGAACTCTATTAGATATGGTTCGATCCATGATAAGCTTCACAGACCTTCCTAATTTTCTTTGGGGATATTCATTGTTAACTTCAATTTATCTATTGAATAGGATTTCCTTTAAGACCGTTCCTACTATACCGTATGAGATATGGTATGGTAAGAAACCAAGTCTGAGTCATCTCAGAATTTGGGGTTATCCGGCTCATGTCAAAAGATAACAAGCGGACAAGTTAGAGTTTAGGTCCTTTAGAGCTCGATTCATAGGATATCCTAAAGAGTCATTAGGATACTATTTCTACATTTCAGATGATCACAATGTGATTATGAGTCGACATGCCATCTTTCTTGAAAAATAATTTATTCAAGATAGCGGCATTGGAAAGCAGATTAAGCTTAATGAGAAAGTCTCACAAGTACAATGAGCTAAGGACCAATTGGAACCAAATCAGGTTGAGCCAATAAGAATACTACCTCTCCACCTCGTAGATCGAAAAGAGTTTCCCATCCTCCTGAAAGATACTTTAGGTATTATTTTCAAGAAAGTAGAGGAAATGTTCCTCGTAGGTAATGGTGCTCAATGGTGATGATCCCAAAAACCTAACAATGAGGCGATATCAGATATCGATTCCGAGAATGGTAGAGGCAATGCAGTCAGAAATTGACTCGATGCACTCGAAACCAAGTCTAGACCTTGGTAGATCTACCAGAAGATATAGTACCTATTGGGTGTAAATGGATCTTCAAGAGAAAGATTGGTGTAGATGGAAATATGGAGACATTCAAGGCTAGACTAGTGGCAAAAGGTTATAGTCAATGCGACAAGATATGTTTTCCCTAGTGGCTATGCTAAAATCCATCCGCACATTGCTTGCCATTGCAGCCTATTTCGATTATGAAATATGACAAATGGACGTGAAAATGGCGTTCTTGAATGGATATCTTGAGGAAGATATCTATATGGAATAGCTGCTAGGTTTCACATCCAGTGATACTGATCACAAGGTTTGCAAGCTGCAAAGGTCCATATATGGACTTAAGCAAGCATCTCGGAGCTTGAACACTCATTTCAATGATGTGATCAAAATGTTTGGTTTCATCAAAAATGAAGAGCAACCGTGTGTCTTCAAAAAGGTCAGTGGGAGCGCTGTTGTCTTCCTCGTATTGTACGTGGATGACATCCTCCTTATTGAGAATGATATTTCCATGATGACAACATCAAATTATAGTTGTCCAAGGAATTCTCCATGAAAGACCTAGGTGAAGCATCCTTTATTCTAGGAAGTAAGGTCTATAGGGATAGACCGAATAGGATGCTGGGACTTTCATAGAAGATGTACATAGAGAAAGTACTAAAGAGGTTTAGTATGGAAAACTCTAAGAGGGGATTAATACCCTTCAGACATGGTATTCATCTTTCCAAGAAGATGTGCCCTAGCACACCTGAGGAAATAGAATGCATGAGCAAGATCCCTTATGCTTCTGCAATAGGGAGCCTCATGTATGCCATGCTATGTACACGACCTGATATAGCCCATGCTGTGAGTGTCACAAGCAGATATCAGTCAAATCTAGGTGAAGAACAGTGGACTTCTGTGAAATGTATCCTTAAGTACTTGAGAAGAACTAAGGATATGATGTTGGTCTTTGGTAACGGAGAACTCAAGTCCAGGGATACAAACTCGATTTTATGTTCCGATATAGATGA
>QRFJ01000387.1:953792-1043354 GCA_006176705.1 Cocos nucifera
ACTTCTTGTACCAGAATGCTTCCTTCGTAGCTTCTGATGCAACGATATATTCTGCTGCATGGGTGAATCTACTATCACCATTTACTTGAAACTCTTCCAGCTGATAGCACCACTATTGCACACAAACAGACTCCCCGATGTCGACTTTCGAGAGGTGATGAGTCAGTTGGTGAGACCGCACCACCCACTAGAAATCATTAATCATGGAGATTTTTGCATCTCTACAGAGGGAGTGTAGGGATCCGAGAAAATAGTGGGAGCTAATTTGTTTAAAAATAAAATCCTAAATAAATTGGTCAAGTCAAAATTACAGTATCTAACTAGAATCTTTGACTCTCTACAGAAAAATGTCTGCGTCCAACCCATTGGCACGTATCCTGGACACACATAGACTGACTGGACCCAATTATAAAGATTGGCTCAGGAACTACAAAATTAGTTTTGGGTTCCGAGAAGTTAACCCATGTTTTGGACCAGGACCCTCCCACCTTACCAGCCCGTCCATCTGTTGAACAGAGAGCGTCTCTGGAAAAATGGATAGACGAAGATAATAAGGCCAGATATTACATGTTGGGCTCGATGTCTGATGAGCTCCAGCGCCAACATGAGGATATCGGGACTGCTCGCCAAATGTTGGCTCACCTGCAGGAGATGTTTGGTGAACAGAGTCGCAGCCAAATATCAAGTCACGAAATGACTTTTTAAGGCTAAGATGCGTGATGGGCAGTCAGTCCAAGATCACTGTCTGACAATGATCAAGGACATGGAAGAGCTTGAGAAGCTCGGTGTGAAGTTAGGACTTGGACCTGCAGAACGATATTATTCTGCAATCCTTGACTGATGCATATGGGCAATTCATCATGAATTACCACATGCATAAACTTCAGAATTCCTTGGCCGAATTAATGAATATGCTGGTTACCGCTGAGCTTTCTATGAAAGGTTCTAAAGGCTCAGTTCTTGCTATGGAACGGACTTCTTCCAAAAGAAAGTCTTATGGAAAGAAAAAGAAGTCTGTGAAAAAGCAAAAGGTGGAAGGATCAAAGAAGAAGAAGGCAGAGCCGAAGAAGAAGGCCGATGTCAAAGGAAAGTGTTTCCATTGCAACAGCGACGGCCATTGGAAGCGGAACTGCCCTACTTACCTGGCCACCCTGAAGAACAAGAAGGAAGGTCCTTCTGGAGGTATGCTCGTTATTGAGTCTAACCTTACGGTTTCTTCTGCATCCAGTTGGGTGCTTGACTCTGGTTCTAGTGCTCATCTGTGCACTTCTATGCAGGGTCTTGAGGATAGCAGGAGGCTGAGGGATGGAGACATGATCCTACGCATCGGTAATGGAGCAAGAGTTGCTGCAGTAGCCGTGGGAACATACCCTCTTCGATTACCATCTGGTTTAGACTTAGTTTTGAAAGACTGTTATTTTGTGCCTGCAGCTAGCAGGAATTTGATTTCTGTTTCATGCTTAGCACAAGAAGGTTATGTGATCACCTTCTTTAAGGACCATTGTAACATTCTTTATGAAAGAAATAAAATTGCAAATGGTTTCCTTATTAATGGTCTTTATCAGCTACATATTGATGTACCTATTCTAACTATCGAGCAAAACGTGAATGCCAAACGACCTAGGGATAGTCCAAACGACAGATATCTATGGCACCTTGAGATTAGGTCATATAGCAGAAGATAGGATCAACAAATTGGAGAAAAATGGGCTATTGAGTCCATTGACTTCCGAGTCATATCCAACTTGTGAATCTTGTCTTCAAGGCAAAATGACTAAACTCCCTTTTGTTGGACATGGGGAGAGGGCCACAGATCTCCTTGCCCTAGTACATACTGATGTGTGCGGCCCATTTGATGTGCCGGCTAGAGGCAATTTTGTCTACTTCATTACCTTTACCGATGATCTGTCTAGGTATGGGTATGTGTATCTTATGAGACACAAGTCTGAAGCTTTTGAAAAGTTCAAAGAATTCAGACATGAAGTAGAAAAACAAACTGGAAAAACCCATTAAGGTTCTTCGATCAGATCGAGGAGGTGAATACCTTAGCCGAGAATTCCTAGACTATCTAAAGAAAAATGGCATAGTCTCTCAATGGACTCCACCAGGAACACCTCAACTCAACGGGGTTTCAGAACGGAGAAATCGGACTCTATTGGATATGGTTCGATCCATGATGAGCTTCACAGACCTCCCTGATTTTCCTTTGGGGACACTCATTGTTAACTTCAATTTATCTACTGAATAGGGTTCCCTCTAAAACCGTTCCTACCACACCGTATGAGATATGGCACGGTAAGAAACCAAGTCTGAGTCATCTCAGAATTTGGGGTTGTCCAGCTCATGTCAAAAGACAACAAGCGGACAAGTTAGAGTTTAGGTCCTTTAGAGCTCGATTCATAGGATATCCTAAAGAGTCATTAGGATACTATTTCTACATTCCAGAAGACCACAATGTGATTGTGAGTCGACATGCCATCTTTCTTGAAAAATAGTTTATTCAAGATAGCGGCATTGGAAAATAGATCAAGCTTGATGAGAAAGTCTCACAAGTGGAACGAGCTAAGGACCAATTGGAACCAAATCAGGTTGAGCCAATAAGAACACTACCTCCTCCACCTCGTAGATCGGAAAAGAGTTTCCCATCCCCCTGAGAGATACTTAGGTATTATTTCAGAGGAAGTAGAGAAAATGTTCCTCGTAGGTAATGGTGCTCATGGTGATGATCCCAAAACCTACAACGAGGCGATATCAGATATCGACTCCGAGAAATGGCTAGAGGCAATGCAGTCAGAAATTGACTCGATGCACTCAAACCAAGTCTGGACCTTGGTAGATCCACCAGAAGGTATAGTACCTATTGGGTGTAAATGGATCTTCAAGAGAAAGATTGGTGCAGATGGGAAATGTGGAGACATTCAAGGCTAGACTAGTGGCAAAAGGTTATAGTCAACGCGAAGGCATTGACTATCAGGATACCTTTTTTTCCAGTGGCTATGCTAAAATCCATCCGCACATTGCTTGCCGTTGCAGCCTATTTCGATTATGAAATATGGCAAATGGACGTGAAAACGGCATTCCTTAAATGGATATCTTGAGGAAGATATCTATATGGAACAGCCGCTAGGTTTCACATCCAGTGATACTGATCACAAGGTTTGCAAGCTGCAAAGGTCCATATATGGACTTAAGCAAGCATCTCGGAGCTGGAACACTCGTTTCAATGATGTGATCAAAAAGTTTGGTTTCATCAAAAATGAAGAGGAACCATGTGTTTTCAAAAAGGTCAGTGGGAGCGCTGTTGTCTTCCTCGTATTGTACGTGGATGACATCCTCCTTATTGGGAATGATATTCCCATGTTGACGATCAGTCAAAATGTGGTTGTCCAAGGAATTCTCCATGAAAGACCTAGGTGAAGCATCCTTTATTCTAGGAATTAAGGTCTATAGGGATAGACCGAATAGGATGCTAGGACTTTCACAGAAGATGTACATAGAGGAAGTACTAAAGAGGTTTAGTATGGAAAACTCTAAGAGGGGATTAATACCCTTCAGACATGGTATTCATCTTTCCAAGAAGATGTGCCCTAGCACACCTGAGGAAATAGAACGCATGAGCAAGATCCCTTATGCTTCTGCAATAGGGAGCCTCATGTATGCCATGCTATGTACACGACCTGATATAGCCCATGCTGTGAGTGTCACAAGCAGATATCAGTCAAATCCAGGTGAAGAACACTGGACTTCTGTGAAATGTATCCTTAAGTACTTGAGAAGAACTAAGGATATGATGTTGGTCTTTGGTAATGGAGAACTCCAAGTCCAGGGATACACAGACTCGGATTTCATGTCCGATATAGATGATCGAAAGTCGACATCTGGCAGTCTGTTTGTGTGCAATGGTGGTGCTGTTAGCTGGAAAGAGTTTCCAAGCAAACAGTGATAGCAGATTCCACCATGGAAGCAGAATATATCGCTGCATCAGAGGCTGCGAAAGGAAGCATTCTGGTACAAGAAGTTTGCTGCAGAAATTGGAGTAATGCCATCAGATGCCATTCCTCTATACTGCGACAATAATGGCGCCATAGCCCTTGCTAAGGAGCCGAGGTCTCACCAGAAAATCCAAGCACATTGAGCGGCGATACCACCTCATCCACGATTACCTCGAGAAAGGGTTACGTCGAGGTCAAGAGAGTCGAACTCCGCAGATAATGTGGCAGACCCACTTACAAAGCCATTGGGCCAGCAGAAGTTCGAAGCCCACCTTGAGAAGATGGGACTTAGACTTGTAGCCAATTGGCTTTAGGACAAGTGGAAGATTGTTAGATATATGTGCCCTAGAAGCCAGAATTGGCTGACACTTGTAATACACTTCTAGGGGCAAAATTATAATTTTGACTATAAATCAATAAAATGGATTATTTTCTATCACATATGTGTATTTAGTGTCTGTGATACATCCTTTGAGTTAATGGTAATGATAATTCATATTTTCAAGAGTTGAAAATTTAAGACATGAATAATCATTATTAACTCATAAATTGCTCCCGACCATAGGATCATCACGAGGATGGTGATTGATCCGGAAGGTTGGTGTACAATCGCTTCTCTTTAGTAGATGAGTCTTGAGTCTACGGTGTGGAGACACCGGAGCGAGAGTACAGGTACTCGTTAGAGAACGAGGGCACTGAGCGTGACCACCTCGAGTAGTCATTAGGGAGTCTACCTTCTCGTCAATGACTGACTCGATGCTGCAGTAGTGTGTCTGGTTCTTTGACCTGAGGTGCATCGGCAGTTCACCTTGAGGGTGTTATAGTTTGACTACACCATTACTCGATCTCCTAGCCATATGGAATCCCTGAGGTGTATGTTGGCTATAGCATGTTCATTGTAGGAACTGGATGGCATCAAGATGGAATCTATCTACCTCGGTGGTAGAGGAGCAGCCCTATGATGATCATGAGAATCAAGTCCAGAAATCCATGGCCATGGTAGAGTGAAATAATAGAAAGAGTTTCTATTTAGATTTTCACATCGGACTCGAATCGAATGATTACATCATATGACAGAGACTAGGGTTTGACGAGTTCACCTTAACCCTAATCTGATCGGGGCTCAAGATAGAAGAACTTAATCACACAGGTAGCTGCACCAAGAGGTTCGCATTCAGCTCTGATGGGTTGCCACCATATACTGCTAGGTGTCACTGGTGGATTTTGGGAGCAATTAGAATGATTTAGATGATCGATCATTCTAGCTGTTCGAATCAGAAGAGTTCTGATCCATCGAAAGGAGTTTCGATGATGTCGATGATAGAGATCATGACATATCCCATTACCATACAGAACTGAACCTAACTGGGTCACACAAACAAGGGTTTGAATCTGGTGATCATCAATTGAACTGATCTAGTTCAATTGATCTGAATGAGATTCAATTAGGTTCAAGGAAATCGTGCTAGCACTCGATTGAACCTAACGTTCTTCTTTTACTATCATAAATAAGTTGTCCTGTCTGAGCCAAAGGAGTTTGTGCTCAATTAGAGGCCTTCATATGGTCTGACTGGAGGTTGTCCAAGTCAGAAAAGGTTGTCTTATTTTGTAAGACATTACCTGCCATTTTTGGTCACCTGCCATTTCTTGTTCTTTGACTTTGGTCAAAAGTCTACCTTTGACTGGTCAAACGTTGACCATTGACACTTTGACTTTTGACCACATGTCACGCACCTATTGGAGAGCTGGTGGGGGCCTGTCCCCCTGCCAGAACCTGGCAAGGAGGAGGGCACACACCACCCTAGGCGTGTACCCAAGCTGGAGGCGCCTAGGAGTCCTTGTTGGACAAGGACTCCATCTCCTTTTTGGATTCCAATTAGAGTTCTTCTAAGAACCAACTTTGACTGGTCTTAGGCACCCTCTAAGGAGGAATCCAGGGGACTCTATTCCCACCAATCAGATTTAGATCTGATTTCACAAAGGATTGTGATTGGTTGGAAAGAAGAGGAGTTGGATCACAGGTAGTCTATAAATAAGACCCTACGCCCAACTCAAAGAAGCAATTGAGATAAGAGTTTCCATACGCCCAAAGGCCTTTTCTCCTCTCCTCCTCCATGCCAAAGCTTCTTCTCCCTCTCCTCTCCACATCCAAAATAGTTTTGGAGCTTGGTTGGTGCGATCCAGATCAAAGAAAGGCGATCAAAAGCAAGAAGGCTGCACTGCTGCAAAGGACGACTGCTGATCTTCAAAAGGAGTTTTGAAGATCCTCCAGATCAGATCCAGATCTGATTTTTGGAGACGTGATAGAGAAGAAGAGGATCGTCAGATCTAGCCTAAGTGGATACCGATAGAGGCAAGGCGCTTGTGTGGCTAGATCCAGAACCTTCCGCTGCATACAGGATCATCAATGGATAATTAGATTACCCAAATCAGGTAAATTAAATTTGATTTAATTTATTCTTATTTTATTTTATTTATTAAAATAATAAGAATTAAATCTAAAATATCTTAGATCTGATACAGATCAAAGAGAAAAAATTTTAAAATATATCTCTTGATCTGATCAGATCTGAACGAACCTGGATTGGAAAATCAGGATTTTCCTTCAACAACACTATTTTATAATAAGATAATATTATTTTTTAATAAAATAATATTATATTATAATAAGATAATATTTTTTATAATAAGGTAGTGCTATTTTATGATAAGATAGTATTACATTCCAATAAGATAGTATTATATTATAATAAAGTAGTATTCTTTTATAATAAAATAGTACTATTTTATAATAAGACAGTATTACTTTATAATAAGATAGTATTATATTACAATAAAATAGTATTACATTATAATAAGACAGTACTGTTTTATAAAAAGATAGTATTATTTTTCAATAAGATAGTATTATATTATAATAAGATAGTATTTTTTTATAATAAGATAGTATTACATTACAATAAGACAGTACTATTTTATAACAATGCGGTATTACTTTCTAATAAGACAATATTATATTATAATAAGATAATATTTCTTTATAATAAAGTAATATTATATTATAATAATATAGTACTATTTTATAATAAGATAGTATTATATTATAATAAGATAGTATTATTTTACAATAAGTCAGTAGTGTTTTAGTATTGCTTTATAACTGCAAGAATAATTCGATCATTTCATACTAAATGGGGAGTTGCTTTTAATTTATATTTGGAATGGAGAGTTACTTTTACTTGAAACTCAATTGGGGAGCTGCTGTTAATTTAAAACTAGAATCAAGAATTTTTCACTAATTTACTATTATAAATTTATTTTAAGCTCCTAGGAGATCTAAAAGCTACAAAGGATCATCATAAATTATAACTAGTCGAAAACCCATGCATTGCGTAGGGCAGATAATTATGGTCTATAATTATTAAAATTTTTTAATAATAAATATTTATAATAAATATTTTTTATTTTTTAATATTTTATTTTATTTTATTTATTATATATTATATTTTTTATTATTTTATAAAATAATATTCTATTTTTTCTTCTTTCTTCCTATTTTCGTACCTTCTCCGTGCTTATCAGTGCCACCCCACTATGGCTCTCCTTCTCTCTCGGCTCTCGTCCTTATTTTTCTTCTTATACCTTCACCATGCTCGTCGGTGCTGCCCATCATGGCTCCTCTTCTATCTAGGCAAATGCCAATCCTGATCACACCCCCACCCCCTCTTTTCTTCTCATACCTTCTCCAGACCCGACGCCACCACTGCCCCTCCTTTCTCCTCCCTTGCCTCCTTGCCTCCTGGCCAACCCCCTTCCTACCGCCGCCAACATCTTCCATCCTATCCATCCCCTCTTCACCCACTCCCCTTTGCGTGCTCTTGCATTTTGAATTATGCTTGTGCCACTCCATGGCCCAGTTGGAGGGCTGATCTCTGACGATGCTGCTAGCAGCGAAAGCCATGATGCAGGCCTCGTAGTTGTAGAACTTCTTGTAATCTCTCTCTTCTTCTTTTTTTCTCTCTTTCTTTTTTTTTTCTTTTCTTTTCCTATTCTTTTCTTTTTCCTTTTTCTTTCTTTTTTTTTCTTTTTTCTTCTTTCTTTCTTTTCTTTTCTTCTTTCTTTTTAGCTGAAACAAGGGACGAGCTGGTGGCTGGTGGTTCATGCTCTGGCAAGGCATGGCTCCACAGTCGGAGGGCCAATAGTAGCGGCTGATGGTGGTGGAGCAAGGAACAACCGACGGCATCAATCGATGAGAAATCAAAAAAAAAAAATAGAAAAATTCTTTTATGGTAGATTTTTGATAAATCTAGTGACTGTCGGTGGCACCCAAGGCTACGAAAAGAAGGAGAAGAAGGAGAAGAAGATTGGTAGGGGCTTACCTTAAGCTCTGGCAGCGTCTTCAGCTTCGATTTTTGGCAGGCATAAGTATAGAAAGCTAGCAAAAATCAGGAGAAAGAGAGAGAAAGAATAGGAGAGGTATCCATTTAGCTACCATCTAGTAGTCAATAGAGTTAGCGGGTAGGTGAGGTAAAGAGAAGTTAAATCTTACTAAACATAACTAATCCAACCTCTTACCTTTCATTATAATTTAGCCCTATTGAGGCATTTGTTGTTTCACTTGTCATGCTATTGGTCGTGACCTTTTTATAACTATCATCTAATTTTAGTTTGATATTATAATATTATCTTTATCTCTCTCTCATAAACAGTTTTGTCTCCTAACTTTATTTTTTTGTTAGTTTACTTTTCTCTTTGCTCCCACCTTCCCCTTCCTCGCTAAGCATACTATGTAGCCAGTGGGTAGTAGTCCCTTAGAGCCCCTCTCTCTCTTCTCTCTTCTTCCCTTCTCCCATTCTTCACCTTCTCCAGTCCCCAACACCCCCAAAAGAAATAGGAAAAGTCAAATTTTAGCCCCTCCGATCCCCTAAGAAATTACATGAAAGTCCATTCAAGAAACATTCTCTCAAATCAGTCCATAAGCTTTTCTATTATTCTCTCTTAAGGGAGTTCACTCTC
Organism: Cocos nucifera; assembly: GCA_006176705.1. Lineage (NCBI taxonomy): Eukaryota > Viridiplantae > Streptophyta > Magnoliopsida > Arecales > Arecaceae > Cocos > Cocos nucifera. The sequence continues at coordinate 962,801 of QRFJ01000387.1, forward strand.
TTTCTCTCTCCTCCCATGTTTCATTTTTTTTTCTCTATTCTCTTCTGTCGAGAAGGCTTTAGAGATGGAGAGGAAGTAGGGGTTCTTTGCGACGCTGAAGGAGGAGGTGGTGAGGGGGCTATCGCCGGTCAAGTCCCAGGTGAATAGCCCGACGAGGAGTTCATTGCTGGCCAGGCAACTGCTACCGTGGTGGTGGGGGGCTAGGCAAAGCTGCCACCATTTGGTAGTGAACCTCCTGAAGTTGCTAATCGCGAGATATTCAGGAGCTTCTAGCTTGTTGGGGAGGCTTTATCCCCACTCATGAAGGGGCCTGAGCCTGATGTTGCTATAGATAGCAGTAGAGAGTCACAGCGAGAGGGGGTCTGGGGCCACCACTACCCCCCCACCATAGCTTTTCTTCTCTCTTGGCAAAGGCCGATCCCAATCGCAACCCCACCTCCTCTCTTCTTCTCATACCTTCACACCCCTGGCACCTGTTAGAAGTGTTCCCTAGAAGCCAGTTATTGGCTAACACATAATTTTAGGACTTATATTTATACTTGTAAATCTTTTATTATCAATAAAGATATTCTTATTTCCAATCATGCTTATGTATCCATGATTTATCCTAAAAATTAGTAAAGATAATTTTGTATATTGATAAGAGTGCGATATTATCGTTAAGATATTGTGTTTATCAATTTAATCTGACTTCTTAAAATAATCCAATTTAAGTCGGGTCGAATCCACAGAAAAAGTAGTGTTTTAAATTTAAAATATTTGATTTTTGAAAAGAAAAAAAAGAAAAGAATTTTGAAATCAAAAGTGAAGTTGAAAAATAAAAAGCAAAAATTAAAAGATGTAGAAATTTAAACTTGGTACTAAGATCTACTAGTTACATCTTAGCGTCTACTTGTGATAAAATAAAAAGTAATAATTAAAGTATAAAAATTAAATTATAATAAAAATAAAGAGCATAAAATTAAAGTTTAAAAAATAAAATTTTTATTAATTAAAATTTTAAAATTTAAATACATAAAATTTAAAAAAATAAAATAAAATAGTCTGATCTCTGATCTTAGATTGGCATTGGTAGAAAGATGGTGTAGAAGTTCAGCTCTTCTTTTCAGCATCCATTGCTCTGAAGCAGCCATTAACCCAAAGTCTGGCTTCATCCTGTTCCAAAGCTTTGTCTTGATCGAAGATTATGAACTTTGGAGGCCTGAAATCTTATTTATAGGTATTGGACGGCTGGAGAGTTTTTTTATAGGCCATGTGAGACTAAAGAGTCTTTGATCGTCAAAATATGAAGAAATCCAAATAAAAATTAGATTAAAAAAAATCCTAGATGAATTTTGTTGAAGTATGATAAAATCTAGCCGTTCAATAGAAATCCAACGGTCCAAAAAATATCAAAATCGGATGTGTATCAGCCTAGATCAGGTCGGATTAAATTTTGGCCATTGATCGCATATTGATGGAGAAAATCTACCCACTGATCATGCATTTGGAGTCCTGATCACCACTAGGAGCTCTCTTCACTGTCGAATCATCCCCCGGATCGAGCGCTATCGTTGGATGGTGATCTGCATGAAGCTGATTTTGAATCAAATTTGATTTTAAACCTCCACCATCCAATATTGACTGTAAGCTACTGTAGCCATCCGATCATGCAATTACTGTTCCCATGGACCGCATGGACTGGCTGCATCGTACACCACAACGAATCAGCGCATCCTATCATTGAGTGAAAAGTCCAAAATATCCTATGAGCTATGATAATTTTTTTATGAATCCTTTAACGATCTAGATCCATCACGTGTCGCTCCATGATTCGTCGATTTCTACTGAGCTGGCGGTCCATGCCTGGATTGTGAACCGACTGATGACTTCTGCGACCGGGTCGACTTGCATGACTGGCTTGGCATGCTAGCTTCGTCGACTTGGCTTGGTGCGTTTGGATGCATCAGCTGATATGGCGTGGTGGCTTGAGTCGTATGTTATTTTTTATTTAATTTTTATTTATTTTATTTCTTTAAAAATTCATAACTTCTTTGTTTTAGCTTCATTTTGTACGAAACTTATTTTATTGTAATCAAAAAAATAAGCTCTTTCTATTAATAATAAAATTTAATTTTTTTAATTTTTATTTTTTTAATTAATTTTTTAATAAATAAAAATATGAATTTCTTAAAAATATGTATCAATTAATTATTAATTTTTAAAAATTAATATGAATTAATTAATAAATTAATATTTTTATTGATAAATTTATGGTACTTATCATACCTTCCAACTTAAGCTTTGCTTGTCCTTGAGTAAAGAAAGAATTTAGTTTTAAATATCTTTTAATTTTAGAGTTTCGAATTTTACTTAAATAATTTTCAAAATGGCCATTGATATTCAGTAGAGTATAAGTAAGATATATCATTGAGATATTAATACTTATTAATAAAAAAATTAAGTAAAAAATATTAAATTTTTTTAAACTTTTTCTAAATTATTCCATCTTTATCTCTGATTTGTCTAAACTTTCATATAGATAAGTGTATTGCTACTTTCGCCCTTCATTTATTAATTTTTATTTTCATATTGCTCACTATTTTTATGCAAATATCATTACTTACTTAGGCAACGAGACCTGATTACTCGATGGAAAACCAATATTTTTTTTAAAAATGTTGTACCACTATTGAGTATCTTAACCCCTTAAGCTTTCTATTTGATTCATGTAGCGAGTCTTAGGCCAATGACTCCCAAACTAATTGGCTTTAGGGCACTAGGTATACAATATCCCTCGGACTTACTTGCTCGAATCAAATAGGCTATGAGTTAAGACTAGCTTTACAACGAGCTTTTTTATCCTTCCCATCTTTTGATGTGAAACTCAATGCTTGCTTAGGCAAAGAGGCCCAGTTACTCAATGAGAAGTACTTAAAAACTATTTTATTTTAATTTTTTATATGAAGAAACATATAGTTATCCTACATAAGCCCATAAAAAGTAAATTTTTCTTTGATTAGTAGGAAAAATTAAAAATGCTCAAAGAAAAAAAAACTTTTTATGTTCTAGACTTAACTCTTTATTGAATTTTCTTAATACTTGATTCCTCAATATCTCACAGATTCTCTTATCCATGCATCAAATTTTTTTTAAAAATGCTTAGTTTAATTCAATTCTTAGGCATAATTAGGTATCTAAATACTAAATACTAACTTTTTTTAAGACTTAAAAAAATTTAAAAAATTTTATTATTTTTTCTTTCCTCTAACTTAATTGACATTATCCTCAATGAAGAAGAAAAATTAAAGGATGTAATAAAGAATATGAAAGAATACATCTGACTATATTTTTGGTTCAGCACGTGCTTTTGAGAATTTAGGCTCTCCCTCCAACTTATTCAATATGTCCTAAAAAAATAAATTAAAAAAATAAATTAGATTAAGAAAAATTAAATATTGGGTTGCCTCCTAATAAGTGCTAAGTTTACCATCTTCAGCTAGATACAATACAGCTTACTATCCTATGTCAAATATTGGATGGACAAATTTTAATGGTTTTGGATTGCCAATCTCAGAAAGTTGATTTATAATTTCATTATTGATATAATCATTATTAATTTTAGGGACATAATTTGTGACCCCATTCTCAGACCCATGTTTATTAAAAATTTCTCCTATTTGTTTTTCTAAAATGCTCATGAATTGAGTTTTTGAATTAGGAGTTAAGTTTGATTCAATGGATGCTGAAAGGATGTCTAAAGATGGATTTAATTATGAAGGTAAATTAATGTGATCTTACTTAAACAACTTCATTGACACTTTATTACATGCCTCTTGATTTTTGTAAGAAGAACCAGCTACTAGAGTTGAAGAAAATAGGACATTAGGTTTATAAGTCTCGAGTAAATCATCTATTCTTTTTTTTTTCTATATCTATCTCATTTAAACTAGAACCAGCATCAGTACTAGTTTCTGGCTTGGGTTCTTTTATGTGGTTAGTCTCAGTACTAATTTGTTCCTCTAAATTTTTATTTTGGCTAGCATCAGTACTAGCTTCTCTCACCTGATCTTAGTATGGGTCCGTAAGAATCCTATAGCTTTTAAGTTCAAGAATTATTTTGGCATTCTCAAATTGAGGATCCTTAAGTGAGACATTAAATTGATAATTTAGTCCAGATGGTTGGTGGACATTAGGTGGATTGTTTGAAATTGGTAGGTTCGATAGTTGATCTAGTTCTCTCTTCGTGTTAGACTCAACTAATTATCCAATTTGAGCTTCTAGCTTGGTGATAGATTCTTGTTGAGTCAAGATCGATTGTTATTGATTCAAAATTAATTGTTGAAGTTGGTTAAATCTATCATCGGCTAGATTGATCTTTTGAGGAGGTGGATATGATAGCTGGTTGTTATATGATGGTTGAATAAACTGACTAGGCTGACCATTATTATAGGTATAGTTTTGATATTGGGACCTATTTTGATAGTTTTGGATAGGTAAAATTTGGATCTAAGTCTGAGTCTGTTGGGATGTCCAAGAAAAATTAAAATAGTTACTCCAATATTGGTTATATGAATTTAAAAGGAGATTATTAATCGGCTTGGAGTAGCCTTGAGTAGTTTGGACTTATTTTTGGATAAAAGATGGAAACTATGCAGCATGATGGATTGAGCTAGGTGATGTGAATTGTGTAGAAGATTGTTGACTTAGGATTAGGAGTTGATCTAATTTCTGGACAAGAAGGTTAACTTTATCTAATTTTTGGACTATTAGGTTCAAATTAGCCATTTGATTATCAGATTTAATATGAATCAACTATTCAATTAAGTTCAACTAAATCAAAAAAAGTGATTTTCTACTGTGCATGTATTAGTGTAATCCTAATATATGGTTCAAAATTTTTTAAATTTTTTTTAGAATTTATATATATATTTATTATTTTATTATATTATTATTTTTTAATTTTTTAAATTATTTTATTTATTATTTTTAATTTAATTTAATTATTTATTTTAATATATTTTTTTAGTTAGTTTAATTTAATTTTTATTTTATTTTTAGAGAAGAAAGGATAAAAAAGAAAAAAGAGTTCTAAAGAAGAGGTCCTAAGGAGTCCTAGAACTAAGAAGAGAGAAAAGAATTAGATTTAATTAGGTTTAATGTTGATTAGCAATCAAGTTGGACAATCAATCCTGACTAAGGGTTATCCTAGATCTAGATAGCTCCTAACTACCAAGATCACCTTCAAGCCCTCCAAGTGTAGGATCAGTTAATTAACTAGTCAGTTAAGTATAAGATTGATGGAAGTCCCCCTATTGCTTGCCTTAGACACCATTTATGCTTTACCAGGTAAGCTAATGGAACTAATTAAAAACCACCTTTCTTCGAGCCCAGTCGTCCCTGAATCACTTTCCTAGACATTAGTCAAATTGACTAATCCTAATCTGATTCAACTCTTAGAGTTCCTTATCCTATTGAGCTTGAGCTCCTAGGATTGATGTCTAATTGATTTTAAAATTAAAGACTTAGGTCAATGCAGGATGCTGGTTGGTTGTTTGTGGGCTAAGAAAGGATGATCAAATCTTCATCTTATCTTATTTAATTAGATTATGCCCTTAATTTGATTTAATATGATATGCAAAAAAATTTTCAATCAAAGGATTCTATGCAATTTAAACTAGAAGTATACAACTAATTGAATTCTGAAAGGCTTACCTTTCCTCCAGCAATCATCAGAATAAAAATAAAACTAATATGATGCATGCTCTAAATAGTTAGAATTTCTAATCTTATCATGGAGCTTTTTAATTAGATTTAAATGGATATTTTTTAAATTAATTTAAAAATAAATAAATAAATAAATAAATAAAAAGGAAAGAGGTCTAGAGTTAAGATTGATCTCACCAAGCAAAACTAAATCATTTGTTTCTTTCTCTAATTTTTTTTATTCTTTAATCTCTTTTTCTATAAAATAAAAAAAGTTAGTAAGCAATATTTATAAGAAAATAAAAATTTTATTTATAAAAAAATGAAAAAGATAAAAAATTTAATGTCCATGCCTTTTCTGACAACGGTGCTAAAAACTTCGTGTGTTTACCAAAATTATTTTTAATTTATTTAAAATAAATTTAAAAAAATTAAAATCAAAAATTAAAAATAATTTTCGATAACGGTGCTAAAAATTTGATAAGATCGCGATGTTATCATTAAGATACCGTATTTATCAGTTTAATCTAATTTTTTAAAATAATTAAAAATACGTAGATAGTAGTGAATTAGATTGAATTCATAGGAAAGATAGTCTTTTTAGATTTGAAATATTTGATTTTATAAAAAGAGAAAAGAAAAAAGTTTTAAAATCAAAAGTGAAGTCAAAAAATAAAAAATAAAAAATAAAAGATGTAGAAATTTAAACTTGGTACTAAGATCTACTAGTTAGATCTTAGCATCAACTTGCAATAAATAAAAAGTAATAATTAAAATATAGAAATTAAATTATAATAAAAATAAAGAGCATAAAATTAAAGTGTAAAAAATAAAATTTTTATTAATTAAAATTTTAGAATTTTAATACATAGAATTAAAAAAAATAAAATAAAATAGTCTGATCTCTGATTTTAAAAAAAAAATAAAATAAAATAGCCTGATCTTTGATCTTGGATTGGCATTGGCAAAAAGATGGTGTAGAAGTCTAGCTCTTCTTCTTGACACTCGTTGCTTTGAAACAGCCATTAATCCAAAGCCTGGCTTCATCCTATACCAAAGCTTCGCCTTGATCGAAGATTATGAACTTTGGAGGTCTGGGGTCTTATTTATAGGTATTGGAAGGCTGTAAAATTTTTTTGTAGGCAATGTGGGACTAAAAAGTCTTTGATCATCAAAATATGGAGAAATTCGAGTAAAAGTTAGATTAAAAGGAGTCTTGGATGAATTTTGTTGAAGTTTGGTGAAATTTAGCCATTCAATAGGAATCCAACGATCTAAAAAATGCCAAAATTGGATGCATATCGACCCAGATAAGGTCGGATTAAATTCTAGCCATTGATCGCATGTTGATGGCGAAAATCTAGCCGTTGATCATGTTTTTGGAGTCCTGATCACCATCGAGAGCTCTCTCCATCATTGGATCATCCCCTGAATTGAGCGCTGCCATTGGATGGCGATCCGTGTAAAGCTAATTTTGAATCAAATTTGGTTTTAAACCTCCATCGTCCGATCTCGATCGCAAGCTACTGCAGCCATCCGATCGCGTAATTACTATTCCCGTGGACAGTGTGGATCAGCTGTATCGTACACCGTAATGAATCAGTGCCTCCTATCATCGAGTGAAAAGTCCAAAATATCCTATGAGCCATGATAGATTTTTTGTGAATCCTTTAAGAATCTAGGTCGACCACGTATCGCTCCGTGATTCATCGGTTTCTACTGAGCTGACGGTCCACGTCTGGATCGTGGACCAACTGACGGCTTCTGCAGCTGAGTCGGCTTGCATGGTTGACTTGGTGCACTGGCTTTGTTGGCTTGGCTCGGTGTGTTTGGACATGCCGATTGATATGACGCGACGGCTTGAGCCAGCTGAGCCGTATGTTATTTTTTATTTTTTTTATTTTTTTTAAAAATTTATATCTTCTTTATTTTAGCTCCGTTTTATGCAAAATTTATTTCATTATGATCAAAAAAATAAGCTCTTTCTATTAATAATAAAATTTAATTTTTTTAATTTTTATTATTTTTTAATTAATTTTTTAATAAATAAAAATATGAATTTCTCAAAAATATGCATCAATTAATTATTAATTCTTAAAAATTAATATGAATTAATTGATAAATTAATATTTTTATTGGTGAATTTATGGTACTTATCATATATTCTCAAGGTGTTGAGAATTTAAAACATCCATTATTAGTGATTAATTTCTAAATACTTTCGATCATAGGATCATCATGAAGAACAATGATTGATCTCGTCAAGATCAGTGTATGGATCACCTTCCTTCTAGATAGATGGGTCTTGAGTTTGTAGGGTGGGGATATTAGGATGAGAGTATAGATAGTTGTTAGAGAATAACTTGCATTGAGCATGACTGTCACGTGAGACCATTTGAATGTCTACTCGCTCGTCAGTGATTCTTCTTGATGCTATTGTAATGTGACAAGTCCTTTAACCTATGGTGTATTGACTATTCGCAGTGAAGCTATAGGATTTAACTGCATGTTTTCTTGGTCCCTAGCCATTCGGGTCCTTCCTATGTATGTTGGCTTCAGTGGGTTCAAGTTCGCTATTTAGAGTAAGATGCACTTAGATGAAATCCATCGACCTTAGTAGAAAAGAAAAAGTCCTATGTGATTAGCAAGACTGAGTTTAGGAATTAAGTCTTCGACCGAAGCATGTGTGAATACTAAAAAAGAGTTTTCATAGAATTCATAAATGAACTTAAGCCAAGGCAATCTGACATATGACTGATGATGGAGTTTGACGAGTTCTCCATGACCTCCATCAAGTCAAAACTTATGATAGAAGAACTGAATCACACACTAACTATACCTAGAGATTCATATTTTTCTGTTTTACTGGATTGCCGCTACATACTGTTAGGCATCACTGGTGGATTGTAAGAATTCACTAGGATTATTTTTGGATCAACTATTCTTGTTGGGTTGAGCCAAAATTATTCTGGTCCATTGAAATAGTTTCGATGATACAGTGATAGATATCATAGTATATCTCACTATCAGTTAGAATAGAACCTGAGGGACCATACACAAAAATAGTTTGACTCGATCAATAGTTTGGATCATATTTGAATTATTAATTGGATTGATGGTTTGAATTTTGAAAACTGCTAATTTATAAACATTATAGATTTGGTAGCTACTAATTGTTACCATGCTGATTTTATTACAAGCATTGTATTTTAATTAGAGACTAATTAAAATATGAATTAAGTCTTAACTAATTTAAATTAGATTTAATTTAATTTAATTTAATTTAATGATTAATTGTGTTCAACAATCCAAATCAGATTTAGATTTTAGACCTGATTGGTTCAGATTTGACTGCTTTTTGAATTCGATTCAATTCAATTCAGGCTCAATTTGGACTAGATTTGGATCCAGTTTGAACTTAATTGACCTTGACAACTAGAGCCCATGTCCTCTGGGCTTCTCTCTCTTCTTGGCCAACCAAAGAAAGGATGGAGCGGTGATTTATTGCACTATTCTTTTCTTGGCGTGGGTGAGAGATATTTTAGGGTTTGGATGAGGCGCCACCTCATTACTTGATGGTTTAGGACTCTTATGTGATAAGAGATAAAATCCTAACTTATCTCCCCTAAATCTTGTCCTTTTGTGGCATGGGAAACCTAATTATTTTGTGTGACAAAATAAAAGGGAGGGCTTGGGGCATGTGGCACTTGAGATCTAGGGAGGTTTCTTAGTTGCCGCAAGAAAGAGATAGCTGCCCTTCTTCCCTTTCTTCCATCCTATTCCATGTCCACACCTCTCCCTCCTTCAGATCAGATTTGAGAGAAGAGAGATCCCTTTGAGAGAGAGAGGAAAAAGGATTCAAGAAGAGTTCTTGATTCCTTTTGGTGGATCAGTCAGTTCCTTGAAAGCTGCAAAAATCTATTTTGAGAAATAGACTCAGATCTAAGCCGAAGAACGAAGCCTACAAAGGAGCTAGCACCCTAAGAGTTTTAGAGTTCTGATTGAAAAGAGCACTATGTGGATAGTAGAGGCCAGGTGCATATGCAGCTATGACAGGAGCCCCAAAGATCAGATCGATCCAATTAAAGAAAGGAGGAAAAAGCGACAAGTATAATTTCTTCCTTCATATATTTAGTTTTAGATCTATAAATAAATTTATTTATGCATGTTAGATGATCCTTAGGTAGTCTTGATTTAGATTAGCATGCTTAGATTGATTTAAAAATTATTTTTAAATTTTTTTCTACGATGTTTAATGTAAACAGTAAAAATCAGCATGTATACTACCTGTTTTCTAATAGTGGTATCAGAGCCATGCTATTCTAACATGTTTTAAATAAATTTTAAATCTAAAATTAAGTTGTTTAGGTTCTAATTTATTATTTATATATCTGATATATAAAAAAAAAAACATCTAAAATAATTAGAATACATGCATTGTTATGAAGATCTTAGGTATATGTACGTGATACATGTTTTAGATCTAGTTTTTGTTTTCAATGCATATAGTTGATGTATATTTTTAATTAATTTTAGATCATAAAAATTATATATTTGATGTATAGATTTTATACATATGATCTGAAATTTAATTTTTGTAAAACCTTAGATCTGAAACCCTAGGATCTATTGCATGAAATCCTAAATTATGGCTTGTGAGTCTGCCGAGTCGAATTAGACTCAATTCTAGCCAACTCGAGTTCTAAGTAATTTAACTCATCTTTTTAGAGTTGAATCGAGTCCTTGGTGGGTCAAATCATTTGCATATAACTCAACTCAATCTGAGTAGGTCGAAGCCCATAATTTTTGATCGTCACAAACAAGCCGACTCGAGTTATAGGACAAGTCGACTCGAGTCTACTGATATTGAAATTGTATGTGATATAATTTAATTAGTTTAGATTATTTTGATATCCAAACTAAAATACACTTAATTAATAATTAAGACTTAAAATTAAAAGATCTAAAATTATAAATTTAAGATCTAAATTTTAATGCATAAAACATGGGTTAAGGATATAGGTAGCTCAATTAGGTCTAGATTTGAATGGTTGTTCAAACCAGTCAAATGTTGATTAGGATTAGGTCAAACATGCTCATGACCAACCCAATTAGTTGTACTATGGTTAGATTGATTAACAATCATATATTATTAATCAAATCTAAAAGTCCTAATTTGGCTCGGTGATTTGAGTCTAAATTGTAGGTTAACCTGATTGATTTTTATTGACCAATTGGTGTCTAAGATAAGTTTGGTAGTGTCAACCGATGGTCATTAGTTAGGAGCTACTTGCATGGATTGAGTTCATGGCAAGTTAATGGCATATCTCTCCCATCGATCTCACTTACCTAGCCAATTTGGTTGATTAAGTTTTGAGTTAAATTGCTAATGATTCAAGCTAACCGACATCACTATGTTAGTCATAACCATTATGACTAATTAAAGATGAGATCTGAACCTAAATCTTCTCAATTAAATATTAAGTCTAGTGGTTTTCCATCATTGTAGAGATGCGGGTGCTAATCTGGCATTGAACGTTCTCGACTAATCATTATGGTTCGGTTGCATTGGATAGGTATAACCATGCTATGACATTAGATGCCCTGATGTAGAGATGAGATTGGCCCAATAACTATTAAGTAAGAGACCTGATGATGGCTTTGCACTCGTTGGTGTATGGTGAATTTGACTTAATTAAGAAATATGCCAATAACTGTTAGATGAGACCATAAGATTTAAAGACCGAACCTGTTGCATCTTGCTTAATAAAGTAATGGACAAAGTGTTATTCATTCATTGGTTTATGTTCACCAATAATTGTTGGTGAGATGTGCATGGATCAGTGGGAGTGTAGTGCCCACTAGAAACTGATCACGTATAGGTTTCTGTTTTCCACCCAAAGAGTGTGGAAGATCCATAGAAATAGTGGGAGCCTTGTTTGTTTACTAAAGTTCTTATAATAAACATTAATATAAGTACAAACTTTTAATTAGAAATTATTTTTCTCTGTAGTTAACCATATCGAGTTCAAATCCTTTAGCCCGAATCCTTGACACGAACAAGTTGACCGGCTCAAATTATAAAGATTGGCTCCGAAACTTGAGAATCATTCTCAGTTCTAAGAAATTGGCCAATGTCCTAGATTAAAAAATACCTATGTTACCAGCTCGTCTATCAGCTGATCAACGAGCTGCACTTGACAAATGGATGGACAGTGATAATAGAATTAGATGCTACATTCTTGCATCCATGTCCAACGATCTTCATCAGCGTGAAGATATCAAGACTACTAGGAAGATTCTGACTCACCTACAAGAGTTATATGATGAGCAGAATCACACGACTTGCTTTGAGATCTCTCAAAGATTTTTTAGAGTGAAGATGCATGATGGACAGTCTGTCCATGATCATTATCTAACAATGATCAAGAACATAGAGGAGCTTCAAAAGCTTGGAGTGAATATAGATAGGGAACTACAGGTGGATTTGATCCTCCAATATTTTTCTGATTCATATGGATAGTTCATTATGAATTACCATATGAATAAGATCGATAGTACCTTACCCGAGCTATTAAATATGCTAGTGACAGCAGAGAGCACCTTGAAAGGTTCAAGGGGTATGGTTCTTACTATGGAGTAGGCTTCTTCCAAAAGAAAATCTACTTGAACGAAAAAGAACAAGAAGTCTGTAAAGAAACAAAAGACCGAGAGCAGAAAGAACAAAGCTCTGATCAGTGATAAGAAAAAATATTTTCACTACAATATCGAAGGCCATTGGAGGAGAAATTATCCTGCATACCTAAAAATAGTGAAGAATAGAAAGAAGGACATGCCTTTTGAAGGTACATATGATTTGCTCATAATTAAAACTAATCTAACAATTTTCTCTTCTTCTAGCTGGATTCTAGAATCTGATTTGATTGCTCAATTGTACAGTTCTATGCAGGGTCTTGAAAAGGTTAAAGGACTGAGAGAAGACAAGATCACTCTTCAAGTGGGCAATGGGGCAAGAGTTATTACTATCATCGTCGGGACCTAGTCTTTGAAATTACCATTAAGAATTAGTTTAATTTTAAATGATTATTATTATGTACCTATAGCTAGTTGAAATTTGATTTTCATATCTATACTGACATAAGATAATTATAATTTTCATTTCAATAAAGATATTGTTCAATTTATTTTGAAAATAAAATTGTTGCACGTGCCTTTTTAATTGATGAACTTTATCATTTGCATATGGATGCAAGTGTAAATATTAATGAGCAAATTATGAATACCGTAGGGTCTAAAAGACTTAGCGATAGGATTAGCTAAAAGTATCTATGGTGCCTTAGGCTAGGCCATATAGGAGGGGACAGAGTTAATAAATTAGAAAAAGATGGTCTACTCGGGCTATTGACTTTTGAGTCTTATCTAATTTGTGATTCCTATCTTCAAGAAAAAATGGCAAAGCTACCTTTGTAGGATAAAGAAAAAGGACCACTGATACAATAGCCCTGGTGCACATGATGTGTGTGGTCCATTCGATGTACAGGTCAGGGATGGCTATGTCTACTTCATAACCTTTACCAATGATTTTTCATGATATGGGTAGGTATATTTGATGCACCATAAGTCTGATGCTTTTGAAAAGTTTAAAGAGTTCATACACGAAATAGAAAAATAAATTAAAAAATTCATAAAGGTTCTTTGATCTAATCAAGAAGATGAATACCTTAGTAAAAAATTTTGGACCTATCTTAAGGACAACGGTATAGTCTCACAGTGGATACCTCCTGGGACATCTCAGCTCAACAGGATATCCGAAAGGAGGAATCAAACTCTATTGGATATGGTCTGATCCATGATGAGTTTATAGATCTTTTCTTTGAGGACATGCGTTAATTTATGCCATTCTCTTTTTAAATCGGGTTTCCTCTAAATCTATTCCTACCATACCATATGAATTATGGTATGGTAAAAAACTAAGTCTGGGTTATCTCAAGATTTAGGGATGTCTGGCACCCCATGTCAAGTAACAGTGGATAGACAAGTTAGAGGCTAGGTCTCTTAGGACTTATTTTATAGGGTATCCTAGCTAAGAAATCTATAGGATACTATTTCTATCTTTCAGAGGATCATAATGTGATTGCGAGCCATCATGCCATCTTCTTAAAGAAAGAGTTCATCCAAGATGGAGGTAGTGGAAGAAAGATTGAGCTCGAAAAAAAGTTTCTAAAGAGCATCGAGTTCAAGAGCCTGAATCCAGTAGTGAGCTAGTTGATGTAGTACCTCCTCCACCTTATAGATCAAGTAGGATTTTTCATCCTCAAGAAAGATATTTAGGTATTCTTACAAGGGTTCTAGAGGAAGTGTTCCTTATGAAAGATAGGGACATTAGGAATGATCCCAAAATCTATGAAGAAGCAGTTTTAGATGTAGACTTTGAGAAATGGATGGAAGCAATGAAGTCTGAGATTGACTCCATGCATTCCAACCAGATTTGATCCTTAATAGATCCATCTGAAGGTATCGTACCTATTAGATATAAATGGATCTATAAAAAAAAAATTGGATTGGATGGTAAGGTAAAAACCTATAAGACAAGGCTGGTGGCAAAAGATTATAGTCAACACAAAAGCATTGACTATAAAAAAATCTTTTCACCTATAGCCATACTAAAATCCATCCATACTTTGCTTGCAATTATAGTCTATTATGATTATGAAATCTAGCAGATGGATGTGAAAACTTTCTTTCTAAATAGATATCTTGAAGAAGATATGTATATGGAGCAGCCTATGAGTTTTACATCTAGTGATGGTGATCACAAAGTCTGCAAGCTGCAAAAATTTATTTATAGACTTAAACAAGCATCTTAGAGCTAGAACACTCGCTTTAATGATGTGATCAAATCATTTAATTTCATCAAAAATAAGGAGGAGCCCTATGTGTATAAAAAGATTAGTGGAAGCGCTATCACCTTGTTCATATTGTACGTGGATGACATCCTCCTGATTGAAAATGATATTTTCATGCTGACGTCGGTCAAGGTATGGTTGTCAAAGAAATTCTCCATGAAAGACCTAGGAGAAGCTTCCTACATTCTTGGTATTAAGGTCTATAGGGATAGATTTAAGAAAATGATAGGGCTCTCATAGTGCATATACTTAGAGGAGTTGTTGAAGCGATTCAACATGAAAAACTCCAAGAGAGCTCTCTTGCCTCTTAGACTTACTGCTTGTCATTACAGTATCAAATAAAATTTAGATCTGATTTTAATATTAAGTAGGATAGTGGTGAGTTGGGTGTTGATTTTCTCAAAAATTTGAAGATTGAGTTATGTTTAATTTAATTAAAAAATAAAAATTTAAATTTAAATTAATTTTTAAAATAAAAATTTAAAGCAGTAAATTAAAGAAGATTGATGAAGATTTTAGAAAACTAAATAAAAGATAGTAAAATAATAATTAACTAAGATTTTGAAATTAATTAAAGAAGAGAAATTGTCTAGAGATTTAGTTTCATCTTCCATCATTCAAGTTTATAATTGATTCATGCAATCTTTTCATTATCAACATGCAATCTTATGAGATGTATGTTTTCTTGATCTGACTCTAACATAACCTATTCTATCGAGTATGGATTATATTTGATACGATCATGATCCATCTTATTTTGATCATGCAATCAAAAAATATAAATATAGATCATATTAATTCTTATAATTTATCCTAACTTGAGCACATACTGTATCTTTTCTACGATCATGATCTATCTCTTTAGATATAAATTATAAAAAATTAAATATTAAAATATAAATCTTAAAATTTATTCTAACTTAAGCACAGACCGTATCTATCTACAATCACGACCTATCTCTTTAGCTATAAATTATAAAAAAATTAAAGCATTAGAGCATGAATAAGAAAAGCATGTAAAAGATGAAGAAATTTTATTGCTTAATAAAAAGAAAGGATGAAGAAATTTTATTGCTTAATAAAAAGAAAGATAGGGTTCAAATTATAAACTCTCATGCTTGGAAGACTTTTTTTACACCACTAGACACAAGATCTCAGCCGTACATCATTTTGATCCTTATAGCTTGTGACATCATGGAATCTCTTCAATAAAGAAAAATAAAAATAAAAGAAAAGGAAAGAAGAAAGAGATAGAAGAGAAGAAGAGAAGGGAGAGAGAAAGAGGTTGGAACAGGGCTTTGGAAGGCCCCTGTGGGCTACTCTCTTTTAATCTATGGCATAACAGGGGTTTTGAGTCCTTCTCAGAGTTGTAATTGGAGTTTAGATCGGTTTCAACCTTTCTCAAGCTTCCTGGCCATTCATTTTAGATCAAACGGCCTTTAAAATCCATCACAAACCCATTGCCTATAGCTTAAACAGTGCTTGGACCGTTGGATCACTGTCGACTCGATTTCCAACCATTCGATAGTGCTAAATAAGCTTTGGGAATGCTCTTAACTGTTGGATGCCAATCGAGATTAATGACGGATGGATCGATCAGGGGATTAATCGCCATCGAATCATGCACTGGAAGCCTGGAGGAGTTCGAATCAAATTGGGAAAAGCCTTCACTCATTCGATCCTGATCGAGAGAGATAGAAACCTCCGATCGTGCAAAGGCTTAAGCTGCCCGATGTGTAGATCGTGAGTAGATTGGGATCATCATAGATCACCATCAATCACCACCTGCCGCACCACCCAAAATTATGATATCACCCCTACATGTTGCAATAAAATTCTGTAGACCCTTTAAGGGTCTATGCATACTGAGCTGGCATTCGATCCATGGTGGACCGCGATAAAAGTGACGTCAAGATGATGGCAGCTGAGCTGGGTTCAGTTCTGAGCATGTGTGGGCTATAGTTTGGTTTGGGCTAGATTCTAGTTTGCACGGGGTTCTCACTAGACCGATCGATTTAGTTAATTTAATTTTTTATTAAAACTTGTGGCTCCCATTTAAATTCTAATTTAACTCTGATTCGTATGAAATTTGATTTATTTGAACTCATAAATCAAACTCTTCGCATTGGTGGATTTCTTTTCTATAAAATATTAATAAAAATATTAATTTTTTAAAATAAATATTAATTATTATATGTTTTAATACTTTTATTTAGTAATTTATGATAATTATCATACCCCTCCAACTTGAGTTTTATTCATCCTCGAGTAAAGAAAGAAAATTAAAAATATGTACCCACTCAATAAGATATGAAAGTTTCTTCAGATCATTCTAAAATTAGTTGATACCTAGTTAGAGATTTAAGAGATACATCATTGGATTATTAAGTCCTTCCAAATAGTGGTTAAGTGAAGAACATAGAATTTTAAAGTTTTTCTTTGATCAATTTTTCATCTTTATTCTTTAAATCCTCTAATTTTAGTATGAGCTAGAGTTTTTTTTTTTTTTTTAAGTTGGTGCAATATTTTAATCTCTTAATCTTTCTATCTAACCCTTATAGCGAGCTTTAGACCAATGACTCTCAAACCAGTTGACTGTAGGACACTAGGTGTAAAATACCCCTCAGGCTTATTGACTCGAATCAAATAGGCTACCGATTAAAACTAACTGTATAATAAGCTTTTTTACATTACCCACTTTTTGATGTGAATAACATTACTTAGGCAATGGGATTCGGTTACTCGATGGAAGACCAATATTTAGAGCTTGCTTTTAATTTTTTTAAATTATATATATATATATTTTCACTCATACCTATATAAAGTAGATTCTTTATTGAATATAGATAGAAAGAAGGTTTTAGAATCACTCAAAAATTTAATCTATTCTAAATCTAACCATTTATTGGATTTTCTTAATAATTGGGTTCTTAGTATTTCAAAAATTCTCTAAACCATTAATCAATCATCGATTAAAATACCTAAAATATTTTAAATCAGTATAAAATTAGGTATATAAAATTAATTATTATCATACTTGAGGACTAAAAAAAAAAATTATTTATCCTTCTCCCAAACTTAATTTTCATTATGCTCAATGAAGGAAAGAAAATAGAGTGTGATAAATGATAAAAATAATAAGAAAAGAGTTCACCAAATTTAATTTAATTTTGATATCGACCTGGGCTTTATTTATTCTTCTAGCATGTGTCTGTAGTTCTTTCCCCAACTTAGTCTTGAAAGAAAGATAAACTAAAAAGAAAAAGCAAATTCAAATACAAAAAACCTGGGTTGCCTCCCAGTAAGTCCTAAGTTTAACATCTTCAGTCGAACCCTATGGAGTATTATATATAATCAATTTTAGCACATCCTTCAGGATTTCAAAAAGATGAGGCTAATCGGGAGGTCTTATTATTATGGCAGAAAAATGTTCATGGAATACTTTTTGGTGATTAAGCATAGCTCGGATCAATAGATTATTTAGAGCAAGCATGTTATACCAAAATTTAAAATTATCAAAGTTTTTATGACAATTAGGAAGAAATTATGTTTGTTGAGTCAAGATTAGGGATAGTAGTTTTCAAATTTCTTTAACTATAATCTGATCTACCATAATTTCTTTCTTGGGTCTGATATAACTATGCATTAATTCTTCCTGATTTAAAGTATGAAACTTTTTCAAATTAATTTTAAATCTGCCTCCATGCATCATTTTAATATTGTTGATAAATTTTGGAGGTTATCCTTAAAAGTTATGCTAAATATAGAAAAATTAGTTTAAAATCATTATCTCTCATATCAATAATATCCCATCCAATAGCTTCTTAGTATTATTTTAGAACACCTATAAGTTGATCTTCCTGATTTGGTATTACTGGTAGGATGTCAGTAGGTTTTGTAGGATTTGGTGTGGTGCTCCTAAGCCTTAGGAGGCTACGAGAGGAGCCAGGATGTTGGCTCCGAGAGACTAGGATAGGTGTGAGTCCTAAAGTTAGGATAGGAGTTATCCTAGGATGAAGGCGGCGTGTAGTCCTGCACGGGCTCGAGGTTCATGTGTGAGAACCTTGAGGGGCTTGGTAGATGCTCCAAAAATCTAGAACATAAGGTGGAGCAAAGGACCAAAGCCAAGAAAAGAATCAGCTAAGATAAGAGGCTGACACATAGATGAACTGACTTGGATACGCTATCGAGCCGGCTTAGGTCGAGCCCAAGCCATCTTAAGGTGCAGTCAAGCTATCTGTCTCAAATAGACAGAAGATAGGATTCGGATGAGGCATAGTTGAGCTAGCTTGGCTACTGATAGAGCCGGTTCGATGATGGCAAACATAACTGGATGGGATTTTTTATTTAGTGTCTTAAGGCTTGATCTAATAAGGTCTTAAGGGGGCTAACTCATGTATGGGTCGGATTTAGATCTAGGGGATGAGAGCATGAGAGACATGAGTATACATAAGCTCGGTGAGTGCTTTCATGTATTGGGTTAGCCTAGGAGAATATTTTAGCTAGAATTTAGATTTATTATGGTTCATATGGTAAAGCAAAAATCCTAGGATATATAAATCCAAGCATTGTAATCTTTACAAGAGTGGAATCAATATACAGCTTTTTTCTCTAACTCTCTTTTCTCTCTGGTTCCAACACCAAGCCCTAGGTGTCACCATCCTTTTGCTCTTCTTCATATTTCTGGATTAACACCCAAGTTCATGCAAGAGATCGTATCTACGACTATGGTTCCAAGTAGCCGTAGGCATAATAATTGGTATTAGACCAGTACTAATTGTTCCAACAAGTGGTATCAGAGCCCAATTGAGCATGAAGGAGGAAAAAGATTAGATTTTAGTAGAGATCAGCAGTCAAATTTAGATCTAAAGTTTTCTCTAGGCTTCATGAGGAAGAAAGTGATCTAAGGGCTGCTGTCCACCGTTCCTAGTCAAGGTAGTTTTTTAGATCTACCTGTTGGCTATTTTTGATTTGGTTTGATCATGGAGAACAGCGGGTTAAAGGTAGAATTTGAGAAGTTTGATGAAAAAGATAGTTTCATGATGTGGAAGGTTAGGATGGAAGATCTGCTGATTCAGATGAGGCTAGATTCGACCTTAGAGGATAGGCTGAAGAAGATGATAGACAAGGAGTGGAAGTTCTTGGAGAAAAGGGCATGTGCCATGATTAGGGCTTGTCTGACAGATAAGATGTTGTATGGCATGTTGAACGGGAAAATACCTAAGAATTTATGGTCGAGATTATATCAGTTGTATATGAAGAAGAACATGTGCAACAAGTTGGTGCTGAAAAAGCAACTATATAGTCTTCGGATGCAAGAGGGCGAGGATGTTATGGGACATATTCAGCGATTCGATCGGATGAGCATGCACTTGCTCAACATTAGGATAGAGTATGAAGAAGAGGACAATAGTTTATTGCTGCTATGTTTACTATCCGGAAGCTTCGATTCATTGGTAACAATGTTGCTGTATGGTAAGAAAATATTGATGTACGAGGAGATCGTATCAGTGCTAAGGTCCAACAAGCAGCGAAAATGGATGACGAAGAGGAAGGTCATCCAAGAGGGTCTCATGGTTTCAGAGAGGTCAAAGAAAGGGAAGAAGAAAGGTGATCAGAGGAGCAACAAAGGGTCCAAGAAGTGTTTCAAGTATGGTGAAGCAGGGCACTTTAAGTGGGAGTGTCCATTTTGAAAGAAGTACAAAGGAAGAGAAAAATCAGATTCCATTATTTAAATCATTGAAAGTAAAGAGTCGGATAAGCTCTTGGTAGTTTCAAAGGAGCCTGTGAGGTATAGTGTATCCAAGATAATATTGGAGGGATCTACGGAGTGTGAAGGATCTGAAGGAGCAGTGACGGTGTTCAAGGTATAGCGGTAGGCTCAGCAGTGCAGTGTTGAGTTATTGGCCTCGAGGGACTCGATTACAAAGTCGGCTTCTGCAACATCAAGTGGGATTAAATTTCAGATGGAGCATCGGGCAGAGGTAGCTTCACAAGTGAAGAGAGTTATGACATGAGTTCAGAGTGGAGGAGTGCAGGAGGACCAATATCCTAGTACCAACGTCGGAGATGCATAGTTCTAGATGGAGCAGCACGTACGGGTGGACAGGCAAAATTCTGAGGAAACCATGTCAGAGTATGCAGCGAGTGTCGATATAGGATTGCTGTAGATTCTCCATAAAAGTTCAGGATAAATGATGCTGTTGCCAAGCAGAAGGATGATGATGCAGAGGTGCAAGCCAAGATCTTCAGTGGTGGAGGCGATTAAGGCATACAACGACAGCGGAATTGATAGGTACCATAAATTCATCAATAAAAATATTAATTTATAAATTAATCTATATTTATTTTTAAAAATTAATAATCAATTTATATATTTTTAAAAAAATTAATATTTTTATAAATTAAAAAATTAATTAAAAATAATAAAATATAAAACTAAAATATTATTATCAGTAAAAAGAGCTTAATTTTTTGATTGCAATGAAATAAATTTGGAGCAAATTAAAGCTAAAATGGACAAGACATAAATTTTTAAAGAAAAAAATTAAAATAAAAAAGAAAAATGGTTTAGCCAGCTCATCAAGCCAAGTCGCAAAGCTAAGCCATGCTGGCGTGCCGTCCAAGCTGACTCAGTCATAGAAGCTGCCAGCCAATCCATGAAACCAGGCATGGACCACCAGCTTAGCAACTTTCGGCCAATTATAGCATGCCACGTGGTGGACCAAGACCGCTAAAGGATTCATAGGAAATTCATCATGGCATATAAGGGTAAAATGGTAAATTCACATGGCAAAGCATGCGCTAATTGGTCCGATCTTCTAATGAACCTGGTCTATGCGGTCCTCATAAATAGTAATGGTGCCATCATGTGTTCCAGATTGATGCCGGTCCAGATCCAACGGCCAGGGTTATTTCCAATTTTGACTTGGTTTTCCCAGCTCTCCCTGATCGTGATCCGATAGTCGACAATGCTCCAAACTCAGATGCAATAGCCCAAAAAGCTTCCGATGGTGATCCAACCTCCCAGCAGTGATCTAACTGCTAGATTTGCTCCATCAAGGCATGATCGAACGATCAAAATCAAATCTAACCTGATCTGGGCTATTACACCTCCATTTTTGATGATTTTGGGATCATTTGATCTAGATTTAATGGCCAGATTTCATAGAACTCAACAGAATGCATCCAGAAGCTATTTTGTTAGGATTTCTTCATATTTTGTCGATCATAGCTCTCCTTAGTCTCATATTGCTTACAAAGAAGATCTCCAACCCTCCTAACTCTATTTAAAGGATCCCAGGCTTTCAAAATCAATTATCTTCGATCATGGAAAGAAGTTTGGTAAAGGTTAGAGCCA
This sequence comes from Cocos nucifera, assembly GCA_006176705.1. Classification (NCBI taxonomy): domain Eukaryota; kingdom Viridiplantae; phylum Streptophyta; class Magnoliopsida; order Arecales; family Arecaceae; genus Cocos; species Cocos nucifera. The sequence goes on from QRFJ01000387.1 coordinate 984,752, forward strand.
TACTTGGATTAGAAGCTACTTCAAGACAATGGGTGCTATGAAGAAGAGCTGGCTTCTACACCATCTTATTGTCAATGCCAAGCCAAGATCAGAGATCAGCTTTTATTTTTTTAATTTTATGTATTTAAATTATAAACTTTTAAATTAATACAAAATTTTATTTTTATGTACTTTAAATTCATATTTTTTATTTATTAATTATAATTTAATTTCTATACTTTAATTATTGCTCTTTATTTTATTACAAGTAGATGCTAAGATCTAACTAGTAGATCTTAGTACCAAGTTTATTGTTTCGCACTGTTTAATTTTTGCTCTTTATTTATAATTTTATTTTTTAACTTTAAAATTTTTTTTATCAAAGTCAAAGATTTTAAAACTAAAATACTATCTTTTCTGTGGATTCAACTCGACTCACTACTTACTACCTATTTTTAATTATTTTAAGAAGTCAGAATTAAACTAATAAATATGGTGTCTCAATGATAACATTGTACTCTTATTAAGTTTTTGGCACCATTGCTGAAGATGGCATGAAAATTTATTTTTTTAATTTTTTTATAAATTAATTATGAATAAATTTTTATTTTTTTATTTTTTTATAAATACTACTTACTAACTTTTTTTATTTTTTTGTAGAAAAATAAAAAAAAGAAAAAGAGCAAATAAGTTAGGATAAGGAGGAAAACTTCTAATTTTGCTTGGTGAGATCAATCCTAATCCTAGATTTTTATTATTATTATTTATTTTATTTTTAAATTAATTTAAAAATATCCACTTAAACCTAATTAAAAGCTTCATGATAATATTAAAAATCCTAATTGCTTAGAACATGCATCATATTAGTTTTATTTTTATTTTTTTATTTCTTTTGGTGATTGTTGGAGGTGAGGTAAGCTTCTCAAGACTCAATTAGTTGGATGCATCTAGTTTAAATTGCATAAAACTTCTTGCTCGAAAAATTTTTTGTGCATATTCATATTAAACCAAATTAAAGGTATAACCCATTAAACAAGATAAGATGAAGATTTGATTATCCTTTCTTGATCTACAAATAACCAACTAGCATCCTATATTGACCTAAGTCTTTAAATTAAAATCAATTAGACATCGACCGTAGGAACTTAAGCTTATTAGGATAAGAAATCCTAAAAGTTAGACTGGATTAGGATTAGTCAATTTAACTATTATCTAAGAAAAATGGATCAAAAATGACTGAGCCCGAAGAAAGATGGTTTATAATTGATTTTGTTGGCTTACCTGGTCAATCATAATTGCTGTCTAAGGCAAACAATGGAGGAACTTCCACCAATCTTACACTTATCTGCCTAGTTGAGTGGCTGATCTTATACTTAGAGGGCTTGAAGGTGACCTTGACAGTTAGGAGCTGTCTAGATCTAGGACAATCCTTAGTTAGGATTGTTTGCCTAACTTGATTGCTAACTAAAATATTAAACCTAATTAAAACTAATACTCTCTCTCTTCTTAGTTCTAGGACTCCTTAGGATCCTCTCTTTAGAGCTCCTCTTTCTTTCTTCTTCTTAACTCTTTCAAAAAAAATAAAAAATAAAATAAATTAAAAATAATAAGAATTAATAATTAAATAAAAAATAAAATAAATTATAATAAAATAATAAAATCATTAAAAATTATTAATTTTTTTAAGAAATATAATAATAATATAATAATAAGTAATAAATAATAAAAAATTCTAAAAAATCTAAAAAAATCTAAAAAAATAAAATAAAAATTAAAAAATTAAAAATATATATATAAAATAATAAATAATAAATAATAATAAAATCTAAAAAATTCTAAACCATACGTTAGGATTGCATTAATACATACACGATAGAAAATCACTTTACCTGATCTAGTTGAACCCAACCATAAAATTGAATAGCTGAACCATATTAAATCCAATAACTAAATGGTTGAAAATTTTAGATAACCACTTAGACAGATGAAGAAATATTTAATTCCTTCTACCTATAACCCATCGACTTGTATGCAATTATCTGATATCCATGCAATCTACTATGAGATCAAGTCGACTATAATCCAGATGCTTCCATCTTTCTATGAGAATACTGATGAAAACCCGTATAAATATCTAGATGAATTTTTAGAAATCTGCTCTATGGTGAAAATCCAAAATTTGACTGAGGATGCTCTTAGACTAATTTTATTTTTTTATTAAAAAATAAAGTCAAGTATTGGCTTGGCATAATAGAGAGACTAATTAAAACTTGGGCTGAATTACAAAATAAATTTCTTAAAAAATTTTATCCTATAGGTCGAACCAACATCATGAGGTGTGCTATCACTGGATTTGCTAAGTTTCCAAGAGAATAAATTCATAAGTCATGAGAAAGATTTAAGAAACTTCTTAGAAAATATCCACATCATGGTCTATTTAAGTGGCAAATAGTTCAAACTTTCTATGAGGGTTTAGGAGACCAGTATAGACAGTTGGTAGATGCATCTTGTAGAGGTGCATTCATGAACAAGAGTGAGGATGAAGCCTATATCTTGTTTGAAATTCTAAGTGAAAACTCAATCAACCATACTTCGTTATCTTTCTATCAAACCTAAATAGAGATCCATGAATTTAAACATCTAAAATCTAGTCCTAAGATTGATTTGAATCTAATAAATAAAGTGAACCTACTTGCCTAGAAATTAGATCAACTCCTTATCCTAGGATAATAAACTCTTGTACAATTTACATCACCCTCTAATTATTAAGAGATTTGTTCAATTTGTGCTAGCCCAACTCATCATGTGAGTGAATATTCTATGGCTGCACAATTTTCATCTTTCATTCAAGAATAAGTCCAAGTTGCACAACGCTACTCCAAGCCGGTGAATGACCCTTTTTCAAACACATATAACCCAGATTGGAGAAACCATCCTAATTTTTCTTAGATACCCCAACAAACTCAAGCTCAGACCTAATATCAAAATTATGCCTATAATAGTGGTCAGCCTAGTCAGTCCACTCAGCCATCGTATTATAATTAGCCATTATACCCACCTTCTCAATACATCAATCTAGCTGATGATAGATTTAATCAACTTCAACAATTGATATTAACTCAACAATAATCTATCATCAGGCTGAAAGCTTAAATAGGATAATTAGTTGAATCTAACATGAGAAAAGAACTAGGTCAACTACCGAGCCTACCAATTTCAAATCTTATAAGCAATCCACCTATTGTCCACCAACCATCTGGATCAAATTATCAATCTAATATCCCACCTAAGAATCCTCATTTAGAGAATGGTAAAGTAATTTCTGAACTTAAAAATTTTAGGATTCTTATGGACCCATACCAAGATCGGATGAGAGAGGCTAGTACTGATGCTAGCTAAAATAAAAATATAAAAGAACATGTTAGGACTGAAGCTAACCATATAGAAGAATCTGAGCTCGAAACTAGTACTGATGCTGGTTCTAATTTAAATGAGATAAACATAGGAAAGAAGAGAGCGGATGAGTTACTTGACACCTATAAAACAAAAGTCTTATTTCCTTCAATCCTAAAAGTCAGTTCTTCTTATAAAAATTAAGAGACATGTAATGAAGTATCAATGGAGTTATTTAATCAAGATGATATTAATTTACCTTCAAAATAAAAGCCACCTTTTGTCACCCTTCCAGTATCCATTGCATTAAACTCAACTCTTAATACAAAAACTCAATATATGAGCATTCTAGAAGAACAAATAGGAGAAATTCTTAATAAACAAGGATCTGAAAATAGGGTCATAAATTATATTTCCATAATTCAAAATGAATATATCAATAAAGGGATCATAAACTATCTTCCTACGATTGGCAATCTAAAATCATTGAAATTTATCAATCCAGTATTTGATACAAGATAATAAGCTATATTGTGTCTGGCTAAAGATGGTAAACTTAGTGCTTGTTGGAAGGTAATCCAATATTTAGTTCTTTCATCTAATTTATCTTCTTAGTTTATTTTCATAGATCATTTTGAATAAGTTGGAGGGAGAGTCAAATTTTTAAAGGCACATGCTGGACCATGAAAAACATATTAAATCAGGTGTATTCTTTTATATTCTTTATTACACCCTTTATTTTTCTTTCTCCATTGAGGATAACGTCGATTAAGTTGGGAGAAAAGAATAATAAAATTTTTAATTTTTTAAAGTCCTCGAGAAGTTAGTATTTAGTATTTAGACATTCGATTATGCTTAAGAATCAAGTTGAACTAAGCATTTAAAAAAAAAAAATGATGCAAGACTAGAGAATTTGTGAGATATTGAGGGATCAAGTATTAAAAAAATTCAATAAAAAGTTAAGTCTAGAACATAATTAATTTTTCTTTGAGCACTTCTGATTTTCTCTACCTACATCAAAGAAGAGTCAACTTTTTATGGGCTTGTGTAGGATAACTATACGTTAAAAAATAATTAAAATAAAATAGTTTTTAAGTACTTCTCACTAAGTAACCAAACCTCTTTACCTAAGCAAGCATTGAGTTTTACATCAAAAGATGGGAAGGATGAAGAAGCTCATTATAAAATTAGTCTTAACTCATAGCCTGTTTGATTTGAGCTAGTAAGCCTGAGGGATATTTTATACCTAGTGCCCTAAAATTAACTGGTTTAGGAGTCATTGGCCTAAGACTCGCTACATGAATCAAATAAAAAATTTAAGGGGTTAAGGCACTAAATAGTGGTGCAACGTAAAAAAAAAAATATTAATTTTTCATCGAGTAACTAGATTCCATTGCCTAAATAAGTAACGATATTCGCATCAAAAAGTAGATAATATGAATAAAAAAATTTAATAAATGAAGGATGAAAATAGCAATACACTTGCCCATATGAAAGTTTAGATGATTCAGAGATAAAGGTAGGAATAATTTAGAAAAAGTTTAAAAAAAATTGATGCTCTTTACTTAATTTTTTATATTGGTAAGTACTAAAACTTCAATGACATGCCTCACTTATGTTCTATTGAATATCAATGGTTATTTTGAAAATTATTTAGGTAAAATTTGATACTCTAAAGTTAAAAGGTATCTAAAACTAAATTCTTTCTTTACTCGAGGATGAAGAAAGCTTAAGTTGGATGGTGTGATAAATACCATAAATTTATCAATAAAAATATTAATTTATGAATTAATCTATATTTATTTTTAAAAATTAATAATCAATTTATATATATATTTTTAAGAAATTAATATTTTTATTAATTAAAAAATTAATTAAAAATAATAAAAATAAAAAATAAAATATTATTATCAATAAAAAGAGCTTAATTTTTTTGTTGTAATGAAATAAATTTAAAGTAAATCAGAGCTAAAACAAACATGATATAAATTTTTAAATATAAAAATTAAAATTAAAAAAATGGCTTAGTAGGCTCATCAAGCCAAGCCAAGTCGGCACGCCGTCCAAGTTGACTCAACCACAAAGCCACCAGCCAGTCCATAAAATTAGGCATGAACCACCAGCTTAGTAACTTTTGACCAATCACAGCATGCCACGTGGTGGATAAGACCGCTAAAGGGTTCACAGAAAATTCATCATGGCATACAGGGGTAAAATGATAAATTTACATGGCAAAGCGCATGCTGATTGGTTCGATCTTTAAATGCATTCAGTCTATGCAGTCCACATGAACAGTAATGGTGCCATCGTGCGGTCCAAATTGATGCCGGTTCAGATTCAATGGCCAAGATTGTTTTCAGTTTTGATTTGGTTTTCCCAGCTCTCCCTGATCGCGATCCGATGGTCGATAGTGCTCCAAACTCAGATCCAATAGTCTAGAACTAACGTTCAGGAATCTCTTACCATTTTTAAACATTCCACTTTCCAAAAGTCCTTGCAACAAATTGCATAGGACTACCGGTATCCAATACCCAGCTAGTAGAATTATATACAAAAAAATTTTAAGGTATTATCATATAACATCCTTGATTAGCAACTCTTGCTTCTTTCTCTTGTTTAGCTTGTTATGGTCAAAGAAAGCAAGATAATTTTTTTTTCCTATGATCCTACTTCTAATAGTAGAAGCATTATGCCTGATTTGGATCAATTTTGGACTAATTATTTTGACTGGGCTAAGTAGCCCCAATATGAACCCATTCATACTGCTAAATCAAATTTAACTTTTGATACTAATTATTGAAGTTGGATCCCATAAATCATCATTGTCTAACAATGATTGGAGCAATTAGGATTTAGCCTTATTCTATAAGAAAAGAGAACATAGACCTAATGTATATGAATTATTTTAAGCCTAGAGACTTGGACTTTAGTCTTAAGGTTTTTCCACTATTTTTTTTGAATTGGTAGTCTCTACCTCCAATTTAGAGAATTACTTTAATTTTCTAGTAGGTACTAGAATCCACATAGACTGCACACAAGCCCAACTATGGTTGGTCAACCTATGTACATCTAAGGATAGGTTCATCATCAATTGTTTTTCAAAATAACTTCTAGTAATTTAATTTTGTCCTAGAAATCTAATCAATAGGCTAGGGCCTCCACTGTAAGGATCCGGTTAGGTCCAACCATTAACATGACTATACTTGGTGCATCCAACCAATGAATGATCAAGCCCAACTATGGTTGGTCAACCTAACCACCATTAGAGAAACATATTCAAGTCATCATATAATGAATGATAATTTCATTAATCAACAAGCACCAAGCCTATGGGCCTCCAATAATCATTGAGTTAATGGATCCATTATCAAACACCTTAATGGAAGGCTATGACTTAGTTATCTTCATAACTTTATCATTTTAAGGATCTAATAATTTTAAAAAATTTAAAATTATTTATGATTTAAGGATAGAAAGGATATTGATCTATTTGCTCTCACTGACTTCACCAAGTTAAGTCTTTCCACTGACTTCTCAAGTCACTGACAAGAACTAGGATTAATATCGACCCATGGGCACCTAGATCCATCTCACTGAATAAAATCAGTCTCACTGATCTTCTATATGATATGGGTTAGCACGAATCAATGAACAACCTAATCAAGACCTGATTAATCGCATTGGCCAGGTAAGTGAGATCGGTGGGAGGGTTTACCAAGACTTGCCTTAGACACCATCCGAAATGGCTAGGTAAGCGGGTTGCCAATTAAAAACCACTAATCTAGAATGCCAGACTTATCCTAGGCACCAATTGATTTATTAGTTTTGATTTGGTCTGTCTAAAGACTCAGGCTCGACCATTGAAATACGATCAGTATCTATTTATTAGATGTATGAACTTTGATCAACTACAACTATTAAAGTGATCTATAGAAATGACCTAATCCTAAATAACTATTAATTAGGTTTGATCAATTTCTTAACTAAGTCTATATTTAATCTAATCCTAGGTCTAATCCAGTTAAGGATCTGATCAAAGCTAATCCATTACCCTTTAATCTATGTTTTATGAAATTATCTTAGTATCTTTAAATCATAAACCTAGATCCTAAAAATCACTTAATTCTCAATTAAATTCAAAGCTTATGATTTTGGGTTTATGGAATCTCAAAATTAATTTCTAATTTAATCATTTAAAGTATTTTTAAATTAATAAATAATTTATATTGAATCATATTTAATATATGATTTTAGATCTAATTTATTTTAATGTTTCAATCATGTCTTAGAATTTTAAATCTAAAATTTTACAGAAAGTAAGTTCTCAATTTAAATTTAATAAAATAAATATATCATATATATTCTAGATTCAAAATAAAAGATACATATCGATAAATGTAACAATAGGATCTAGATCTAAACATAAAACACATCATATGAATCAGATCATAAATTATTTAAAATTAGATTTAAAATTTAAAAATAAATTATAAATTATTTTAGATTTCATCTAATATATTTATGATTTATTCAGGTCAGCACATACTAGGACAACCTCTCTACTGTAACGGATAAACTTTAAAGCAAGACAACCTTATAATCAGTATGTCTAACCCAATATTATTTAGATCTAATCTAAATAATCTAAAATAGATCTAACATCTATTTAATTTTAGATTTAAAATCAAAGAATAAATCATAAAATTATTTAAATCATTTTTAACTTATTCATGATTTAAGAATAGATCAGCACATATTAGGATAACCTCTCTACTGTAAAGGATAAACCTCACAGTAAGACAATCTTATAATTAGTAGGTATGATTTATAGAGTTTTTAGATTTATTTTAATACAAACATGATCATGTTATAATCAAATCTAGATGCTTTGATACTATTGTTGGAAAATATGCAGGATTTCATGCATGAATTTCAAAACTTTTTTAAAATATAACATAATAAAAGTTATAAATTAAATCATTGAATTTATAAATACATATAATCTAATTACTAAATCCTACATCTAGGATCTATAATATATCATATTACATTTTAAATCAAAAAATAAATATTTTGGTATTGATCAAATCAATACCCTAAATCTAGAATGAATCTAGATCTAAAATCTTGATCACATCTAGATGAGAGAGGAGATTAAATCTCTTACCTTTACGTGGGTCGAGAACTCCATAGTTAATTTTTGTTATTGACTTTGGAGCCGCACACGTATTTAGCCTCTACAAGTGATCCACACGAGACTGCAACAAAATTGAAGGTTCGTTGAACGAAGATCCGCTTAAAGTGCTAGCTTCTCATGGATCCCTCCTAATGATTAATCTAAAATTTATTCTTCAGATCTCCTGGATACTCCAAGATATGAAGAATAAGAGGAGGATTAAGGAAGAAATCCAACTCTTGGATCTTCCAAAAATAAAAAATAAATAGTTAAAAAAGATCCTAAGAGAAGACTCATCTTCTCTTCTCAAGATATCGACCATTGATGTCCTAAACGGATCTCCATACTTGGACAAGAGAAGACCTTCTCCTTTAGAAAATTTTCATGCTTCAAATCTCTTTCTTTCTAATTTTTCACATAGAAAAATCATATTAAAATTGAGAAGAAAGGATTCTCAAAAGAATCCTAAAAGAAGACTATCTTCTCTTTACTTTTCTCTCATCATGACATGATCAAATCATGTCCAAAAGAGACCATGATGCCCCAACTCCTTGGAGCATCCATTTCCATGCCCTCTTCCTCTCTCTCTTAGATTTTTATCATATAAAAATCATAAAAAAAATTAAGAAAATAACCATTGAAAGAGAAATAGATGAGAAGACATTCTTCTTACCTTTGTCTTCATCAAAACATGAACCTTTCATATCTTAATAAAGAGTTTTTCTCCAAGAAAGTAGGCACCCTTAATCCCCATGCCAACACCTCTTTTTCTTCTTCCCTTTTGCCATGGAATCACCATAATTTTTTATGCTAAAAAATGATAGGAGGCATCCCCTAACCAACTCCTTTGACTAGGTCAAAACCTAGCTTTTAGGAGGATTGTAAGGAATCCTATGGGGCATCTAACTCTTGGATGCCCCTCCCACAAAATTAGGCATGAGATGCCTCAATTCCACACATAAAACATAGAAATAATTGGGGACAAAAAGGTTGGCATAGGGAATATAGGTGCAAGAGGGAAGAGGTGTTTTGGTTTCAAAGGACTCTATCAAATAGAGTAAAAATTAAAACCAATTTCTAAATCTGACCAAGTCAAATTTAATTCCAAGAAAACTTTAGAAAATAGGGGGCGTGGAGACCTTTCTTAGGTGTGAAAAATATTACACAAAGATCTAGAAATAAATTAGGTGGGCGTGGGCTCTTAGGTGGCGCACAGAATGTGAGAAAGTTCCAATCCAACTGGAAGTCTTCCTATTTGACTAAGACAAAATAATTTTGAATCCAATTAAAGTAGGATTAGTGCAAGCCTAATTATGGGTGATCCTAGTCTAACTAGAAAACTAATTAAGTTAGGTTTAAACCATCTTTAAATTTGATTTAAATCCTAACTTAATTAGGAATTAGGTGCACTTAAATCCTAGTCTAACTAAGAATTTTTTTTTCTTGCAATTGGCTTATCCAATAAACCAATTAAACTTAATCTAATTAAGTCCAAACTAATTCTAATTCAATCTAATACAACTTGATTTTAGCTTGATTGCTCAATCAAATTGAGCCAATTAGCAATCCAATTGCTAATCGATCCTCTTGCAATACTTGCATTAGGTCAAACATCAATCGTATCGATAGTTTGATCTTAGAATGATTCTCAATCATTAATTAACCATCTGATTAAGTTATAATCTATAATGTCTGTGACCCCATAGGTTCGAACCTAAGTTGGTAGCACAAGAATTAATTTTTGTACCAATCGAAGTAACCATCTAGCAATGCTTCACGATGTCCAGATAGGTCAAATATATGCAAAGCAACATTCTTAGAACCCTAGCCCATGGTTATCATATAATTCATCTCTTTGACCAATAATGATCAAGACAACTTTGAGTACACTGTCAACACTCATACAAGTCATCTCTATTGTATCTCAAAATTTTTGCAAATCCCATAATTTCTCACGAGAATTATCCAGGCTTAGGTTTTGCTAAATTAAAACACAATGAGACATCCTTTTTCTGAAGCTAATCAAAAATGGTCAATCCCATCTTGACTCACACACCGACTTCACAAGTAGTTGATTGTACCCAAAAACCTTTGGAATCTATATTAGAAATACAAGCAGTCTAGTACCAAAGTATAGTGAATTGCTTGCAAGTCACCATGGTGATCTCAGGTCAGAGGGATACTTATACCCATTGATCTTAGCTAGCTACTCTTGATAGTAGAGTACTACATTGATCATATTTAGTATAGATATACTCCTATATTTCATCTGTATGCCATACCAGTATCTCCACACCACTTGGTTACGAGGATAACCAATGCATATGGCATACAGTGACCTACACTCGATAAGTTATCATCCTTATTAATAACTTATCATTTGATCATGAATAATTTAAGAACCATCCGATAAATCCTTCTTTATCGATTGATTATGGTTCTAAAGACTTCATCATAATTTAGGAGTTTATTTAAGAAAGATAGAACTTCTATGATGAACCAACCAAATAACTATAATTATTAGATAATTTATATACTAATTTTAATCATCTATGACTTAGATGATTGACTTTAGGACATATTTTTCAATACTGACTTCATCAAGTCAAATCTTTCCACTGACTTCACCAAGTTAATAGATTAGGATTATGATCAATTTAGATCCATAGGCACCTAATTCAGTCTTACTGATTGAAATCAGTCAAACTAATTCCTAATGATATGGGTCAGCTCGAATCACTAAGTGATCTAATCAAATCCTAATCGACCATGTAGATCAGGTAAGTGAGATCAGTGGAAGGGATATGCTATTAACTCATCAAAAATTAAATCAGTGCGAGTAACTCCTAATTAAAAACCATTAGTTTAGACTGTCAAACTTACCTTAGACACCAAATAGTTAATTAGATTTAATCCAACAAATCTTACAATTTTGGGCTAGACCACTTAGCCATGAATCAAGTCCATCTAGGTCTCATTAAAGACATAGACTCATCCAACTACAACTATTAAAGTTGAGTCTAGAGTATCCATGACCTAATCTAATTCAACACTTGGTTAGATTCGATCAATTACTCTAGATTAATCCATTCTTTAACTAATCTTAGGTCTAACCTAATTAATAGACCTAATTCATCTAATCCTTTAACCCACAGTTTTATACTTTTATCTTAGGATCTTTAATTCACAATTCTAGATCCTATGAGACAATACTTAATTCTCTTAATTAAATTTTTGGACTGATGGTTTTAGGTTTGGTATTTTAAAAATAATTTTTAAAATTTAAAAGATTTTATTTTCTGTTCATCAAACGTGTTGACTCATTTTACAAATGGATCAGCATATTTCATAAACAACAACCTATTGCTAGTTTCATAATAAAAAATAAAGCATAATTAAATAATGAATCTATTTAGATCTAATCTAACATATTCATATTTAACTATCATATTGAAATAATTTTAATAATAAAAATTTTTTCACTGTTCATCTTAGTGAATGAGTTCACGGTGGCACCCCTACCGTCATAAGAGATCCCCACTGAATGGAAGGAGATGGCCTTTAAATCATACTCATCGCTTAGGATCGGATGGTTTGATGGCTCATTCATCCTCGATTACTAAGTTATCTAGATCAAACATATTAAATATGCTAACATTTATTTTTTTTAATTACATATTAAAACATGTCAAGCAACCCTTGCTCTGATACCATTGAAGAAAATCGTGCAAGATTTTTAGCATGCTTTTCAAAATATTTTTCAAAATTTATTACATTGGAAGTGTTAGATTAATCTAAAATTAACCTATACATGCATTAACCAAATCAGAAAACCCTACTCATGATCTAGACATGCTAATATGTAATTAAAAATTTAAATATGATCAATCAGCAAATCATATTTGCTAATTGATTTGAGTTCAGAACTCGATATCTGTATGCAGGTAGCTGATCTCTATGATCTAAATCCACCAAAATATGCTCTGGCATCATTCTTATTATGGTATCAACTAGCTCTGATACCAAACTATTGAGATATCAGCTACTTTGATATTGCTTGTTAAGGATCTAGTACCAAATTATTGCAACAAGAAGAAGGAAGAAACAAAATAAGAAAACAATCAAGTACGTGGATTAGCCAAAAGGCTCACCTCCACAAGGCATGAAAAGCTTCACTATGAAAGAAAAAAATAAGTATAAGAGGAGAACACCCACTCTTAACTCACCATATATAAATCTGTCTCAACTAGAAGCTATCCTCATAAAAGCTCTCTCAGAATTCCAAGAAGACCTATAGAAGCTACAAGATGCTTTGCCCTCATAGCCTCCTCATCGGATGCTATGCACTTGTTGCTTCTCTCTCTCGCAGACTACATATACTCGATGCTCTATCAAGCTCCTCTCGATGACTGCCTGAGCCTCTCTACATGCCTCTCATGCCATATGCGCCACCCCTTTTTGCTCCACAGCACCTCAGCCCTTTAAATAGGATGAAAATCCTCTTCTTAATAGTTCATAGGAGTCTTAACAGGGCTCATTCTCCTAATATGAGTCGAACATGTTCTTGATGGAGTTTTGAAATATTTTTTGACCTTCAGATCATGACCGTAATTCTTCATGGCCACTGGATCCTATGGTCTATGCGCAACTTTTGTAGACCCCTTGGATTAATCACAATCTGAGTCTAAATAAAAAAAACCTCATCATGTTCTATTCGCCTCCATCGAGCTGACTCGATCAGGGGTTGAGCTATCTCGACTGCATCTCATCCAAATTTCTACTATCTGTCTGCTTGAGAGAGTCAGCTCGGTTGTGGTTTGAGCCAGCTTGATCTCAATCCAAGCCGACTTGATCGTGTATCAGAGCTAGCCTGACTGCTGTGCTGAAAATTAATTTTCTTCTTGCTATGCATCGAATTCGAGATGTCAAATTCTAATAATCTCTACCTTGACTCGATATTCGACCTCCATCTGACTTTGAGAACTTATGATCCATCTCGCTCCCATGCCCTGAGGCATGCCTACTGATCATGGATGGACAAACGTGGGAGTCAAGTCAGGCCACTCGATCCCACCTCTATCATGGGCTATGTCCACTTTGATCAAAGATCTACTTGAGAAATTCTCCTATGAAAATAGAAACTTCACTCTGCGACATCGCCTCTCATCTTTTCGAGTCTCCAATCTCATGCCCGATCCATCTCCACCTGCAGCTCTATCTTGCACTGGGCTCCCTCTAGCTTCTGAAGCTCTACCTCATACTGGGCTTCCAGCCAGATAGTAATATTATCTTATCTTCTTCTTTTCCTTCAATATCATCCTATCGCCGTGCATGATCTTTAGGATTCCATCACCAACTACCCATCTATAGCTATTTAAATCCAGTCTACTCAGTGAAATAAGATTTTGCCTGAAATTGGGTATGTATCAAACCTCCCCTAATCTCCTCATTGCACCATCATATATCTTCTAGCTGATCATTATGATGTCTCTGATCGCACAGCTCAATCCATCTGATAGATAAATAGTGCCATCACTGCTCTCCAAGAAGTCAAACTGCTTCTTTCCACAATAAATATGATATATGCATGTAGAATCTAAAATCCACTGCTCGAAGAAACTAGATACCTCATTAGATATCTCTAGGACATCATCCTCTAACTTGCTACTAGCCATCGCTATGGTAGCCCTCATCCGATTCTTGAGTTATGGGCAATCTTAAACTCGATGCCCCAACTCGTTGCACCTATAGCATCTGATCTTGCTAGGATCTCTCATCTTAGATGTGGATCATACTCCTCGCAATTCTCTGCCGCTTCGTCTATTGCCTCCTACTCCTTTAGAAACTGCCAAAGTTGAGTTACCACCATCTAAGCTCGAAGCTGGCTTCTCCCTCTTAAGAACCTCATTCTAAAGTATCGCTGCAATGACCTTGTCCATCTTGATGGTGCTCTTTCCCATAAGAAAAGTAGTCACCAAGAACTTATACAAAAGGGAGAGTGACACTAGCAAGACCAATACCTTGGTCTTCTTCTTAACTTTTTTACCAATGCTGAGAAGATTGGTAAGGATCTTCTAAAATTTAGGTAAATGCTTCCGAACGCTTTGGCCTTCATCCATCCGCAGTTGGTAGAACTACCTTTAAAGAAATAGTATGTTGGTGAGTGACTTCGTCATGTACAACTCCTCGAGCTTCGACCACAACATCATCGAAAAAGTCTCACCAAATACATGGATCACCACATCATCCATTAGGTACAAGCAGATCGTGCTCACCATCTGCATCTAGATCCACTTCTAATCCTTCACCTCTATGATGGCTAGCATCTCGTCATATAAGAGAGCATCGACCAACCCATGTTGGATGAGGACATCCTTTATCCTTACTTGCCATAAGAAGAAATTATCCTTTCCATCAAACCTATTGATCTCCATCTTGATTGTGCTTATCTTCTCCATATTCTTCAATCTCTATCCACTGCTATAATCTACACTCCGATACTATCTGGCTCTGATACCAATTATTATGATATCAACTTGCTCTGATACCAAACTATTAAGATATCAGCTACTCTGATATCACTTGTTAAGGATCTAGTATCAAATTATTGCTGCAAGAAGAAGGAAGAAATAAAATAAAAAAAATAATCAAGTACATGGATCAGCCTAAATGCTCGCCTTCATGGGGCATGCAAAGCTTCACTATGAGAGAAAAAAATATGTACAAGAGGAGAACACCCACTCTCAACTCACCATGCATAAATCTTTCTTAATTAGAAGATACTCTCATAAAAGCTCTCTCAGAATTCTAAAAAGACCCACAGATGCTATAAGATGCTCTACCCTCATAGTCTCCTCGCCAGTTGCTATGCACCTATTGCTTCTCTCTCATGGATTGCACGTACTCGGTGCTCTACCAAGCTCCTCTCGATAGCCATCTAAGCCTCTCTATGTGCCTCTCATGCCACATGCGCCATCCCTTTTTGCTCCACAGCATCTCAGCTCTTTAAATAGGATGAGAATCCTCTTCTCAGCAGTTCATAGGAGTCCTAACAGGGCTCATTCTTTTAATATAAGTCGAATATGTTCTTAATAGAGTCTTGAAATATTTTTTGACCTTCATATCATGACTAAAACCCTCCATAGCCACTGGATCCTGTGGTCCATGCGCAACTCCCGTAGACCCCTTGGATTAATCATAATCTGAGTCCAAATAGAAAAAAATCCCATCGTATTTTGTTCACCTCCATCGAGCCGGCTTGGTTAAGGGTCGAGCTAGCTTGACTGCATCTCATCCAGACACCTACTTTTTGTCTGCCTAAGAGAGCCAGCTCGACTGTAGTTCGAGCTGACTCGATCTCAATCCAAATTAGTTCGACTGCGTATCAGAGCCAGCCGGACTACTGTGCTAAAAACTAATTTTCTTCTTGCTATAGGTCAAATTTGAGGCATCAAATCCTAACAGTGCTGTAGACGCTACTTGTCTGGACTCTACGGTTGGTGCATATGGAGCTCTTAGTTTCGACCAGCTCTACCGAAGTGCTAGCTCCTCATCGGGGCCTTTAATGGCTAATCTTGATCGTGAAGGGAGCGTGCAGGATTTCTAGCTCTACTTTTAAATTTTTTTTTGATAAATATATGGTGGATAATATTATTAATCATATTAATAATGCAAAGCTATAGATCTAATCTAAAGACCCTACATGCTACAAGATCTAATGTATTATATATACGTGCATATCTGAAAATAAAAATAAAATCAATAGTAAAACTATTTTACTACTCTACGTGTTTAGAACATGTTATCTTTTCATAGGTAGAAGAACATCATAATCTGATCTTCTTTGTGTAGATCTGATTGCCGCGATACAACCACACATGCATTTGGCCTCCATGGGTAATCCACACAAGGTCCTGATCCTAATCAGTTTCTCTCGAGTGCTAGCTCTATAGAAATCTTCAATGGCTGATTTAGATCAAACTTTTTTTGATTTTCTTCATTGGGTCTTTGAACACTCTAGATCCCAATGAATGTAGATGAAAAGTTGAGAAGGTTCTCCACCTGGATCTATGAAGTCACAACCCTTGTAACTCACAAATCTAAATCCCAAATCCTAGATAGATTCTAGGATATGCTCTCACCCAAATTCCTTATGCCTAGAACTCTCTTTCTTTTTTTATTTTTTCTCACATAAAAGAGCTCATGCACAAGATCAGAAACTCCTTTTCTGATCTTCCTTTTTTTGTTGCACATCTCCAAAAAAAATTCATGCCTAAATAGATGCACAAACCTAGAGAGGCCTGGAGGGATAATAAGTGGTTTGCAACTCAAACTCAAACTTCTTTTGAATTTGAATTACAACCAAACCTTTTCTTATCCAACAAGGGTATGAGAAGGAAGAACGCACGCCCTCCCTTGCATGAAAAACTTTAAGAGAAATCTTTTCTCATGAAGGAAGGATTTGGCATAGATTTTGGTGATGTGGCGCATGGGAAGACTAGTCAAACTAGTCTCATTATTTGTCCTCCAATCAAACCAATCCAATCCAAATTGGTTAGGCCCAATTAGACCAGATTAAATTCAACTTATTTTGGCTTAATTAGACTCAGTTAAATTCTAATCAAATCAGGAATTAATCAAGCTAAACCCATGATCAAATTAGGGATGAAACCTTCTTGATGATTAGATGATCTTATAACCTAATCAGGTCAAATCCAAATGAATCCAATTCAATTGGTCTTGATCTAAAAATAATCATTCAATCAAATTGAGTTAATTAGTGATCAAATTACTAATTAAACTTCTCTTGATCAGCCATTAGATTGGATAGGAATCTCTAGTGTGTATGACCCCATAGGTTCGAACCTAAGTCGGTAGCATAGGAACCAATTTTCTGTACTAATCGAATTGACCATTTAGCAATAGTACCCAATATTCAGATAGGCTAAATAGTACAATCATAATATTCAGAACCTATGTGAATATGCTTACTGCATAATTCATCCCTTTGATCTCTATGCATAGGATGACTTAGGGTTAAACTGTCAACCCTGTAAGATCCATCCAAATTCTATCTCAAAGCAATTAGTCCTATGACTCCTTACTAGAACTATCCTGGCCAAGGCTTTGCTAAATTAAAATACTATAGAATATAGCTTCTAAAATTAGGAGTGATCAATTCCATCTTGACTCACGCACCGACTCCTCAAGTACTTAACTGTACCCAAAAATCTTCCATCACTAAATTAGAAATTCAGATAGTCCAACACCAAAGCACAGTGAGTTACTTGAAAGTCACCATGGTGATCTCAAGTTGGAGGGACACTTATGCCTATATTCCATCAAAGTAATTCTTGATAGCAGAAAAGCTCCAAAGTTGGTCGCGTTCAGTGCAGATGTATCCCTACATCTCACCTACATGCCATACCAGTGTCTCCATACTCTTTAGTTAAGAAGATAACCAACCTATATAACACACAATGATCTATACTCGATAGACGTTGTCATCCTTAGTAACAACGTATCATTTGGTCGCGAATAATTTTAAGGACTAAACGATAAATCCTTCTTTGTCGATTCTAAATAGTCCTAAGAACTTTATCACAATAGATAGAAGTTCATTAAAAGATGAAAAATTTATGATGAAAAAGTTAGAATAACTTTTATTTAATTAATAATTCATATATAATTATATAAAAATAGCTCAATCATCAATAGATTGATGATTGACTTTAGGATACTATTTCCAACAATCTCTCACTTGACCTAAAGCCAATCAGTGCAGTATCGTATACCCATCTTTGACTTGAAGTCATTGAACTCCTTCACCGCAATGGCTTTAGTGAATGGATCAGTCGGATTCTTCTTTCCATCAATCTTCTGAAGATCGATGTCACCTCGATCCATGATCTCTCGGATAATATGGAAGCAGTGCAAAATATGCTTCGTCTGCTGGTGTGCCTTTGGTTTCTTCGCTTGAGCTATGGCTCTAGAGCTGTTGCAGAAAAGCAAAACTGGACCATCGAGGAAGGGTGCTACTCTGAGCTCAGTGATGAACTTCTTCCACCATACCACTTCTTTGGCAGCATCTGATGTAGCAACATATTCCGCCTCGCATACTAAATTAACCATGATGTGCTATTTGAAAATTTTCCAACAGACAGCACCACCATTAAGGATAAACACATATCCCAACACACTCTTACTGTCATCATGATCAGACTAGAAACTGGAGTCTGTAAACTTTATAAGTCTCAAGTTTGACTCACCATAAATAAGCTAATGGTCCTTAGTATTTCTCAAATACTTCTGGATAGTTTTAACAACCTTCTAGTGGTTCTCCCTTGGATCATATTGGTATCTACTCACTACCCTAGTGAGTATGCCACATCTGATTGCGTATATGTCATAGCGTACATAATAGAACCCACTACTGAAGCATATAAAATTCTACTTATACGCTTTCTCTCTTGAGGTGTTGTCAGACAATTTCTCTTTGAGAGAAAAATTTCATGGTCTATCGGTAGATAGCCCTTCTTGAAATACTCCATACTGAACTTCTTCAGCATAGTATCAATGTACGTGGACTGAAATAATCCAAGCAATCTTTTAGATCTATCTCTATAGATCTTCATCCCTAGGATGTAGGAAGCTTCTCCTAGATCCTTCATGAAAAATTATGACGACAGTCAGATCTTTATTGCTTATAATGCAGGGATATCATTCCCAATTAAAAGAATATCATCCATATACAATACTAGGAATACTATTGCTATACCATTAGCCCATTTATATATGCAAGGCTCTTCTTCATTCTTAACGAAGCCATACATCTTGATCATCCTATCAAAATGTATGTTCCAACTTCGAGATGCCTGCTTCAGTCCATAAATGAATCTTTGAAGCTTGCACACCTCAGACTCATCTATGGATGTGAAACCTTCAGGTTGTATCATATACAGCTCCTCAATCAAATCTCCATTTAGGAAAGCTATTTTCACAATAATCTGCTAGATTTCATAGTCCAGATATGCAGCTATTGCAAGCATGATCCGAATGGACTTGAGCATTGCCACATGAGAGAATGTCTCATCATAGTCTATACCATAACATTGACGATACCCATTGGCAACCAGACGGGCTTTATAGGTTTCCATCTTTTCATCTGCACATCTTTTTCTTTTGAAGACCTACTTACACCCTATAAGTTTTATCCCTTTGGGTGGGTCATCCAATGTCCATACATCATTGACCTTCATGGACTCTATTTCGGATTGCATGGCCTCAAACTATTTTCTAGAGTTGGGTCTCTACATTGCATCCATTTAGGTGATCGAATCCTCATCGTTCTCATCGAGTTTGATAGAATCATTATTTCGGACTAAGAAAGCATAGTATCTGTCTAGCTGTTGTGGTACTCTATTAGATCACCTTAAGGGTATAGGTTCACAAGGCTCCAGGTTTGATCGAATCAAATTCAATTCTGGTTCAGCTACTTGTGTCAATTTTTCTACCTATCGAACTTTCTCAAGCTCGACCTTTAAGGCATTAGTCCCTTCACCAAGGAACTTCTTTTCTAAAATGACTGCCTTAAGACTGACAAACACTTTCTACTCATCAGTAAGATAGAAGTAATACCCTTTGATCTTTTTTAGATACCCAATTAAGCTACACTTGTCAGACCTAGGTCCAAGCTTGTCCGTTACTAAATGTTTGATATAAGTCGGATACCCCTAAATCCTAAGGTACGAGAGTACTAGCTTACGCCCTATTCACATCTCATATGGCATTTTAGAAACAGACTTACTCAAATTCTATTTAAAATATAATAAGCTAACTCGAGTGCATATCTCCATAAGGAGATAGGCAGACCGGCAAACCCCATCATGGATTAAATCATATCCAATAGGATTTGATTCCTCCTTTCAAACACACCATTATGCTGTGATATTCTAGGAGTCCATTAGGAGAGAATCCCATTCTCTCCAAGATATGTTAGAAATTTACTGAAAAGGTACTCACCCGCATGGTCAGACCGAAGAGTTTTAATACTCTTTTTAGTTTGAATTTCTATCTCATTATGGAATAGTTTGAATATTTCAAATGACTCCGACTTGTGTGCTTCATTAAATAGACATACCCATACCTCGATAAGTCATTTGTGAAGGTTACGAAGTAGAAATATCTATCTCTAACGCTTGTGCTCATGGGTCCACATACATCAGTATGTACTAGACCCAAGAGTTCACTGGCTCGTTCATCCTTTTCAATAAAAGGTGACTTGGTCATCTTCTCAAAGAGACAGGACTCATAGGTCGGAAGTGATTCACAATCACTAAGCTTAAAAATTTCTTCTTGAGCCAACCTATTTATTCTGTCCTTATTAATATGACTTAGCCTATAGTGCCAAAGGTAGACATTTGACACATCATCAAATCTAGAACATTTATTGAAGAATTGGACTGCATTAACAGGCTGTGATAATAAATAAATTTTATTATTCAATTATCCAATATAAACTATAATAACATTCAAAATGACATTACAAAAATTTACTTTTAATAAAAATTGATAACTATTCTTGGCCAAAAGGCTTACAGAAATTACATTCAATAAAAAACTTCGACAAAAGTGATAATCACTAAGAATAACTCTATGAGAATTGATTACAAGGTTCATAATTCCTAAGGCTAGAACTAGAACTTGTCTTCCATCTCCAATATTTAGGAATCTCTCACCTTCATCAAATCTTTTACTGACCTAAAAACCCTGCATCGATATACAAATATGATAAGAGCTTTTGATATTCAATACCCAAGTAGTAGTATCATAAATTGAGAAGTTGCAAGGTGTTATTATATAATTATCTTATCCAACAACTACTTGCTTTCTCTTTGGCCTATTCGCATCCAAAGAGGCAATGTATTGAGGATAGTTTCTCTTCCAATGCCCCCATTTCTTACAAAAGAAGCACTCCACATGGCTCTGGTCAGGCTTGTGCTTCTTTGTCTGACCCTGTGCAAACGTCTAAGCATGCGGCTGCACCTTCTTATTGTTCTTCTTCTTGTTCTTCTTCCCTTTCTTAAAAGGTCAACCAATAGAAGATCCTCCCACTACGTTCATCGACTCTTTTTGGAGCTGATGATCCTTCTTAAAGTTCTATAGCAACCCCAATAAGCCATGGTAGTTCACTACAAGCTTTGTCATCCTGAAATAAGTAAGAAAAGGGAGGAAGGACTTGGGCAATGAATTCAGGATCGCATCCTTCCCAAGCTGCTCATGTAGGAAAAAGTCCAGCTTACTTAAGCACTCAATCATCTCGATCATGTACAGTACATGATCGATGATAGACGCTCCATCCCTCATTCGAGTGTTGAAAATGGCATAACTAGTCTTATGTCTTTCAATGTCATCAGGCATACCAAAGGAGTCGTTCAACATTCGATCTTCAACTTTTAATACTAGCTATCGAAGTTGGATTCCATGAGTTTATCATTGTTCAACAATGATCGAAGCGATAAGATAGTGGTCATTTCAGTATATTAAAGGAAAACCAAAGATCTAATTAGTATATAAATTATTTACTTTAAAGACTTGGACTTTACTTTAAAAATTTTTTCACTATTTTTATATATGAATTGGTAGCCTCTACCTCCAATCCAAGAAATTACTCTAATTTCTTAGTGGATACTAGAATCTACACAAACTACACATGAGCCCAACTTTGGTTGGTCAACCTATATGCATCTATGGGTAGGTTCATAATCAATTATTTCTCTAAACAACTTCTAATAATTTTAATTTTGCTCCGAAAATCTAATCAATAGAATTTGGTCTCCATTGAAAAGATCCAATTAGGTCCAATCACTAACATGACCATATTTGGTACATTAGACCAACAAATGATCATGCCCGACTTTGGTCAGCCAACCTAACCACCATTAGAAAGACATGATCAAATTACCATATTATGAATGATAATTCTATTAGTCAATAAGCACCAGGTCTTTAGACCTTCAATGATTATTAAACTAATGGACCCATTATCACTCAACTTAATGGAAGGCTATGACTTAGTTATCATCATAACTTTATCATTTTAAGGATCTAATAATTTTAAAAAATTTTATTAATCAATTTTAAGAAAAAATGATAAGCCAATTTAGATCCTCCCACTAACTTCATCAAGTTAGATAAAAAAGGACCAAATTAAAATTGGCATTAGGAGCACCTAAATCAGTCAAACTGATTTACCTAATTGACATGGATGAGCCCAAATCACCAAGTGGTCTAATCAAAACCTAATTCACCAGGATGGCCAGGCAAGTGAGATCAGTAGAAAGAATATACCATTAACTTGTCAAAGAGCAAATCAGTGCGAGTAGCTCCCAATTAAAAATCACTGGTCTAAGCTGCCAGACTTACCTTAGACATCATCTAGTTCATTAGTTTCAATTTGACCAATCTAGTAATTTTAGGTTCAACCACGTAGCCACGAATCAAGTCCATTTGATCCTCGTTAAAGGTATGGGCTTGACCAACTACAACTATTGTAATTTAGTCTAAAGAATTCTTGACCTAATCTAAATCAATATTTGGTTAGATTTGATCAATTACTCTGATTTAGTCCATTCTTTAACTAACCTTAGGTCTAACCCAATTAATGGACCTAATTCGACTAATCCGATAATCCATATTTTATGATCAATGAGTTAGGATCTTTAATTCACAATTCTAGTTTCTAATTCATCATGCTTAATTCTCAATTAAGTTTTAGGCTGAGGGTTGGGATTCAATATTTCAAAAATATTTTTTTAAATTTTGAAAAAAATTTTACATTCCAACACTATTCCACTAAATAGGTCAACTCATTTTAAAAATGGATCAACTTGTTTCATAAACAAGCACTAGATGCGGGTTTAATCATATAAAATCAGGCAATTATGACATTCAACCAACTTCTCAGTCGGGCTGGCTTGGTTTCTGAGATAGCCGACTTGGGCATAATGTGTTGCCTAGAGGTAGCAACTTAAGAGGGTGATGAATTGAGTTTTTATAAAATTTTAGTCAAATTTAAAATCTCTAAATAAGTATGTGCTACAAATTAAACTAACTAGAATATTTAAGGTGGATATGCAATATATAGCAGTGAAATTAAAAGCAATGAGATAATACAAGTATGTAAAATAAATAAGTAAAGTAAGAAAGTAAACCAAGTGATCACACCATAAAGACAAAGAGATTTATAGTGGTTCGAAGTAATCCGCTCCTACATCTACTCTCCAAGCTCTTCTTGAAAATTCTACTATAATTTATCCTTGATTACAGTGTGTTTGTTTTCCTGGGCTCACAAACAAATTCAGTTGATTTTTTCAGGAGCACCAACCAAAATCTTACACCATTAGTTTTTCGAGTTCACTAACAATCCAATTGATTTTTTGGGCTCACCAACCAAAATCTATAAGATTCAATTCCGAACTTGGACAAGCCTAATTTTCAAGTTTCTTTTCACCAAAGAAACTTATAAAGAAAATAAAAATACAAGAATGAAAATTTCAGCTCAAAATGAAAATAGAGTTTAAACTCTTTAAATCCTGAAGAAAATACTGAAGGATTGCTCTTTTGATGCTTTACTTCTCTTCAAATGATGCTTGAGAGGTTATGCTACATGTTGGAAAAGATATCTCTTGAAAGCTCTCTGATTTCACTACTTGGTTCCTCTCTTTTCTCTCTTCCTTTGATGTGCAATGGAGCTCACTTAAATCTGAAAATGATTTCTCTCTTAATCTTACTTCCAAATTAATTCTCCACCTATTAAATATCCTTGGAGATGGTTGGAGAGTGAGTTCTAGCCATTGGAAGCTCTGAAATTGCCGTTGAACATAAAAAATAGCCATTGAAAAGGTTACAAAAACTAGTCGTTAAAGGCTATCAAACTCCATCGAGCTAGCTCGGATTTGGCTTAGAGCAGGCTCGACTGATAGAGCTAGCTCGATTCTATCTAGAGCTGGCTTGAACTACATAATAAAAAAAATTAATTTTCTGTCATCCTAAGAGAGTTGGCTCGGATCCAAATCGAGCTGGCTCAAACAGTAGAACAAAAAAATATCTTTTCTGCCATCCTGAGAGAGCTGGCTCAAATCAAAGTAGATCTAGCTCGGCTGCATACTAAATCAAAGTATCAATCCTATTTCATGCTAGAGCTTACTCTATTCTTGGGCAGGTTAGCTCTAAACTTTTCAACTTTATTTTTCTTTATTGTTTGACCTTCCAAACTTAAATTTTTTAATCCTAAATCTTCCAAATGATATTTATTTCTTTCTCTTTCATTTTCTTTATGATGAGTCATCTAAATTTGTGAAACCTTCTTTCTTTAAGTGCTTTGGCTTGACATCTTGAGAGAATTTCTTTCAAAGATAATTTCTTCAGTATGAGTATTTGAGAAACCCTATATTCAATCTTGAAATACATAATTAGTAATATTTTTACTCAATATTTTATGATCATCAAAATCGATCACAGGATTAACAATCTCTTTCTTTTCGATCATGACAAAATTTTGAGTATATACACAATAAAAATAAATAATATATTTCAACATATTTTGTCAATATATATCATGAAGTACTAGATCAAACATATGATTGCACACTTCATGAATGTTCTCAATTAGTCTTTAGTTCATTGCACATATTTTTTTCATTACACATATTTCATATACTCATTTCAAATTAATGTCTCAATTCTTTAAGCATCAAATTAATGAGCATCTTAAGAATTAATTCATTAAGCATATACTCAACATTTTATTAATCTTTTCTTTTTTGATAGCATTTGTTGGGGATAAATCCATGCCTATCGAAGTTTGGCTAAGATTTTGGTCAAATCCTCAGTACCTGCGCATCCAGTTCGGCTGAACTCCTTCCAAATTTTTTTCAGTAATTGGGTTCCTCTAATAGGCAAATTTCTTTCGGACTCCAACAGATGAACTTCTCTAGCAACCGAACTTCTTTCGGACTCCTCCAACAGGCAAACTCCTTTTGAATTTTTCCTAATAATTGAGTTCCCCCAACAGGCGAATTCCTTCTGGACTTCAACAGGTGAACTTCCCTAGCAGTCGAACTTCTTTCGGACTCCTCCAACAGACAAACTCCTTTTGGATTCTTCCTAGTAATTGGGTTCCTCCAACAGGCAAATTCTTTCTTGGGTCTCTCCTCTAGAAGAGCTGTGCGTAGTCTCTCCAGCAGATCTATTTCCTAATTTCAAAAGAGTCTCCTCTCCAACATAAATCTAGTCTCGGACATGGCATGAACTGACCCACACTCAGACTACCTTGGAGGAGTCCGAACTTCTCTAGAATTGATATAGCTCAAAGGTCATTACCAACCAATGCCTACTCCTCCAAACTTTGACTATCAAATCTTAAGCAAATTAGGCACCTTGTGATAATACACACTATCCTCCGTAATAAACTCCACGTGGCCCCGAGCGGCCTACTATCCGATAGTTATGATTGTCACCATTAGTTTGTTATAGGCTCCATCTATAAAAGGAACCCTCTAGATATGTTTTCTTCAGGCTCTCTTCTTCTCAAAACTCTGCTAAATTCTTTCTCGAGCACTCCATTTCTGTTGGCCAAAAGAGTTTACTTGATCATCAAAGGGTCTTGCCGGAGCCTCCTCCCTAGGCTCTGGACAAGGCTTGTTTTGTAGGTCACCGACGGTGATCTCTTCTTCTCCGACTTCAGCATTTCTCCAGCGACGATCAGATTTTGCACCAATAGGACTGGCGCTAGAGGAAGGGCCCTTTATTTCTGAGGTTTTCTTATTCTTAAAGGAGTGCTCAGTAGCGATCTCTCTTCTTCCTCTCTAGAGTCCTTTTCAAAAAAAATACCTTCCAAGAAAGCTTCAACCCAACGGTCAATGGGCTCTACAGCTAGATCCCATTCAGATCTATCCGCTCTCGCTTCAACTCTGGCAACTCAAGCTCCGCCTGCGACCATGGTGGATGCGGAGCAATTCAACCTACTGGTCCAGCAGATTTATGATCTCATGGAGGTGGTGCAAACCATGAAGTGGTAGGCTCCGGCATCAATTTGATCGAAGCAGGCTTCTCCGGAGCCCCATGATTTGGTCTGGGGATGGTCGACTTAGGCTAGCTAATCGATGACCTTCGAAAAAAAGAAGCAGAGAGCCGAGAGCCCCTACTCTGATCATGACTCTACCTCTAGGGGAACTTTATCTTCGTTCAGCTAAAAGACCTTAGAAATCTATGATCGAGAGGATCTGGATCAAAAACTATGAGATATGAACTGACAGATCGAGGAACTCCGCCATGCTCCCCCCTCTCATGGTAGTGATATCTGCACCGATCCTCCTTTCTCTCAATGCATCATGCAGGAATCGATCCCGTCGAACTTTAGGCTCCCTCAATTCGAGAGCTACGATGGAACCTTCGATCTGGTTGATCACCTAAAGGCCTTTCAGATGATGATGCTGCTCCATGACATGCCAGACGCCATTCTCTGTCGAGCCTTTCCGTCCACCCTAAAGAGAGCCATCAGGAACTGGTACTTGGCCCTCAAGCCGAATACCATCTTTTCTTTTGACCAGATGAGTCACCAATTTATGGCTCATTTTGTTAGTAGCCGACATTCTAGGTGGGGCTCGGAATCCCTTATCAACATCAAGCAATAGGAGGGAGAATCCATCCAAACTTTTGTTAATCGATTCAGTGCCACTGCGCTAGAGGTCCGAAACCTAGATCAATCTATTGCGATGGCCACGCTAAAGGGCGACCTTTAGAAGAACAATCTACTATTCTCTTTGGAGAAGAAGTACCCTAAAAATTTTGCTGATATGCTGGCTCGGGCTAAAGGATATGTCCAAGTGGAAGAAAACTTCAAGGCTAAGGACAATGAAGCCTTTGGAGAGCGACAAATCGGCGAGTCGGGCAAGCCAGCTGAGGAAGAAAAGCCAAGTGAAGCTCGATCGTACTTTCAAACTTATCCTGAGTGCAGGCAAGCCCAAACTCCTCTCCGGGCTTGGAAGCAGGGAAGTCCCGATAGAAGGGCGTGGCGGGGTTCCTCCCTCCGAAGGTTCCATAATTATGCCCCCCTCAATGCTCCAAAAATGTAAGTGCTGATGGAGATTAAGGAGCAGCTGCCGAGGCCCGAAAGAATATGCTCCCATCCTAGCAGATGCAACTCAAACAAGTTCTACCTCTATCATCATGACCACAATCATGATACTGAAGAATGTATTCAGCTCTAAGATGAGATCGAGGAGCTCATCAAGCGATGCAGACTCAGCCGATTCCTATGGCATCAATCTAAAGGATGAAAAGATTGACCAAGGGCATTACCGCAATCGAAATCACAAAGGGAGGAGCAGTAGGTGGATCGGCCACCCCTTGGCATCATCAACACCATCTTTGGGGGATTTCGATGAGGGGAGGCTAGCAGGCCAGCCAAGCTCGAGAAGAGGTAGAGAATTGAAGAGCCCATCACTTTTACCGATGAGGATGCTCAAGGAGTCCAGTTTTCACATAATGATGTGATTGTAATCTCTTTAAACATTACCAACTATGATGTGTGCCGTGTTTTAGTAGATAATGAAAGCTCTACTGATGTTTTATTTTATGATGCTTTCTCAAAAATATCCTTACTCAATAACCACTTGGGACCTATGAACTCCCCATTGGTAGGCTTCACTGGCGATGTCGTGCCAGTTGAGGGCATAATAACCTTGTTTGTGATTGCAGGACAATGTTCGAAGCTGGTTAAGGCATAGGTCAATTTTCTAGTCATAAAGGCTCCATCTGCCTATAATGCTATTCTCGATCGACCTGGTTTGAATGCACTCCGAGCAGTGGTGTCAACTTATTATCTAAAGGTGAAGTTTTCAATGAGCTACGAAATTGGAGAGATCAGGGAAGACCAGGCATTGCCAAGATGATATTACTCCATTGTCCTATAGAAAAACATCCAGTCCGACCTTTATCCTATTGATGGGCTGGATATCCATGATGGCCTTACCGAGAAGTGGGGCGAGCCTATGGAGGATCTCATATCTGTGCCCTTAAATGATAGGAGCATGGAGCACACTGTGCAGATCGGCTCCAACTTGAGAAATGAGGTTCGGAAGCAACTCGTCACCTTCCTCAAGAAGAATGCGGATGTCTTCGCCTAGGTCCCAGTGGATATGCCAGGAATTGATGTTGAGGTCATGGAACATCGGCGGCTGTTGATCCTAAGTATTGGCCAGTAAAAGAGAAGATGTGAAACCATGCCCTAGAGAGGCAGAAAGTAATTGCAAAAGAAGTAGGCAAGCTCCTCAAAGCTGGATTCATCTGAAAAGTTAACTATTCAAGCTGGGTCTCAAATGTGGTTCTCGTCAAAATGGCAAACGATAAGTGGAGAATGTGTATAGACTTCAAAAAGCTGAACAAAGCCTATCCAAAAGATAGCTACCCTCTATCCAGGATTGATCAACTGGTAGATGCAATCTCGGCCCATGAGCTTCTTACCTTCATGGATGCTTTTTTTGGCTATAACGAAATATGGATGGCACCAAAGGATGAGGAGAAAACTACTTTTGTTACTGACCATGGTCTTTACTGTTACAGGATTATACCTTTTGTACTCAAAAATGCAAGGATAACATACCAGCACCTGGTCAACAAGATTTTCAAGAAGCGGATCAGCCATAATATGAAGGTGTATGTGGATGACATGCTCGTCAAAAGCCGAGCTTCAATAAACCACATCACCAACTTTGAAGAGACCTTCAATGCACTCAAGAAGTATAAGGTGAAGCTGAACTCGATCAAGTGCATCTTTAGTGTGACCTCAGAAAAGTTTTTAGGATTTATGGTGTCAAGATGCGGGATTGAAGCAAATTTAAAGAAAATTCAAGCTATTCAGGAGATGACTGCTCCAAAAATAATCAAGAAAGTTCAGCGCCTAACTGAAAAGATGGCATCCCTAAATCGCTTCGTCTCGAAATCGGTCGAGCGATGCATGCCCTTCTTCCAAGTTCTCAAGCAACCAAAGAACTTATGCTAGACGATAAAGTGCCAACAAATATTTGAGGAGCTCAAAAACTACCTCGATTGACCCCCACTGCTGGTAAAGTCTGAATCTAAAAAAGAACTATTCTTATACCTAGCAGTCTCTCCGACGGCCTTGGCAGCAATCCTGGTCAAGGAGGAAGCGAAGATGTAGCGACCAATCTACTATGTAAGTTGGGTCCTGAGGGATGCAGAGATCAGGTACTCTAAGATAGAAAAATTAACTTACTCTCTTCTAATTACTGCAAGAAGACTCTGACCTTACTTTCAGGGGTACACCATAACGATCCTCATGGATCAACCAATAAAAGCAGTCCTTCATCGAATGGATGCTTCTAGAAGAATCACAAAATGGACAATCGAGCTCACGAAGTTTGACATCAATTATCGACCCCAACCATCGATCAAAGCTTAGATATTGGCAAATTTTATAGAAGAATGTACCATTTCAGATGAAGTCGAGCTTGAACAGAATGAGATCAGCATCCCGTGGTTGCAACCGAGCCTCTCCAAAGAGAGTACCAACCTTTCTAAAGGTTTTTAGGCCTTGTAGGTGGATGGTTCATCCAACACTACTGAGGCAGGCATGGGGTTGGTCTTAGTCAACACCGAGGGAGTCGTCGTCGAATATACGCTACGCCTCAAATTTTCTGCAACTAATAACAGGGCAGAATATGAAGCTCAGATCATCGGGTTAAAAATAGCAAGAGAGTTGTTAGTCCAAAATCTGATTGATGCTGGATCGAGCTGAAGTTAAGGAAGAAGAGGTCATCGTCTGTGACCTACAAAATAAAGTTCCATCCAGAGTTGGTGATGGTGGCTCTAGCAGGATCCTACGACGATCAAGTCAGCTCTTCTGGCCAACAGATATGGAGTACTCAGGCAAGAATTCAGTAGAATTTTTGAAAGAAGAAGAGAGCTTAGAGAAAACGTATCTAAAGGATCTCTTTTATAGATGGAGTTTCGAGCAAATTGATAGTGACAATCATAACCATCCAATCATGGGCTGCTCGGAGCCATGTGGAATTTATTACGAAAAGAGGTATCATTCATAGTAGACTGATTATGACAGTCGTAACCGTCCGATCATGGGCCATTCAGGGCCACGTGAAATTTATTATGGAGAGAGGTGTCGCTCGTAATAGATAAATAATGATAGTCATAATCGTTCGATAGTGGGGTTGCCTATAGCAGACTGATAATGACAGTCATAATCGTTCGGTAGTGGGGTTGCTTATTTGTTAAGATTTAATAGTCAAAGTTTAGAGAAAGTAGGCATTGGTTGGTGAAGAGCTTTGACATATATCATTCCAGAAGAGTTCGGACTCCTAAAGAAAATACGGCTAGAGAGGATCATCTGGGAGGAATACTACTTAAAATCTTGAAGTAATCTAGTGAAAGAAATCAGATGGAGTTCGACTGATGAAAAACTCCAAAAGGAGTCCGACTGGTGGAGAAATCTGACTAAAGGAGAAGTCCGAAAGAAGTTTGGCTCCTGGAGAAATTCAACTAAAGAAAAAGTTTGGAAGGAGTTCGGCTCCTACAGAAATCCGACTGAAAGAGAAGTTTGGAAGGAGTTTGGCTGCTGGAGAATTTCTAATCGAAGCTCTTCTATGATTACCAATTATATTAGGCTAAGCATCAGACTAAACTTCAACGAAAGTGGGATTTATCCCCAATAATAGTCCCCCCACTTTCAAGTTCGAAATTTGAAGAAAGGGAGTACAAAAAAGATGACTGCCAAAGTTTTTTTTTGGGCTTTGCATCCGTTGAGGTTGAAGCTCGAGGGAGATCTTATCTTCTATTGAAGTTGAAGCTCGGAAGAAATCTTATCTCCCATGGAGGTTGAGAGAGATCTTATCTTCTTTTGAAGTTAAAGCTCGGAGAAGATCTTATCTCCAGCTGAGGTTGAAGAAGATCTTATCTCCTATTGAGGTTGAGGCTCGGGAGAGATCTTATCTCCAGCCAAGGTTGAAGGAGATCCTATCTCCTATTGAAGTTAAAGCTCGGGGGAGATCTTATCTCCGATCGAGGTTGAAGAAAATCCTATCTCCTGTTAAAGTTGAAGCTCAGAGAAGATCTTATCTTTGATCGAGTCGGGGCCTCTCTTCTCACCTCATCTAAAATGAATGAGATCTTCGACTTTGTTCACATTAGGACAAAGTTCTCCTCCTGTTCCTAATGAATTGTAGGGGCACATAAGGGCCGTTGTTGGAGCCTCTTTTCTCATCTTGTCTAAAATGAATGAGGTCTTCAATTTTGCTCACGTTAGGATGAGGTTCTTCTCCTATTTTTAATGGGTTGTAGGGGTACATTAGGGTCAATGTCAGGGCCTCTCCCCTCATCTCATCTAAAATGAATAAGGTCTTTGACTTTGCTCATATTAGGATGAGGTTTTCTTCCTATTCCTAATGAGCTGCAGGGGCACATTAGGGCCATTGTCAGGGCCTCTTCCCTCATCTCGTCTAAAATGAACGAGGCCTTCGACTTTGCTCATATTAGAATGAGGTTCTCCTCCTATGCCTAACGTACTATAGGGATACATTAGGGCTGTTGTCAGGGCCTCTCTCCTTATCTCGTCAAAAATGAACGAGACCTTTAATAAGTGGTAAAAATATACTAATAAAAATATTAAATTATAAAATAAATTAATCTATTTTTTAGAAATTAATATTTTTATTAATTTTATATAGGAAAGAAGGCCACCAATATGAAGATCTTATTTTTTTGGTTCAGATGAAATAAATTTCAAGCAAAATGGACTTCAAATGAGCCCGAAATTGAATTTCAAAGAAAATAAAAAAAAAAAACTAGTCTGGTTCAAATTGATTCAAAAAAATTGGCTCAACAGACCGTCCGATCTGATCACACCAAGCAGATTGCCAGCTAACACAACGCTAATGCCAAGCTAACATCAGCATTTTTTGCGGTGCATGGTAGACCACTATGGAGGGTATTTCGGAGATTTCATAGGGAGAAGAGCACTCTGATTGGCTAAAGAAAGCAATGGTCCATGCAACACTGGGCTTGCACATGATCTACAGAGGGCAATTTAGAAATTTTACCTAATTTAATGGGCATCTTTTACTAGGATTTGATCAAACGATTGAAACTCGTGCGCTGACGAATGGCAGATGTAGCTTCTGATCGAGATCCAACGATTGAGATTCATCCCAACTTTTAACTAAGAATCTGAAGCTCTCCTATGTGCGATCTGATGGCCCAGATTCAATCCAAAGACTGATTCGATGGCCACCATAAATTTCTACTTGATTTGGGATATTTTAAAAGATTTTTAAGCAATTTTTGATCTATTGGATGCTGATATGAAGGCCAAAATTATCCAGAATTTTAATTTGACTAATGTTAAGAGTTTTAAACCCAATTTAGTTAGGATTTCTTTCGAAATCCACCTCTTAGCCTATAAAAAGGAGGGCTATCTGCTGTTGCCAGAAGAAAAAAAAATAGAGAGAGGAAGGAAAAAAAGAGAGAGGTAGAGAGAGTTTTGAATAGAGATTTTTGAGAGAGAGAAAAGGAAGGGCTTTTAATTTTTTTTTCTTTTCTTCTTCCAACAATCAAAACATCGATTAAGGAGCTTCTCTTCTTCTTCATCAAGTTTTCCATACCAAGAGCAATGGACAACCAATTTCCGCAATTAAACAATCTAATTTCTTCATGCTTTTTATTTTATTTGCTGTTTTTGAACTTGTTATCATGAACTAAATTTTCTTTTACTAAGGCTAAAGTGTAGCCACTTTTTTGATCCAATATTCAGTATGATTTATTTTTAATTTTAAATTTTATTCATGAGGAGTATATAAATCTGATCTTAATGCTTTTAAATTACTGACCATCTTCTAATTAATCTGATGAACATAGATGTTACGGATCAAGTACATCTATGTTATTGCTTCTTGATTATATACCTTGTATTATGAATCAAATTAGAATTCATATGCATGCAAGAATTTTAGTGCACTTTGGATGCAGCGTATTTTAATTAGAGGATTTCACAAAACTTAATACATTAATATTTATTTAAATTACACTTGGACCAAAGGATAATTAATAAATATTGATAGTTTTGCTATGCTTGGATCAAAAAATAGTGAATAAATTAGGAGACTCCACCATCACATGAAATAAAATTAATCTAATAACCTAAATATTGTATTGACTGAGTTGGTGAACCGATTGCCTTAATAATCCATTGCTTTTAAGTTTAAAACTCTAATAATTACACTCTCTCTATTTCCTTAAAATTTTTAATTATTTCTTTATTTTGTTCTTTAATTTTTTATTCTCATAAATTGATCTTCTAAATAAAGCATAGAAAAGAGCTTTT
Organism: Cocos nucifera; assembly: GCA_006176705.1. NCBI lineage: Eukaryota > Viridiplantae > Streptophyta > Magnoliopsida > Arecales > Arecaceae > Cocos > Cocos nucifera. Next base: position 1,018,714 of record QRFJ01000387.1, read on the forward strand.
CAGTACTTATTTTTCAATCTTCTAGGGATGATACTCTACTCATTTACTTTATTACTTGATCAACTGGTGCACTTTTCATAGCTATAGATTAGCACGCATCAACCTTCGACTTTGCTCATGTTAGGATGAGATTCTCCTTCTGTTCCTAATGAGCTGTAGGGATACATTAGGACTGTTGTCAGGGCCTCTTCCCTCATCTCATCTAAAATGAATGAGATCTTCGACTTTACTCATGTTAGGACGAGGTTCTTCTCTTATTTCTAATGGACTATATTTGTCGTGAAATTAAGTTCATGGAGTAGTCCTCCTTTATCACCGATACATAACAAAGATTAGGGTGTTGGAGTAGGAAGATTTTATTGTAACTAAATTATTGATAATACATTCATAGATTTTTCATATTCGATGGTCGAGGTAGGTCTACCCCCTCGAGTTCCTTCAAGTAGTACGTCCCAGATCGGATGACTTTCATGACCTCGTAGGGTCCTTCATAATTTGGGGCAAGCTTCCCCTGACTCTGAGGCTGAGAGATAGCGGCTTGCCGAAGTACTAAATCCTCCACTCTAAATATTTTATCTCTAACTCTAGAATTATAATATTGAGCCACCCTTCACCTGTAGGCCACCATCTGAACTTGGGCTTCAACTCTTTTTTCTTCCAACAGATCGAGGTTGACTATGAGGTCATGCGAGTTATGCTGCTCATTGAAGGCCATGACCCATGCTGATGGGAGTTTAAGCTCGATTGGGATGACTACCTCCATTCCAAAGGCCAAGACAAATGGTGTTTCCCCAGTTGGTAGCCTTTGAGTAGTTCGGTATGCCCAGAGGATGTCGTAAAGTTTGTCCGCCTAGGCTTTCTTTGCTCTATCAAGCCTTATCTTAATGCCTTGCAACAGGATCTGGTTGGTTACTTCAACATTTTTATTTGCCTGTGGATGAGCTATCGACATGAAGTGATGGAAGATGTTTAAATCTTTGTAGAACTCATCGAACCTCATCCTAACGAACTATCATCCGTTATCTGTTATGAGAGTTTGGGGTAGACCAAACTGGCAGACGATTAACTTTCAGATGAAATTCTGTACCTTAGCCTCAGTAATTTTTGCTAGTGGTTCAGCTTTGATCCATTTGGTGAAGTAGTCGATCGCAATCAGGAGAAACTTTGATTATCCAGATGCCACTGGGAAAGGATCAAGTATATTCATTCTCCACTGCACAAATAGCCAAGGTGTGCTTAGTGGAGTAAGCTTGGAGGTCGGCTATCTTTGTATGTTTATATTTCTCTGACAGTGATCACATTTTTTGACATATGTCATAGAATCATGGTACAAGATCGGCCAATAGTATCTTTACCGAAATAGTTTTTATAACAGAGATCTAGCTCCTACATGACATCCATAAATTTCCTCGTGCACTTTTCACAATGCGAAGTCCACCTCTGAAGGTCGAAGACATCTCAACAGCAGTAGCAAATATGATCTTTTATACAATTTGCCCTCATACAAAACGTACTGGGAGGCTTGATTCTTGAGTTTTTGAGCTTCTTTCGGATCATAAGGAAGAACTCCCTCTTTGAGATAGGCAACTAATGGGTCAATCCAGCTCGGCTCGAGCCCCATCTTCATAATGAGCTATGATTCCTCTGAGCTTAGATATTTTAGAGTTTTAAAAAATACTTTTTTAGATAGTTCGACTGGGGCTGAAGTAGCCAATTTAGAGAGAAGGTTGGCTCTTATATTTTCTACCCTCAGAATTTATCGAATGCCAAAACTGTCAAAGGTCGGAGTCAAATCCATTACTTTCTCAAGGTATTTCATCATACTTTCCTTCCATGCTTCATAGTTGCCACTAACTTGGCCGACCACCAATTGAAAATCACTATAGATTTGAAGCCGATCTACTTTTAAGTCTCTTGCCATTTTTAATCTAGCAATCAGTGCTTTATATTCGACCCCGTTATTAGTTGTAGAGAATTCGAAGCGTAGCGCGTACTTGGCGATGACTCCCTTGAGGTTGACTAAGACTAACCCCATACCTGCTCTAGCGAAGTTGGATGAACCATCTACGTACAGGGCCTGAAAACCTTCAGAAAGGTTGGCACTTTCTTCGGAGAGGCTCGATTGCAACCACGGAATGCCGATCTCATTCTGCTCAAGCTTGACTTCATCTAGAATGGTACACTCAACTATGAAGTCGGCCAGTGCTTGAGCCTTGATTGCTGGTCGAGGTCGATAGTTGATGTCAAATTCCATCAATTCAATGGTTCATTTTGCAATTCTTTCGAAAGCATCCATTTGATGAAGGATTGCTCTGATCGATTGGTTAGTGAGGAGCATTATAGCATGTCCTTGAAAGTAAGGTCAAAGTCTTTCTGTTGCAACCAGAAGAGCATAAGTCAATTTTTTCAACTTTGTATACCTGATCTCAGCATCTCTTTAAATTTGGCTTGTATAGTAGACTGATCATTATACTTTTGTCTCTTCTTTGATCAAGACTGTCGCTAGCGTCATAGGAGAGATCGTGAGGTAGAGAAATAGCTCCTCTCTAGATTTGGATTTGGCCAATAGGGGGCGAGCCAAGGTAGTTCTTGAGCTCGTCGAACATTTTTTGGCATTCTTGAGTCCAGTAAAAATCTTTCGATTTTCTAAGGATTTGGAACAAGGGCATGCAACATTCGGCCGACCTCGAGATAAAATGATTCAAAGATACCACCTTCTCGATCAGGCGCTGAACTTTCTTGATGGACTTTGGAGCAATCATCTTCTAGATAGCTTGAATTTTTTTTGGGTTGACCTCGATCCCTCATCTCAAGATCATGAATCTCAAAAATCTTCTTGAGGCTACCCTAAAGGTGTACTTGGTTGGGTTCAGCTTCATCTTATATTTTTTGAGTGCATCAAAAGTCTCTTCAAGGTCGGCGACATGATTGATGGTCTTTCGACTTTTGACCAGTATGTCATCGACGTAAACCTCAATATTGCGATCGATCTATTTCTTAAAGATTTTATTGATCAAGCGCTGATAAGTTACGCCTGCATTTTTAAGCCCGAAGGGCATGACCCTGTAACAGTAAAAATCATGGTTAGTAATAAAATCAGTACTCTCCTTGTCCTCTGGTGCCATCCAAATTTGGTTGTAGCTAGAGAAGGCATCCCTGAAGGTGAGGAGCTCGTAGCCTAAAGTCGCGTCCACCAGTTGATCGATTCTGGACAAAGGATAGCTATCTTTTGGATAGGCCTTATTAAGCTTCTTAAAGTCGATGCACATCCTCCACTTGTCTTGGCTTTCTTGAGTAGGACCTCATTAGAGACCCAAGTCGGATAGCTGGCTTCTCAAATAAATTTGATGTTGAAAAGCTTGTCGACTTCTTCTGCTATTACCTTCTGTCTTTCTGGTGCATGGCCTCAAATTTTTTCTTTCACTGGTCGATGCTTGGGATCAATGGTCAGTTGATGTTCCATAACCTCGACGTCAATCCTAGGCATATCTATTGAAACCCAGGCGAAGATGTCAGCATTTCTCCATAAAAAGGTGATGAGCTACTTCCGAACTTCATCTTTCAGATTGGAGCCAATTTGCACCGTATGCTCTATATTTTCATCATTTAGGGGGATGGTCGCAAGATCATCTATCAGTTCTCCCCTTTCTTCCATGAGGTCATCTCGAGCATCTAGTCCATCAATAGGATAAGGGTCGGACTGCTCTTTCTTTCGCAAGGTAATTGAGTAGCAGTGCCTTACCAGAGCTTGATCTCTTCTGACCTCTCCGATCCCGTAACTTATCAAAAACTTCATCTTTAAATAATAAGTAGACACCATCCGAAGTGCATTTAAATCAGGTCGGTCAAGAATTGCATTGTAAATGGAGGGAGCCTTTACTATCAAAAAATCCACCTACGCTCTGAATTATTTTGGATATTATCCGGTAGCCATAGCTAGAGTCATTACATCTTCAACTAGTACTGCAGCACCAGTGAAGCCTACTAGGAGGGAGTTTATTGGTCTAAGCTGACTATTTGATATTGACATTTTGGAGAAAGCATCATAAAACAAGACGTCAGCCAAACTTTCATTATCGACTAGAATGTGACGTACATCATAGTCTGCTATATTTAAAGAGATTACAACCGCATCATTGTGCGAAAACTATACTCTTCCTATATCTACCTCAGTGAAGGTTATGGATTCTTCAGCCCTCCATCTTTTCACTGATCCTCCAGATCCACTGGCCTCTTCTCATCGAAGTTTCCTAGAGATAGTGTTGATGATGTTGAGAAATGGTCGATCTCCTTGTTATTCCTCCCTCCTTGATGATTCTGACTGCGGTAATGCCCTCGACCGATCTTCTCTTGCTTCAGACCGACATTTGAGGAATCAATCCAGCTGATCTCTCTTGATGAGCTCCTCGATCTCGTCTTAGAGTTGAATGCATTTTTCAGTATCGTGGCCATGGTCAAGATGGTAGAGCTAGTATTTGCTAGGATTACGCTTGTCAGGATGAGTGTGCATCCTTTCAGACCTCGATAATTACTTCTTGATCTTCATTAATACTTGCATTTTTGGAGCATTGAGAGGGGTAAAGTTGTAAAACCTTCTGAGGGAAGAACTTCTTCGTGCCCTTCTATCGGAGCTTCTTTGACGATGAGCTTGAGGAAGAGTTTGGGCTCGTTTGTGTTCGGGAGGAGTTCATGAGCATAACCGAACTTCATTCGACCCTCCATTAGCTATAGGTTTATTAGACTCGCCCGTCTGCCACTCTCCTACAGCTTTCTCATCCTTCAATTTGAAGGTTTCTTCCACTCGAGCATATCCTTCAGTCCAAACTAGCAGATCGGCAAAGTTCCTACGGTACTTCTTTTTTAGGGAGAATAATAAATTATTCTTCTAAAGGCCGCCCTTGACTGCGGCCATTGCAACAGACTGGTCCAGGGTTCGAACCTTCAATGCAGCAGCATTAAATCGAGTGACATAAGCTTGGATAGATTTTTCCTCCTTCTGCTTGATATTCATCAAAAAATTTGAATCTCGGTGCGGATGTCGGCTGCTAACGAAGTGAGTCACAAACTGATGACTCATTTTATCGAAAAAAAAATGGTATCCGACTTAAATATTGAGTACTAGTTTCTTGCTACTTCTTTTAAGGTAGATGGAAAAGCTCGGTATAAGATGGCATCTGGTGTGCCATGGAGTAGCATTATAATTCGAAAGGCCTTCAGATGATCGATCGGATCAGAGGTTCCATCGTAACTTTCAAATTAGGAGAGCTTGAAGTTTGGCAGAATCAGCTCTTGCATAATTTGGAGAGAGAAAGGAAGATCAGTGCAGATATCATCATGATGAGTCGAGATGATGTGGCAGAATTCCTTAATCCATCGATCCATCTCCCATAATTTTTGATCAAGAACATCATCTCGATCGCAGATCTTGAAAGGCTTTCGACTGTATATGGGGAAGATCTCTTCCGAAGAAGAATCATGATTCGAACAAGAATCCTCTGCTCTTTGTTTCTCCTTCCCATGGGTGATGGATATGCTAGCCTAAGTGCTCCTCCTTAGGATCGATTTCTGACATCTCGATGGTGGATTTCCTAGCAGAACCACCATCGGGGGCTGCCGCATAGCGTGCACCATTTCGATGAGGCCTTGAACTCGCTGCATCAGCAGGTTAAATTGCTCCAGATCTACCATTGCGGTCGATGGAGGAGGAGGTTGTAGCACCAGCGATGGAGTAGGAATGGATGGATCTAACTCAAATTTGATGGTAGAAGTGGTAGATCTTTGGATAGTCATCTTCTTTGGAGGTATTTCTTAGGATTGAGGAAGAGGATGGAGACGAACCTTGAAGAAGAATATCCATAAGATCGACTGAGCACTCCTTTAAGAACAAGGATATCTTAGGAATAGAATCTGATTGACGTTGGATCGAGCTGGAGTTGAGAAAGAAGAGGTCACCGCCAGTGACCTACAAAATAAAGTCTTATCTGAAGTCGATGGTGGTGGCTCCGGCAAAATCCTCCGATGATCAAGTCAGCTCTTCTGACCAATAGAAATGGAGTGCTTAGATAAGAATTTAGTAGAGTTTTCAGAAAAAGAAGAGAGCTTAGAGAAACGTATATGGAGGGTCTCTTTTATAGATGGAGTCTGGAGTAGATTGATAGTGACAATCGTAATCATCCGATCATGGATCACTTGGAGCCACATAGAATTTATTATGGAGAGAGGTGTCATCCATAGTAGACCGATAATGATAGTCGTAACCATCCGGTGATGGGCCATTCGGGGCCACGTGGAATTTATTATGGAGAGAGGTATCGCTTGTAATAGACTGATAATGACAGTCATAACCATCCGATAGTGGGGTCGCCTATAGTAGACTGATAATGACAGTCGAAACCATCTAGTAGTGGAGTTGTTTGTTCATTGAGATTTAATAGTCGAAGTTTGGAGGATGCAAACGTTGGTTGGTGAAGAGCTTTGACATATATCAATTCCAAAGGAGTTTGGACGTCTAAAAAAAATACGACTATAGGGGATCATCTAGAAGAAATACTACTTAAAATCTAAAAGTAATCCACTGGAAGAATTCAGATGGAGTTCGACTGATGGAGAAGTCCAAAAGAAGTCCGACTGATGGAAAAATCCAACTAAAAAAGAAGTCTAGAAGGAGTTTGGCTCCTGAAGGAATTTGATTGAAGAAAAAATCTGGAAGGAGTTCGACTCCTGAAGAAATCCGACTGAAGAAGAAGTTCGGAAGAAGTTCAGCTTCTAAAGGAATTCGACTAAAGGAGAAGTTTGGAAGGAGTTCGACTGCTAGAAAATTTTCAATCGAAGCTCTTCTATGATTACCAGTTATATTAGGCTAAGCATCAGACTAAACTTCGACGAAAGCGGGATTTATCCGTAACAAGAGTTAAAAGTAGATCTGCTTCAAGTCTATAGTGATTTTCAATTAGTGGTCAGCCAAGTTAGTGGTAACAATGAAGCATGGGAGAAAAGTATAATGAAATACCTTGAGAAAGTAAAGGATTTGACTCTGGCCTTCGAAAATTTTGGCATTCAAAAGATTCTGAGGGTAGAAAATGTAAGAGCCAACCTCCTCTCTAAATTAGCCATTTTAGCCCCAGCCAAACTGTCCAAAGAAGTACTTTTTGAAACACTAAAATGTCCAAACTCTAATTTATAGAAGTCATGTAGGAGCTAGATCCCTATCACAAAGACTACTTCGGCAAGGATACTATTGACTGATCTTGTACCATAACTCTATAGAGTATATCAAGAAATATGACCGCTGTCAAAAAAATGCAAACATACAAAGACAGCCGACCTCCGAGCTTACTCCATTAAGTGCACCTTGGCCATTTGCGCAGTGGGGAATGGATGTACTTGACCCTTTTCCAATGGCATCCGAATAATGAAAGTTCCTTCTAGTTGCAATCGACTACTTCACCAAATGGATCAAAGCCAAATCACTAGCAAAAATTACTGAGATCAAGGTACAGAACTTCATCTCAAAGTCAATTATCTGCCAGTTTGGTCTATCCTGAACTCTCATAATAGATAATGGACAATAGTTTGCTGGAACGAGGTTCGCTGAGTTCTGTGAAGATCTAAACATCTCCCATCATTTTACGTCAGTGGCCCATTCATAGGCAAATGGTGAAGCAAAGGTGACCAATAGAATTTTACTACAGGGCATCAAGACAAGTCTTGAAAGAGCAAGGGGGACTTGGGTGGACGAACTCTACCACCTCCTTTGGCCGTACTGAACTACTCATAAGCTACCAACTAGAGAAACACCATTCGTCTTAGCCTTTGGGACGTAGGCAGTCATCCCGATCAAGCTTAAACTTCCATCAACATGGGTCGTGGCCTTTAATGAGTATCATAACTCACAGGATGTCAGAGTCAATCTCGATCTATTGAAAGAAAAGAGATAAGATGCCCAAGTTTGGATGGCAGCCTACAGACGAAGAGTAGGCAGATACTATAACTCTAGAGTAAAAAGCAAAGCATTCAGAGTGGGAGACTTGGTGCTCCAATGAGCATCCATTTCAAAACTACAGGAGTAAGAAAAGCTCATTCTGAATTGGGAAGGTCCGTATAGAGTGGAGGAGGTCATCCAGCCCGAAACTTATCGCTTGAAGGAGCTTGGAGGGGTGACACTCCCACGATCTTGGAATTCGGAAAACTTAAGAATGTACTACTAGTAACTTTTCTTCAATAAAGTTCTTTCTATTTTAACATCATTACTTCTTGGCACAAAGATTATGTAATGACAACTCTGAAACAACCAGAAGCAGCCCATTAGGAATAGAAGGAAAACCTCATCCTAACATGAGCAAGGTCGAAGGCCTCGTTGAACTAAGACGAGATGAGGGGAGAGGCCCTACCAATGGTCCTAATATGTTCCTACAGCCCGTTAGGAATAGGAGGAGAACCTCGTCGTAACATGAGCAAGATCGAAGGCCTCATTGAACTAAGACGAGATGAGGGGAGAGGCCCTACCAATGGCCCTAATGTGCCCCTACATCCCATTAGAAATAGAAGAAGAATCTCATCCTAACATGAGCAAGATCGAAGGCTTCGTTGAACTAAGATGAAATGAGAAGAGAGGCCCTACCAACGGCCCTAATGTGCCTCTACAGCCTGTTAGGAATAGGAGAAGAATCTCATTCTAACGTGAGCAAGGTCAAAGGCCTCGTTGAACAAAGATGAGATGAGAGAAGAGGCCCTACCGATGGCCCTAATGTACCCCTACAGGCCATTAGAAATAGGAGAAGAACCTCATCCTAATGTGAGCAAGGTCGAAGGCCTCGTTAAGCCAAGATGAGAACCCACCAATAGATCCAATGAACCTCTATGATCATACAAGGGGTGGAAGGTCAAGGCCCTACTAACGATTGATGAGCGCATTCCCCTACGATCGTGCTAAATGCCAAAGAAAAAATCCCATCTTAATCCATGGAAGGAATCCCTGACCCGACGTCCACGACAAGCATCTTGTTAGAAATGAAAGAAAAATATGGCATCCAAAATTGAATCCGCAAGAGATGACAATGAAAAAGGTACTATTTTATTATGAAGGTAAGTTTCTTACAAGTAAAAGTTAATAAGATTAATTACAATAGGCACACTACAAGCAAGATAGAGGTCGGCAAAGGTTGACTGTGCAAAAAAGCAAATACATTACAGGTAAGATAAAGATCGATAAAATCGATTACAAAAAAAAGAAAAGAGGTGAAGTCCTAAGACGATCCGAGCTCTTCAGACTTTGGGCTATCGGTTCCAACCATCACCGAAGCTTCCTTTAGTTTGAAAATTTTCTCCTCTAGCTCCTTCTTGTATAGACCATCGATGTACATCTTGTTGGAGTATTCAAATTTGGCCTCGAGCTCTCACCACTGCTTTCTTAAAACCTCAGATTCAGCTTCAGCATCCTTGATGGCTTGATGCTCCTAGGCTAACTGGAGCTTCAATTGTTGAACTTCGATTTTCTCCATCCCAACAGTCTTCGAGAGTTTATCAATAGTCCTCCTCAGAAAGATGAGCACCTCAGGTTTGCCGCTTGATCCAACCTGCTGAACGCTATGAAACTTCTTCTGAAAATATGTCCCCTCGTCCCTAGCAGCCTTTAGCTCACCTTCAAGTCTGGACATCCTTTCTTCCTAGATCACCCGATAATTATTGTGTTAATCTTCAACATCCTGCAGCTTTTTCTGAAGCTGGAAGAACCTCTTCGACCAATTTTAGTCATGTTGAGCTTCATCGATGGACCATGGTGAACTTCCTTCCAAGAGATGAATCTTCTCTTCCACCTTCTTGAGATCAACTTCTAGAGAGCCGATCTTCGCTGTGAGTGCCCAAGACTTGTCGCTCATGCTCTTCCAGAGTTCTACGAGCTCCTTCTTAAAATGTCCTTTTTGAATGCTGAAGCTCGCCGCATCCTTCATGTGTAAACTTCGAAGGTGAGTGACTTCCTTAGTCGCCTCTGCAGCATTTTTTTGAGAGGCCTGAAGGTCGGCCTCAACTCTCTTCAATCTTCTTCTTAATTGGTGGACCTCCTTCTTCAAATCCTTTATCAAAGGCTTGAACGAAACCCCCTGAGGTAAGGGGTTGGCATCGATTGGAGAAAGAAGGTCGTGGCCCTGATCGACAGAGATGTTCTAAATCACATACAACGCAAAGTGCAAAGGAAAAGAAGAATTTGTTCTCATTACTTGAAATATGTTTGGTACACTAAAAAAAAGAAAGAAAAAAAAGGGTACATAGATGTCAAAAGTTTAGACCTCAGGCGGCTCGTCCACTGGAGAGGTCGGGACATTCTCGGTTGGCTCCGACCCTTGGGCAAGTTCGGACGCTGCACCTATGGATTCAGGAGCAACCTCAGCATCGGCATGTGAAGAGTCGGCTCTATCCTCTGGCTCTTCTAGGAGGAGATCCAAATCGATGTTGGGGAAGTTCTCGACGACTCTCCCCATGCGGACCTGGAACCCTTCCAAGAAGGCTTCCTGGGCAAAGTCTATTTTGATGTCCTCCATATCCTTGGAGGACTTGAAGTTCTGCACGGCCCTTTCCATGGCGGTGCTAACCTCCTCTTGCGCCTTCCTATTCTCCTCCTTTTCTAGGGCTAGCTTGGCCCTCAACTTCGCCATCTCACCATGTTCCTCTCTCAATTCATTCTGAAGGCATTTGACTTCAGACGAATGGATCTCCGAGGCAACCTTTAGAACATCGACCTCGGCTCGGGCCTTCTCGACTTCTGCACAGGTTTCTTCCAAGGCTCTAGAAGCTTTGGTCCGATTTTGGCTTGCTACTTCAGAGTGGGCAAAAAGGTAATGTCCCAACTGCAAAATACATAATAAATTAGAATCATAAAAGATTTCAGTTCCAAAGCTTAATGGGCATGAAGTTAAAGTCAGAAGGAACCACTTACCTCCAAAAGGACAGCAAATGATTCGTCGAACCTCTTGAAATCGTTCTTCTAGCACATCCTTTCGATAATGTGGGGAAGGATGCTCCCCTCCATTAGTGCCTGGACGACCTCTCGATCATCTAGAAAATCCTGTTCTTGGCCAAGATCCTCTCCTTCGGAGCTCTTAAACTTCCGTCCGACCTTCTAGCCGATGGCCCTCTTCTTCTTCTTCTCCATAGCTTCCTCTTGCCGAATAGGAGCAAGAGGGACGGCCTCATCAGATAGGGCTAGGCTCGGCATGGTAGCAGCAGGTTCAAGGGTCGGTCCGAACCAAACTGGCGTAGCCCAGCTTGACTCTTCAGTCTGGGTTTTCTTCTATGGTTTGTCGGAAGAACCTCCCTTCCTTTTGAGGGTCCAGACCCTCTTCATCAAATGGTTCCATTCCTTGGGGGTCATTTCTATAAAGACAAAGTTAGAAAATAAGAAAAATAAATACCATCCAGCCAGCTGAATATCACAAACTACCTATCGGGTTAAGAGGACTGAGGCCAAAATTGAACAAGATTTGCTCGTCCAAGAGTCTAGGGATTGGTGGAGCATCAAAGGACTTTAGCTTATCGGCCAAGCTCCGATCTTCATTTTCTAGCCTAGGAACTCGGCGAACCGATTCCCTTACCTCACCCCATGGAGGTAGCCCTAGTTTTAGGGTGGGATGGAAAACAAAGAAGAACTTCTCCTTCCAGCCATGAATGAAGGAAGGGGCACCTTTAGGCAATCCATTCCTCCCAAACTGAGGAGGCACATACCACCGATCCTTAGCGGTGGGATGATGTTTAAAGGTAAAAAAGTTATGGAATAGAGAAATGGTAGGTCGGGCACCTGCCATGGTGCACAGAAAGAGGAATCCTATGATAAATCTAAAGAAGTTCGGCGCTATGACAATAAGAAAAATATTGAGAAATCTAAATAAGTTAGCTATGAAAAAAGGTAAAGATAATCTAAGCCTGGCCCGAAAGATTTCGACGTACAGATAGATTCGGTTGGGAGGGGGTGAACAGGCTCAGTCATCAAGTCCAGAAAGTTCAAGCTCATACTCAGAAGGAATTTCAAACCAAATCCTAGCTAAGGAAAGGTCGTCAGGCCGAAGTCTACAAGAAATGGTCACATGCATAAAAGGATGGGTTGATCCCAAGCATTCGGCCTCCTCAGGAGGTGGGTTCGTCAAGCTTAAAGGGACCGAACTCCCAGAACAAGTCAACTAAGATCCCTCACTAGACATTTGGATCGAGATAAAATCCAAAAATTATCCAAAAAATCAAATAAAAAAATGAGATGTTCAAGCTTCGATAAGAACAGAAAGAACGAGAAAGTAAGAATACAAAAATAATTCGAAAAGTATCAAAAAGTTGACCTAAATTGATTGAGAAGAACAAGAAGATGGTGAATGGAGCAGGGATCGAAGCTAAGGTATGCCAAAAATCAAAGGATGTAGCTTGGGCTCTCGCTCGGGGCAAAGAGGAAAATCAGAGAGAGGAAAGGAAGATTTCAGAAGTAGGAACTCGGAGGAAGAGGGTAGGCTTAAGTAACCCCTGGAGCCCTAGAGTAGTTATGATTGCAGATTTCCTCCAACCGATCTATGATCGATGCATGTCCCACTCATCATGGCATAAAGCTTCCAATAGATAGACCCTTAATGGTGCTATACCTCGAGTAGATTTCTGACGAAAAATTTAGAAAATGTCTCTTCGGATCACCATGTATATACGAAACTCCGACGCCAGTCCAATAAAAGCCAAAACATCCCATACCACCTAGAAGCGGGAAGCCCAGCAGGACCAAAAAATTCTTCAAACTTCGGTAGTCTCCATCTTACTCCCATCCTTCGAACTTCGAACTCGGGAGTAGGAGGCTAGTATTAAGGATAAATCCACGTCTACCAAAGTTCGACTAAGATTCCAGTCAAATTTTCAGCACCTATGCATCCAATTTGGCCAAACTCCTTCTGAATTCTTTTCAATAATTGGGTTCCTCCAACAGGCAAATTCCTTCTGAACTCCAACAGACGAACTCCCTTAGCAGCCGAACTCCTCTCAGACTCCTCCAACAGGTGAACTCTTTCCGAATTCTTCTCGGTAATTGGATTTCTTCAACAGGCAAATTTCTTTCGAACTTCAACAAGCGAACTCCTCTAGCAGTCGAACTCCTTTTGGACTCTTCGAACAGAAAAACTCCTTCTGGATTCTTTCTAGTAATTGGGTTCTTCCAACAAGCAAATTCCTCCTCGGGTCTCTCCTCTAGAAGAGCTGCATGCAGATCTCTCTAGCAAATCTACTTCCTGATTTCAGAAGAGTCTTCTCTCCTACACAAATCCAACCTCAGACACGGTATGAACCGACCCATACTTGGACTATCTTGGAGGAGTCCAAACTCCTCTAGAATTGATATAGCTTAAAGGTCATCACCAATCGATGCCTACTCCTCCAAACTTTGACTATCAAATCTCAAGTGGACTAGGCACCTCGCGACAATAGACTCTATCCTCCATAACAAACTCTACATGGCCTCGAGCGGCCCACTACTGATAGTTACGACTGTCACCATCAATTTATTATAGGCTCCATCTATAAAAAGAACCCACCAGATATATTTTCTCCAGGCTCTCTTCTTCATGCCAAAACTTTGCTGAATTCTTTCTCGAGCACTCCATTTCTGTTGGCCAAAAGAGCTGACTTGATTGTCGAAGGATCTTGTCGGAGCCACCCCCTAGGCTGTAGATAAGACTTATTTTGCAGGCCACCGATGGTGATCTCTTCTTCTTCGACTCCAACGTTTCTCCATCAACGATCAGATTTTGCACCAACAGCATCAAAAAGCTTATGGGAAGGACCTAAAATTTATCATGAAAATCAATACATTTTGAGTCAAAATTGATTCAAAAAATTAAATTTAGAAAATTAATTTAAATAAATCATCTCTCCTTTGAAAACTTGGCTTTTGATTCAAAAAATATCTTGAAATTTTAGAAATTCGCTTATCAAAGATTTGAATTAAGCATAACATTTAATTCAAAATTTATTTTCTTCTTTTCTAAAAAAATTTATTCTTATGAGAAGAAATAAGGAATATCATCAAAATCAATCAAAATTTAGATAAATATATCAAATTCAGAAAATTTTAATTTAAGTTGAAGAGGATATCAAATTTGAACTTCACAGAATATTTAGTATGAAAGATAAGCATGTTTGATATCAAATTCATATTAATGTCACTCTCTTCCTTTCTAAGATATTTAAATTTTGATTTTATCACGATATTTGAGGGATAGAACTTTTTCAAGATGTTTAGCACAATTGATACCAAGTAAAGTATGTCCAAAGCCAAAATTCTATTTGATATCATTCCTCTCCGTCTTTTTTGTTAGCATCGAAAAAAAAGAACTCATGAGAAGGATTAAGAAAAATCATCAAAATCAATAAGATTTAAGAGTTGTATCAATTTAGAGATGTATCCAATTGAGAAGATCAATTTAAATTAATTCTCTCTCCTTTGAAAAAATATTTCTTTCTTTTCAAAAATTAGCTTGAAATCAAGTATTAAAGGCTCTCTCCCTTTTTGAATAAATATGACTTTTTAATTAGATTTTTAAATATGCACTTTTAAGCTTTAAGAGAAATAGAGCTTTTTTAAAAAAAATTGACCTTGAAATCAAGCATAATATGTATTTCAATTTTTGTTATTTTCTTTTCCCAAGAAACTTCAATCATTTAAGTTTAGTAAAGGTATGTATCGATCAAATCAATGATATGATCAAAGCAAATAAGAGTTACTTTTTCAAATTCATTTCTTGAGTAAAAATTATTTTGATATAAATAATTTTACAAGAATTTTTAAAGCACATCAAAATTTTTTTATTATATTTAGATTTTTAAATAAGTTTCAAAATTAGAAGTGTGTATCAAATTCAATTCTTGGAGTAAGATTATATTTCAATTCAATTTAACTTCATTTAATGATCAAGAATGATTAGACTGTAAAATCATGCATATCAAATTGAATAAATGCATAAAAGCTTAATTTAAGAAGATCATAAATTAATTAATTGAGAACTTAAGATCAAAATTTATTTATCTTAAAATAAATTAAATAAAATTTTTAGTCAAATAAAGTTAAAATATATTTCTTTCCTTATTTTGGAGATACTAAGAATTTATTTTTTTTAATATTTCAATAACATTGTCTCTCCCTATTTTTCATAATTATAGCTCTATTATTTTATTTTTCAACTTTTCTTCCCCCCCCCCCCCCTTTTTTTTTTTAAATCAAGCACATTTAACATATATTTAACTACTAAATTTAGATTTTCTAAATTTAAAAAATATTTTTAATTTTAGAATCTTTTCAATTAAATGATCATTTCTTTTTTAATATGTTCTCTCCCTTTCTTTTGTAAACAAAGTCATGTTAAAAATTTAAATAGAATTCAAAAGTATAAATTTTAATGATACCAAATTTTTGAAAATCAAATCAAATAGTCATTTCTTTGAAAGATTTTTTTGATACCAATTAGACTAAAATTTAGACCAAATTATAATTTTCTTGATAGTTCAATACCACTTAAAAATTAATTTTCAAATTCAGCTTAATACCAATTATTTTAGTTTTGAATTAATAAAGATGAATTGATTCAAATTAAATAATTTTGAAGATTTGGAATGATAAATTAATTTGAATTGATATTAGTAAATCAGTCAAGACAAATCATAAAGAGATTTTTAGTTATTCTTTAATAAGATCATCTCCTTTTTTTCTTAAGAAATATCAAGCAATTAGGTTCAGAAAAGGTATGTATTTTTGAATTTATTTCAAATAACATCATATCAAATATATAGCTGTGCAAAATCATATTTGAAATAATGATATTCTTTTCTTCTTACCAAAAGATAAATCAATTTAATACATAATAAATAGTAAGTTGTTTGATACCAAATAATTGATACTAAAGTCCTCTTCAAATGTTTAGCTTTGAATACAAATGACACCTTCTTTGAAACATCTTGCAAGATATCAACTTCAAAAGATTCAAGAAGATCATTTTTAAAATTTAATTTTTAAAATCAGTCAATCGAAATAAGGTATGATGTTCATAAAAATTTTTTTTTAAGAAAAAAAGTAGTCAAATCAATAATCAACAAGGATATTCAAATAAATTTAGGGGATCAAAAATTAATCAATTGGGGGTTCAAATAATAAAAAAATTAAATCAAGAAGAATCTAGATAATGATACTATAGGATTTGGTTCAATTAAAAAATTTTAAATTCTTAAGATAAAACTAAGATATAATGAAAATTAATACTTTAAGTACTTGATTTTTTATGATTGAATATCTTATATTCAAGTACTTTAGTTATGCAATTTTTTAAGATATTTCAACATTTAAGCATCTTATGGAGGAATGACAAAATTTGTTCAATTTTTAAGTTTAGCATCCAAAAAGTTTCATATGCAATCAAGCTCATAACAATTTATATTTCTAAAAAATTTGAAGGTCAAAATAGCATGATACGAAGGGTTAAATAAACATGCAGAATTTAGGATAAAAATATAAGCTTAAAAGCAAACAATCAAAATCAATTAAACATACTTAATAATTATGTTAATTAATTATCAAAATATATTTAGCAAATAGTGATGGCATGATGTGAGAAAAATTTAGATTTTACCAAAATATCATGACCCATCTAATTTCATTCCCAAGGCATCCATCCATAAAAAAAATTTTTTATTCCATTCGATCCTTAGTGTACCTACAAAAATCATTTTCTAGATTTTGGTATCCAAGCTATCTTAAGTCCATTAAGATTAGAGCTCATGGTTCCTTTTAGAACCCAAATTTGTTTGATTAAAGTTTAGTCAATTCTTTTGATATTATATTCTAAAATTTTATAGCCAACTTTATTACATTTGAAATATGTAATTATGTAATTTTCAATTGAAGCTTTGCTAAATATATTTTTAATAATTTTTTATTTTTTAATAAATTATAATCAATTTTTATTTTATCAAAAATAGATTTTTGATTATTTAAAATTGCTTAAAGCTTTTGAGATCCAATAGTAAATTTTTCAAGCATGGGCTTTAGGTATTCAATCTCTTTTCTTAATTTTTTATTTTCTTCCAAAAGAGACTTCTTTTCTTTTAGTAAGTTTTTTTTTCTTCAATACAAAGTTTTGATTTTTTAAATTTTATTTTTAACTTAATATTTTCTTCAATCAAGGATTTTTTAAATTTAAAAAGTACTTCTTTTTCTTTAGCCAAAGTATTTTTTTCTTCCAAGACATCTTTTTTTTTTATTTAATTTATTATTTTCATTAGCTAAAAGAATATTAGACTTTTTGAGCTCCTTGTTTTTCATCCTTAATTTCTTAAATTCATTCATTAAGTCATTAAAAGCTTCATATAATTCATCAAATATAATGTTGAAAGAATTTTTAGGGTTTACCTCATTTGTATTAGCCATGAGGCAACGATTGACAATACCTTCTTTATTTTTTTTTCCATGCTTTGCTCCCCCTTAATCAAAATATTATTTTTTCTTTGTTTCTTCTTCTTTTTCGTTCCAACCTCATGAGCCATGAGGCATATGTTGGGATAAGCTTCCTTGACTTCTTGGGAGCTTGATTTTTTTTTTTTTTTGGCTCCCTCATAGGTTGCTTCTAATTTATCCTAAATTTATTTTGCTGAAATGCATGAAGAAATTGTATTAAATTTATTTATGTCCAATGAACAATAAAGAATATTAATAGCTTTAGCATTTAGTTGGTTCATTTCTTTATCATGCTCAAGTAATGCTTTATGGGTGTGTAAGCTATCGATTATAATCTTCCATAAGTTATAATCGTGTGCTTGTATCAAGATGCATATTCAGGCTTTTCAATAACTATAATTTGATCCATTAAGCATTGAGGATCTATACATAGAATATCCTTTATTAAACAAAAATTTTATTTGGGTTATCATGATCTTTTACTCTTTTAACCGCTAAATTAATAATCAAATATTAAAGCACCCATGCTGATACCAATTATTGTCCAGAGGTAGCAATCTAAAAGGAGGGATGAATTGGGTTCTTATAATATTTTAGTCAAATTTAAAATCTCTAAATAAGTATGTGCTCCAAATTAAACTAACTAAAATATTTATAATGGATATGCAATGTGTAGCAGTAGAGTTAAAAGCAATGAGATAGTGCAAGTATGTAAAATAAATAAGTAAAGTAAGAAAGTAAACCAAGCAATCACATCATAAAGATAAAAAAATTTATAGTGGTTCAGAGCAACCCACTCCTACATCCACTCTCTAAGCTCTTCTTAAAAATTTTATTATAATTTATTTTTTATTATAATGTGTTTGTTTTTCTGAGCTCACAAACAAATCTAGTTGGTTTTTTCAAGAGCACCTACCAAAATCTTATATCGTTAGTTTTTCGGGTTCACTAACAATCCAGTTGATTTTTTGGGCTCACCAACCAAAATCTATAAGATCCAATTTTAAGCTTGGACAAGCCTAATCCCTAAGTTTCTTTCTCCCATAGAAACTTGTAAAGAAAATAAAAATACAAGAATGAAAGTTTTAGCTCAAAATGAAAAAAGAATTTAAACTCTTTAAATCCTGAAAAAGAAGCTGAAGGAGAACTCTTTTAATGCTTCACTTCTCTTCAAATGATGCTTGAAAGGTTGTGCTAGATGTTGGAGAAGATATCTTTTAAAAGTCCTTTGATTTTACTACTTGATTCCTCTCTTTTCTCTTCTTTTGATGTGCAATGGAGCTCACTTAAATCTGAATATGATTTCTCTCTTAATCCCACTTACTCTTACTTTCAAATTGATTCACCACCTTTTAAATATCCTTGGAGATGGTTGGAGAGTGAGTTCTAATCGTTGGAAGCTCTGAAATAGCCATTGAAGATAAAAAAAAAAAAAAAAAAAAAAAGCCATTGAAAAGATTGCAAAAACTAGCTGTTAAAGGCTGTCAAACTCCATCGAGCTGGTTTGGATTTGGCTTAGAACTGGCTCGACTGATAAAGCTTGCTCGATTCTGTCTAGAGCTGGCTCGAACTATAGAATATAAAAATTAGTTTTTTATTATCCTGAGAGAGTTGGCTCAGATCTAAATCAAGCTGGCTCGAACAGCAAAATAGAAAAATATATTTTCTACCATCCTGAGAGAGCTAGCTCGGATCAAAATAGAGCTAGCTCGACTGCATGCTAAATCAAAATATCAATCTTATTTCATGCCAGAACTTGCTCTATTCTTGAGCAGGTCAGCTCTAAACTTTTTAACTTCATTTTTCTTTATTGTTTGACCTTTCAAACTTGAATTTCTTAATCCTAAATCTTTTAAATAATATTTATTTCTTTCTCTTTCATTTTCTTTATGATGAGTCATCCAAATTTGTGAAACCTTCTTTCTTTAAGTGCTTTGGCTTGACATCTTGAGAGAATTTCTTTCAAAGATAATTTCTTCAGTGTGAGTATTTAAAAAACCCTATATTCAATCTTGAAATATATGATTAGTAATATTTTTATTCAATATTTTATGATCATTAAAATCAATCATAGAGTCAATAGAATGCTCGGAGGCCATTTTTCCAATCAGGTAGGCTCGAATCCCATCCGAGTCAGCCCGAATTAAAGTTGAGTCGATCTGATTTCTGATCGAGTTAGCTAGAGCATTAATCCAGAAATCATATCATGACTAGCACATTGGTTGAGTTGGCTCGATTCTTAAGAGAGTTGGCTCGACCGGCGAACAAAACCTTCCTAAGATCCTATTAGGTTTAATCTAAATCTATGTACATTATATAAAAATTCATGAAACTATTTAGATCTAATCTAAACACTAATTCATGATAAAAATTTAGATTAAACCCAATCTAACATATCATAAAAAAATTATTAGATCTAATCTAAAGTTTTTATGATCAATGTAATAGATCGCAACATACCAGGACAATCTTTCCACTATAAGAAATAAATCTTACAGCAGGACAACCTACAGTCCATGCAATCATCATTTTTATTTTTTAGATCAAATTATTATTTAGATCTAATATAAAAATAATTTAAATCATGTATATATAATTTATCAAAGAATTTGGCTCTGATACCAATTAAAGAAAGCATGCAGGATTTTTAGCTCTACTTTCAAAAAAAAATTTTGATAAATGCATAGTAGATAATATTATTAATCATATTAATAATAAAAAATTATAGATCTAATCTAAAGGCCCTACACGCTATAGGATCTAATGTATTATATCTACATGCATATCCAAAAATAAAAATAAAATCAATAGTAAAACTATTTTATACCTCTACGTGTTCAAAACACGTTATCTTTTCATGGATAGAAGAATGCTGTAATCTAATCTCCTCTGTGCAGATCTGAATGCCGCGATGCGGCTACACATGCATTTGGCCTCCATGGATATGTTAGATATATGTGCCCTAGAAGCCAGAATTGGCTGACACTTGTAATACACTTCTAGGGGCAAAATTGTAATTTTGACTATAATTAATGAAATGGGTTATTTTCTATCACACATGTGTATTTAGTGTCTGTGATACATCCTTTGAGTTAATGGTAATGATAATTCATATTTTCAAGAGTTGAAAATTTAAGACATGAATAATCATTATTAACTCATAAACAGCTCCCGACCATAGGATCATCAC
This sequence comes from Cocos nucifera, assembly GCA_006176705.1. NCBI lineage: Eukaryota > Viridiplantae > Streptophyta > Magnoliopsida > Arecales > Arecaceae > Cocos > Cocos nucifera. The sequence goes on from QRFJ01000387.1 coordinate 1,039,362, forward strand.
TAGGATGGTGATTGATCCGGAAGGTTGGTGTACGATCGCTTCTCTTTAGTAGATGAGTCTTGAGTCTACGGTGTGGAGACACCGGAGCGAGAGTACAGGTACTCGTTAGAGAACGAGGGCACTGAGCGTGACCACCTCGAGTAGTCATTAGGGAGTCTACCTTCTCGTCAATGACTGACTCGATGCTGCAGTAGTGTGTCTGGTTCTTTGACCTGAGATGCATCGGCAGTTCACCTTGAGGGTGTTATAGTTTGACTACACCATTACTCGGTCTCCTAGCCATATGGAACCCTGAGGTGTATGTTGGCTGTGACATGTTCATTGTAGGAACTGGACTGCATCAAGATGGGATCTATCTACCTCGGTGGTAGAGGAGTAGCCCTATGATGATCATGAGAATCAAGTTCTGAAGCCCATGGCCATGGCAGAGTGAAATAATAGAAAGAGTTTCTATTTAGATTTTCACATTGGACTCGAATCGAATGATTACATCATATGACAGAGATTAGGGTTTGACGAGTTCACCTTAACCCTAATCTGATCGGGGCTCAAGATAGAAGAACTGAATCACACAGGTAGCTGCACCAAGAGGTTCGCATTCAGCTCTGATGGGTTGCCACCATATACTGCTAGGTGTCACTGGTGGATTTTGGGAGCAATTAGAATGATTTAGATGATCGATCATTCTAGCTGTTCGAATCAGAAGAGTTCTGATCCATCGAAAGGAGTTTCGATGATGTCGATGATAGAGATCATGACATATCCCATTACCATACAGAACTGAACCTAACTGGGTCACACAAACAAGGGTTTGAATCTGGTGATCATCAATTGAACTAATATAGTTCAATTGATCTGAATGAGATTCAATTAGGTTCAAGGAAATCGTGCTAGCACTCGATTGAACCTAACGTTCTTCTTTTGCTATCATAAATAAGTCGTCCTGTCTGAGCCAAAGGAGTTTGTGCTCAAACAGAAGTCTTTCTTATGGTCTGACTGGAGGTTGTCCAAGTCAGAATAGGTTGTCTTATTTGTAAGACATTACCTGCCAATTTTTGGTCACCTGCCATTTCTTGGTCTTTGACTTTGGTCAGAACTCTACTTTTGACTGGTCAAACGTTGACCAATTGACCCTTTGACTTTTGACCACATGTCATGCACCTATTGGAGAGCTGGTGGGGGCTTGTCCCCCTGCCAGAACCTGGCAAGGAGATGGGCGCACGCCAAGGGAGGCGTGAGCCCAGTAAGAGGCGACATGGAGTCCTTGTGGGACAAGGACTCCATCTCCCTTTAGGATTCCAATGAGAGTTCTTCTAAGAATCCAGTTTGACTGGTCCAAGGCACTCTCCAAGTAGGAATCCAGGGGACTCTAATCCCACCAATCAGATTTAGATCTGATTTCACAAAGGGTTGTGATTGGTTGGGAGGAAGATGACTTGGATCACGCTTAGTCTATATAAGAGACCCAGCGCCCAAGTGAAAAAATAATCAAGAAGCAATCTTCCCACGCCCCAAGGCTGCCTCTCTCCCCTTTCTCCACGCCATACTCTCATCTCCCCTTGCTCTCCACGTCCAAAAGTGTTTTGGATTTGGATTGGTGCGATTTAGATCAAGAAAAGGAGATCAAAAGCAAGAAGGCTGCGCTGCTGCGAAGAACGACTGCAGATCTTCAAAAGGAGTTTTGAAGATCCTCCAGATCAGATCCAGATCTGATTTTTGGAGGCGTGATAGAGAAGAAGAGGATCTCCAGATCCAGCCCGAGTGGATACCGGTAGAGGCCAGGCGCTTGCGTGGCTTGATCCAGAACCTTCCGCTGCAAACAGGATCATCAACAGGGTAATAGGATTACCCTATTCAGGTAAATTGAATGTTGATTTAATTTATCTTTTCATTTAATTTTTATTAAAATAAATAAGAATCAGATCTGAAGCATCCCTGATCTGATACAGATCTAAGAGAAAAATTTTTGAAATATATCTCTTGATCTGATCAGATCTGAACGAACCTGGTCAGGGAAATCAGGATTTCCTTCAAGTGGTATCAGAGCCATGGTTCTAAAAATAGTTTAGATCTGATTTTTAATTTTATTTTAATTAAAAATAACGTGATTTCAGATGTCACATGAGATGTGATCAGATCTGAAATCAGGAAAAATTAAAATTAAATGATTTGGATCTAAGAACAATGAAGATATGCATACTAGTTCTAGTAATAGAATAGTTCTATAGAATAGTTTTGCATGTCTTTGATTTAATATGATTAAATCATATTTTAGATCTTCTTATTTACTGTTTTCTGATATTATAAGTGTTATAATAACATCTGATAAATAGTAAATAAAAATTATTTAATTTTAAATATCATATGAGATATGATAGATGCATGACTAGACTAGTTGTAGAATAGTTCTACATAATTGTCTAGATTAGAATTTATTTTGATTAGATCAATTTAAATCTAATTTTTTAGATTATTATGTGATAATTTAGATCTGAAAATATGCATGATTATGATACATGAGATGTATGCAAAATATGCCATGATTAGATCTAAATTTGTATATGAGATATATGATATAGATCTATAACTGTTTTGTAGTATTGAATGTTTATTGAATGTTCCTAATTAAGGCGTTCCCCTTGGCCGTCCGGTCATAAGAACGAAGAAGGGTTTAAAGGCCCTCTCTTCTCATTCGATGGGGTGTTCTTATGATGTGTAGGGGTGCTGCGCTTCGTCCTTAATCAGAAACCCAAAACTTACTTTCTGCAAAACCCTAGATCCTGAAACCCTAGGATTTATTGTGCATATTTTGTTTATGAACCCAACTTAATTAAGAATTAAGTTTATGGAATATTAATTAGGTCTAAAATTGAGAATTTCAGATCTAAGACATATTCATAATACTGGGTTCGGGCTTGGGTAGCTCAATTAGGTCTAAGCGGTTGATCAAACCGAATCAAGAGTTGGTTAGATGGGATCAACAATGCTTAAATTGACCAGCCTAATAGGATTAAGTCAGGGTCAAGATCGAGTCACGATCAAGCAAGACCTAATTAGGCTCAGAGGTTAGAGTCTGGATTGTAGGCTAACCCAATTGGTTCTGACTCAACAATTTGGTGTCTAAGGTAAGTTTGGCACAGACGACCGACTGGTTTTTAATTGGAAGCTACTCGACCTGAATGCGTTCTTGTACGAGTTAATGGCATATTCCTTCCACCGGTCTCACTTACCTGGCCATATCTGTTGACACAGTTCTGATCTGAGGTGGTCAATAATCCGAGCTGACCCATGCCACTAGGTTAGTCATAATTGTTATGACTAAGCCAAGTCTAGTTTAATGAGACCTGAATCAATTCTCCCTAAGAAAAGATTAAGTCTGAGGTCTTCCACCATTGTAGATGTGCGGGCCCTTCCCGGGGTTGATTGTTCTCGGCTGGATACAGTGGCTCAGTTGCACCGGGAAGATGCAACCATGTCTATTAGGCATTGGATGCTATGGGCTGGAGGATGAGTTGGGCTCAATATTCCGGATACGGTGAGAGACTCAATTAGGAACCCAGTCTATGCAAATGGTGGGTCTGACTTAACTAAGGAGTGGATCAATATTTCGGATACGGTGAGATTCATGAATTAGAGACCAAGTTTGGGTGCACCATGATTAGAGAATCATTGAACAAGAGTTGTTCACTCATTGGCTAACCCATCACCAATAACTGTTAGGTGAGGTGATGAGTCAGTTGGTGAGACCGCACCCACTAGAAATCATTAATCGCGGAGATTTTCGCATCTCTACAGAGGGAGTGTAGGGATCCGAGAAAATAGTGGGAGCTAATTTGTTTAAAAATAAAATCCCTAAACAAATTGGTCAAGTCAAAATTACAGTATCTAACTAGAATCTTTGACTCTCTACAGGAAAATGTCTGCGTCCAACCCATGCACGCATATCCTAGACACACATAGACTGACTGGACCCAATTATAAAGATTGGCTCAG
>QRFJ01000387.1:1044354-1142080 GCA_006176705.1 Cocos nucifera
GTTCCTCTAAAACCGTTCCTACCACACCGTATGAGATATGGCACGGTAAGAAACCAAGTCTGAGTCATCTCAGAATTTGGGGTTGTCCGGCTCATGTCAAAAGACAACAAGCGGACAAGTTAGAGTTTAGGTCCTTTAGAGCTCGATTCATAGGATATCCTAAAGAGTCATTAGGATACTATTTCTACATTCCAGAAGACCACAATGTGATTGTGAGTCGACATGCCATATCTTTCTTGAAAAATAGTTTATTCAAGATAGCGGCATTGGAAAGCAGATTAAGCTTGATGAGAAAGTCTCACAAGCAGAACGAGCTAAGGACCAAGTGGAACCAAATCAGGTTGAGCCAATAAGAACACTACCTCCTCCACCTCGTAGATCGGAAAGAGTTTCCCGTCCCCCTGAAAGATACTTAGGTATTATTTCAGAGGATGTAGAGGAAAATGTTCCTCGTAGGTAATGGTGCTCATGGTGATGATCCCAAAACCTACAACGAGGCGATATCAGATATCGACTCCGAGAAATGGCTTGAGGCAATGAAGTCAGAAATTGACTCGATGCACTCAAACCAAGTCTGGACCTTGGTAGATCCACCAGAAGGTATAGTACCTATTGGGTGTAAATGGATCTTCAAGAGAAAGATTGGTGCAGATGGGAATGTGGAGACATTCAAGGCTAGACTAGTGGCAAAAGGTTATAGTCAACGTGAAGGCATTGACTATCAGGATACCTTTTTCCCAGTGGCTATGCTAAAATCCATCCGCACATTGCTTGCCTGTTGCAGCCTATTTCGATTATGAAATATGGCAAATGGACGTGAAAACGGCATTCCTAAATGGATATCTTGAGGAAGATATCTATATGGAACAGCCGCTAGGTTTCACATCCAGTGATACTGATCACAAGGTTTGCAAGCTGCAAAGGTCCATATATGGACTTAAGCAAGCATCTCGGAGCTGGAACACTCGTTTTCAATGATGTGATCAAAAAGTTTGGTTTCATCAAAAATGAAGAGGAACCATGTGTTTTCAAAAGGGTCAGTGGGAGCGCTGTTGTCTTCCTCGTATTGTACGTGGATGACATCCTCCTTATTGGGAATGATATTCCCATGTTGACATCAGTCAAGATGTGGTTGTCCAAGGAATTCTCCATGAAAGACCTAGGTGAAGCATCCTTTATTCTAGGAATTAAGGTCTATAGGGATAGACCGAATAGGATGCTAGGACTTTCACAGAAGATGTACATAGAGGAAGTACTAAAGAGGTTTAGTATGGAAAACTCTAAGAGGGGATTAATACCCTTCAGACATGGTATTCATCTTTCCAAGAAGATGTGCCCCAGCACACCTGAGGAAATAGAACGCATGAGCAAGATCCCTTATGCTTCTGCAATAGGGAGCCTCATGTATGCCATGCTATGTACACGACCTGATATAGCCCATGCTGTGAGTGTCACAAGCAGATATCAGTCAAATCCAGGTGAAGAACACTGGACTTCTGTGAAATGTATCCTTAAGTACTTGAGAAGAACTAAGGATATGATGTTGGTCTTTGGTAATGGAGAACTCCAAGTCCAGGGATACACAGACTCGGATTTCATGTCCGATATAGATGATCGAAAGTCGACATCTGGAAGTCTGTTTGTGTGCAATGGTGGAGCTGTCAGCTGGAAGAGTTCCAAGCAAACTGTGATAGCAGATTCCACCATGGAAGCAGAATATATCGCTGCATCAGAGGCTGCAAAGGAAGCATTCTGGTACAAGAAGTTTGCTGCAGAAATTGGAGTAATGCCATCAGATGCCATTCCTCTTTACTGCGACACAATGGCGCCATAGCCCTTGCTAAGGAGCCGAGGTCTCACCAGAAATCCAAGCACATTGAGCGGCGATACCATCTCATCCGCGATTACCTTGAGAAAGGTTACGTTGAGGTCAAGAGAGTCAACTCCACAGATAATGTGGCAGACCCACTTACAAAGCCGTTGGGCCAGCAGAAGATCGAAGCCCACCTTGAGAAGATGGGACTTAGACTTGTAGCCAATTGGCTTTAGGACAAGTGGGAGATTGTTAGATATATGTGCCCTAGAAGCCAGAATTGGCTGACACTTGTAATACACTTCTAGGGGCAAAATTATAATTTTGACTATAATTAATAAAATGGGTTATTTTCTATCACATATGTGTATTTAGTGTCTGTGATACATCCTTTGAGTTAATGGTAATGATAATTCATATTTTCAAGAGTTGAAAATTTAAGACATGAATAATCATTATTAACTCATAAAATGCTCCCGACCATAGGATCATCACGAGGATGGTGATTGATCCGGAAGGTTGGTGTACAATCGCTTCTCTTTAGTAGATGAGTCTTGAGTCTACGGTGTGGAGACACACCGGAGCGAGAGTACAGGTACTCGTTAGAGAACGAGGGCACTGAGCGTGACCACCTCGAGTAGTCATTAGGGAGTCTACCTTCTCGTCAATGACTGACTCGATGCTGCAGTAGTGTGTCTGGTTCTTTGACCTGAGATGCATCGGCAGTTCACCTTGAGGGTGTTATAGTTTGACTACACCATTACTCGGTCTCCTAGCCATATGGAACCCTGAGGTGTATGTTGGCTATGACATGTTCATTGTAGGAACTGGATTGCATCAAGATGGAATCTATCTACCTCGGTGGTAGAGGAGCAGCCCTATGATGATCATGAGAATCAAGTCCAGAAGCCCATGGCCATGGCAGAGTGAAATAATAGAAAGAGTTTCTATTTAGATTTTCACATTGGACTCGAATCGAATGATTACATCATATGACAGAGACTAGGGTTTGACGAGTTCACCTTAACCCTAATCTGATCGGGGCTCAAGATAGAAGAACTTGAATCACACAGGTAGCTGCACCAAGAGGTTCGCATTCAGCTCTGATGGGTTGCCACCATATACTGCTAGGTGTCACTGGTGGATTTTGGGAGCAATTAGAATGATTTAGATGATCGATCATTCTAGCTGTTCGAATCAGAAGAGTTCTGATCCATCGAAAGGAGTTTCGATGATGTCGATGATAGAGATCATGACATATCCCATTACCATACAGAACTGAACCTAACTGGGTCACACAAACAAGGGTTTGAATCTGGTGATCATCAATTGAACTGATCTAGTTCAATTGATCTGAATGAGATTCATTAGGTTCAAGGAAATCGTGCTAGCACTCGATTGAACCTAACGTTCTTCTTTTACTATCATAAATAAGTTGTCCTGACTGAGCCAAAGGAGTTTGTGCTCAATCAGAGGCCTTCATATGGTCTGACTGGAGGTTGTCCAAGTCAGAATAGGTTGTCTTATTTGTAAGACATTACCTGCCATTTTTGGTCACCTGCCATTTCTTGTTCTTTGACTTTGGTCAAAAGTCTACCTTTGACTGGTCAAACGTTGACCATTGACTTTGACTTTTGACCACATGTCATGCACCTATTGGAGAGCTGGTGGGGGCTTGTCCCCTGCCAGAACCTGGCAAGGAAGAGGAATCCAGGGGACTCTATTCCACCAATCAGATTTAGATCTGATTTCACAAAGGGTTGTGATTGGTTGGGAGGAAGAGGAGTTGGATCACGCTTAGTCTATAAATAGAGACCCTGCGCCCAACTGAAAAAATAATCAAGAAGCAATCTTCCCACGCCCCAAGGCTGCCTCTCCTCCTCCTTTCTCCATGCCATACTCTTCTCCCCTTGCTCTCCACGTCCAAAAGTGTTTTGGATTTGGGTTGGTGCGATTTCAGATCAAGAAAGGCGATCAAAAGCAAGAAGGCTGCGCTGCTGCAAAGGACGACTGCAGATCTTCAAAAGGAGTTTTGAAGATCCTCCAGATCAGATCCAGATCTGATTTTTGGAGGCGTGATAGAGAAGAAGAGGATCTCCAGATCCAGCCCGAGTGGATACCGGTAGAGGCCAGGCGCTTGCGTGGCTAGATCCAGAACCTTCCGCTGCAAACAGGATCATCAACAGGGTAATAGGATTACCCTATTCAGGTAAATTGAATGTGATTTAATTTATCCTTTTCATTTAATTTTTATTAAATAAATAAGAATCAGATCTGAAGCATCCCTGATCTGATACAGATCTAAGAGAAAAATTTTTGAAATATATCTCTTGATCTGATCAGATCTGAACGAACCTGGTCAGGGAAATCAGGATTTCCCTTCAGGATAATCCACATGAGGCCCTGATCTCGATCAGTTCCTTCCGAGTGCTAGCTCTGTAGAAACCTTCAATGGCTGATTTAGATTAAACTTCTTTTGATCTTCTTCATCGATCTTCAAATACTCCGGATCCTAATGAATGTAGATGAGAAGTTGAGGAGGTTCTCTACCAGGATCTATGAAGTCACAACCCTCATAACTCATAGATCTAAATCCCAAACCCTTGATAGATTCTAGGGTATGTTCTCACCCAAATCCTTTATGCCTAGAACTCTCTTTTCTTTTTGATTTTTCTCACATAGAAGAGCTCATGCACAAGATCAAAAACTCCTTTTCTGATCTTTCTTTTTTTGTGACACATCCCCAAAAAAAATTAATGCCTAAATAGATGCACAAACCTAAAGAGGCATGGAGGGATAAGAAGTGGTTTGCAACTCAAACTCAAACTTCTTTTGAATTTGAATTGCAACCAAACCTTTTCTTATCCAACAAGGGTGTGAGAAGGAAGAACGCATGCCCTCCCTTGCATGGAAAACTTCATAAGAAATCTTTACTCATGGAGGAAGGATTTGGTGTAGATTTTGGTAATGTGGCATATAGAAAGACTAGTCAAACTAGTCTCATTGTTTGTCCTCCAATCGAACCAATCCAATCCAAATTGATTAGACCCAATTAGATCAAATTAAATCCAACTTATTTAGGCTTAATTAGGCTTGGTTAAATTTTAATCAAATTAGAAATTAATCAAGCCAAACCTTTGATCAAATCAAGGATTAAACCTCCTTGATGATTAGATTATCTTATAAGCTAATCGGGTCAAATCCAAATGAATCCAATTCAATTGGTCTTGATCCAAAAATAATCATTCAATCAAATTGAGTTAATTAGTGATTAAATCACTAATTAAACTTCTCTTGATCAGCCATTAGATTGGATAGGAACATCTAGTGAGTGTGACCCTATAGATTCGAACCTAAGCCAGTAGCATAGGAACCAATTTTCTATACTAATCAAAGTGAGCAATGGTACCCAATGTTTGGATAGGCTAAATAGTGCAATCACAATATTTAGAACGTACGTGAATATGGTTACCAAATAATTCATCACTTTGACCTCTGTGCATATGATGACTCAGGATTAAACTATCAATCCTAGAAGATACATCCAAATTATGTCTCAAAGCAATTAGTCATGTGACTTCTCACTAGAACTACCTAGCTAAGACTTTGCTAAATTAAAATATTATAGAACACAGCTTTTAAAATCAGAAGTGGTCAATTTCATCTTGACTCATGCACCGACTTCTTAAGTACTTGACTGTACCCAAAAATCTTTCATCACTAAATTAGAAATTTAGATAGTCTAGCATCAAAGCATAGTAAATTGCTTGGAAGTTATCATGATAATCTTAGGTCAGTGAGACACTTATGCCCATATTTCATCAGAGCAATTCTTGACAGCAAAAAAGCTTCGGAGTTGATCATGTTTAGTGCATATGTACCCCTATATCTCATCTGTATGCCATACTAGTATCTCCACACTTTTTGGCTAAGAGAATAATCAATCTATATGGCACACAATGACCTATACTTGATAGATATTATCATTCTTGGTAACAACATATCATTTGATCGTAAATAATTTTAAAGACTAAATGACAAATCCTTCTTTATCGATTCTAAATAATCATAAGGACTTCATCACAACAGATAGAAGTTCATTAGAAGATAAAAATTTATGATGAAAAAATCAGAATAACTTTTATTTAATTAATAATTTATATATAATTATATAAAAATAGCTCAATCATCAATAAGCTGATGATTGGCTTTAGGACACTATTTCCAATAGATCTATCCAATCGATCATCTTCTTTTTGATCTCTTGGATACTCCAAAAAATTAGAATGTGTGCTTCGGAGGATGATGAAGTGGTGTTTTAAATTTGATGGCGATCCAATGCTCATGGCAGTCGATCTCTCCACTTAAACCCTGAGTCCTAACTCTAGGGTTTTGAATACTTAAAAAACCTCTGATGCTCGAAAATCCTCTCATGCCCACTCTCTTTGGAGTTATCCTGTGAAAATTTTTTCATGGGTCAAGGACTCTCCCTTCTATCGTCACCCACTCTCAAACTCTTTTCTAAATGGGCGACCAAAAAGAGAAAAAGAAATACCATGGCATTAAAAGAAAGTAGGCGCAGGAAGACCTTTCACTCTCTCTGGACTTTTCCACACCCCAACCCTCTGGAAGTCTCACCCTAGAAGGACTCTTTCCTTCTCACATGGCATCTCTCTTCTACATGCATGCACACAAAAAATCACATTTTAATGTGCATGAATCAGAGGGGAAATCGCATGGAAAGGATAAGGTGTTGGTTGAACTTGTTTCAACCAATCGATTGAATTCAAATACAAATTCCATCTTATCTTTTTCCAACGCACAAACCAGAGTGTTTGACATGTAGAAGGACTCTCCTTCTATGCACCTACACCTGAAAAAAATCAGAAATAAGTATGACAAAAATTGGTGGGCATGGAGAAGGGAATAGATAAGGTGGAATTTGTTTTATCCTCCTAACAACTTAACTTGAATTCGAAATTCAACTTACTTTGAATCCAATCCTTGGACCAGGTCAAAGATAGAAGAAAGAGGAGCACACAATCTTATCTGGGCATGAAAAACTCTCATGGGAAACTCTCATGCATATTCATAAAGTGCATGGGATGGGCGTTGGAAAAAGTCAAGGTGGCACAGGGAGAGGGTATTTGAAATTCAAACTCATTTTGAATTGATCCAAATTGGTTTCAACAAAACCAATTAATCTAGACTCAATTAGACCAAGTTAAATCCAACCAAATTAGGCTTAATCCAATCCAATGAATTTCTAATCTAATTAAAAATTTATTAGATCCAGCCCTTGTTCAAATTAGGGTCGAATCTTCCATAGCGATTAGGTCATCACATAACCTAATCAGGTCAAACCAATTGAATTAAATTCAATCGAACTTGATCAAATCCTGATCACTCCAAATTAAGCTAATTAGCAATCGAATTGCTAATTAATCCTCTAATAAATATAGAGTTTCAATCGGATGGATGTCTGAGCAATAGAGTCTCATCAACATGAAACTCCTAAAGAGATCCAAACCAGTGGAACTCTTGAATCCAGTATCCTAAATGAATGGAACTCACGATCTAGAGTCCCAGACCAGTGGGATCTTGATCAAAAAGTTTCAGTCCAGTAGGACTCTTGGTCATAGAGTTTCAATCCAGTTGGACTCTTGACCACAAAGTCCAAGATCATCAGAACTCATGATCAGCCATTAGATCAAATAGGAACTCCTATTGTGTGTGATCCCATAGATTCGAATCCTAAGCCAGTAGCATAAGAACTAATTTTTTATACCAATTGATGTGACCATCTAGTAATAATATCCGACATTCGGATAGATCAAAAAGTTGCAATGCAATAATGACGAACCTATGGTATATGATTATCGTATAATTCATCTCCTTGACCTCAATGCTCAAAAGATGACCTATGGTTTAACTATCAATCCTGAAAAGTTATCTACAGTATATTTCAAAATTCAATATCCATCGAATGGATCACCCCAGTCGAGAATTTGTTAAATTAAAATACAGTGATGCACTTGCTCCAACACTTGGAGGGATCAATCCTATCTTGATTCACACACCGACTTTATAAGTACTTGACTGCACCCAGTAGCCTTCCATCATTGAATTAAAAATTAAGATAGTCTAGTACCTAAGTATAATAAGTTGCTTGCAAGCCACTGTGGTGATCTCAGGTCTAAGAGATACTTATGCTCATATCCTTCGCGAGCAACTCTTGACAGCAGAGAGCTATGCAATTGGGTCACGTTCAATGAAATATATCTTTACATTTCACCTTTATGTTATACCAGTACATCATACTCCTTGGTTAAGAGGACAACCAATACATATAGTACACAATGATCTATACTCGATACGTTGTCATCCTAGGTAATAATGTATCATTTGATCATGAATAGGTTGAAGGACTAAATGATAAATCTTCCTTTGTCGAGTCTAAATAGTCATAAGAACTTCATCACAGAAGAGTTCATTACAGGAAGATGTACAAAAATGATGATTAATAGAATAAAAATATTTTATTTAATTTATAATTCAAGTATATTTTATAATTAGCTCACCCATCTATAGTCTAGATGATTGACTTTAAGATATATTTTCGAACAACCATCCCCATTTATAATGATGTCCCTTACTTCTGTGATTATGCTTTTGAAAATACTACACTCTTAGTTCAAGGATGGGCTCATTGTCCTTGTAAGAAATATATTAATAGAGAATATTTGATAGGGATAAAATAGTTATCCATTTATATAGGAGTGGATTTATGCCAAACTACAAGCATTGGTACTTGTATGGAAATCGAGACGTGGGAGATAATTGCAAGGGCTTCAGAGGCTCTACTTATCCAAGACCTTGCTAATATGCAAGAGCTTAATGGTGATGGCTTAAGCAGATGATTAACACATTTGGTGTTTAATCTGGTTATTGGTGGATGTCCATATAATAATCTTTTAGATTACAACCGTTATAGTCATGATGGGCAGGATTGCTATGGTTTACAGTCATGCTTATCCTCTATAGGGTTGCTACCCCCTAAAGGCTAACCAATGTTATAACTATAGCAACCCCTATAGTCCATCATGACTATGATGGTTGCTATCTAAAAGATTATTACATGGGCTTCTACTGATAGTTGGATTAAATCTACCAAATATGTTAATCATATGTTCGAGCCTGTCACTATTAAGCTCTTGCATATCAATAAATATATTGGATAAGAAAAGCTCCCTATCCATATATATTATCTTCCACATCTTCCTATGCTGGTACCAATGCTTGTAGTTTGGCAAAAATTCACTCTTATATGAATGGATAACTATTGTAATACTATCGAGCATTTCTCTATTAATACATCTCTTATAAAGAGTACAGCATTCCTAAAAGTATAATCATAGAAATAAAGGATATCATTGCAAATAGAGACAATCAAGATGCACATCCCATGCATGCGAACTTGGAGCTTGCCAGATGACTAGGCTACATGAGCATATGAATTTTATTTTTAAGTTGTTATTTATTTTTTCATAAAATTTATACTTCTAGTTTGCAGCTTGAGGAGGCAATTGGAGGCTCGAAGATCAAGGCTATGATGACTATCGGTGTGAGATACGCCTAAATGGAGGCAATGCATTTTGTTCTTGTTGTTATATGGTCAAGCTTAGATGGTCTATTACATCACAAAAAACTACTTGCAGCCATCTCACTGTACTTAGTGCAGAAGAACTTACAATACAGGGCAATCTTAGATGGTCTATTATATCACAGACAATCGCTTGCAGCCATCTCATGGTTAAAGGTGCAGAGAAGCTTGCAATGCCTTAATTTTTAATGGCAGATCTAAGCCTTCTTCATATTTTCATCTACTGAGATTATCATGTACTACTAGATGAGAATCAAATACCTAAATCAAGGGACCATCAGACCAACACATTATCATATATTGTTGGACGAGAATTATTTTTCTATTGATACATTGCAGATGCTAACTAACAATCTTTGTTACACGTGAGTTAAATTTTGATCGTCTTGTTATGTTTTAATAGATATTTTATTTACACCAATTTTTAGGTCATCTACTTGCTTTGATTTTTATTTTTATTTTTAAATATTATATATCATGTCTTCTAGAGGTCGGAGCCATTTCGCTAAGAATAGAGCTCTAGAGGAGAGAGCGATCATGCAGCTAACTCGCATGATTTTGCACATCTCATATCGGATAGTAATTAAACTCTCTAATACTTTAGATATTATTATTTTGTCCTTTGCTAACTAATATAACATTATTTATATTAGATATTTTAAGCTCAGGTTTGAATGATAGGGGATCATTAGTGACCTTACAGTCACATGAAGTAGCGATCAGCTCATAAACACAAAGTCATGATCGAGGATTCGCCCGACTCGTGGCACCTCCAACTCGATGCCCGACTCGTGGCACCTCCAACTCGATCGAAGGATAGATAGCTCATCCACATTCAGAGTCGCTTGTAAGTACTATAACTTTAATTAATATGTTTCTAATTTAGCAATTCTAGAGTTAATATTTATTGCTCGAAATTAATTTTGTAGTATGTTTAGAAAGTTTGGAGTATCTCATATGGTTACTGGCATCATCCGATGCTTGATATCGGGGTCGATGAACGAGTTTTTCAACTGGCCGTCTGAAGCACGTGATGCAGCCTGAAAAATATTTTTGATAAGTCAAAACTAATTTAATTTTTAAATTTTTGATACATTGGTATTTTAATTACATATAAATATACGCTTGCTTCTATCTTGTAGAAGTACTATCGATTCAAGACTCCCTAGGATAAGGATGCTGGCCATCAAATCTTTAAGGAGGTGGCCACACGGAGGCTCTGAGATGGTCTCTATAACCTCAGGCAGTCTGTCATGCAGCACTCTAATTTTCAGTCACCATCCAAATGAAGATCCTTCACAGTTCACTAAATGCAGACAGACATATGGTAGGCCCTCCATGACTAGTGGAGTAGTGAGGAGTATTCTCATAGATGGTAGAGGGGCCGGTAGAACTGGACCGCCTAGTAGGATCCAATCAGGCATACGGACGGCTCGATCAGCATACATGTTGTAGCCAATAGACTGGTAAGAAATCAATATCAAAGCTCTTCACTATAATTATAAAAACTCTTATATGCATATTTTAATTAATTTAATTTTATTATTTACTTATCGTAGATACGAAAGCTAGGTTATTTACCATATCAGCTATAGTTGTGGCAGGCCACATACTAATCTAAGAGAATTGGTGACTATTTAGATTCTACGTCATGATAGATCATGGTAAGAACTTTAAATTTTATTTATTAATTAATTTATTATAGGATCTAATTTTTATATTATAATTAATATATTTTTGAACTGTGTACATCGTTATGTGACGTACGTTGCTGAGAGGTATGATGATGACCCATCTTCTCAGCCCTCCTTGATCTTGAGGGATGACCTAGCACTACTGGGGGGTGAGAAGGAGCTGGATCATAGAATTTGGCCACAATTTTGATCCTTCACCATCTCGATATCCTTCGGCATCCTCATAGACCTCGACGTTTTAGACCTGGAGTAATGTATACATGGAGAAGATCGTGCAAAGGCTTCTAAGCCAGCAACCTTAAAGCCTCCTAAATGCCATCCGCGATACGATCTGGAGCTTTTCTAGGATCCACAGCTATACGACTAGCTGGGCTCGTCATTCCAACCATCACATTAGATAATTATATTATTAAATTATTTTAATTATTTTAAATTTTTATTTTTAGAAGCTTCGTATATTTAGGTTTAAGTTTGGAAAGGAGATATAAGGGCTAAAAATTCAATCTAACTATTGGTGTAGAATCTGATTGATGCCAAATCGAGCTGAAGTGGAGGAGGATGAGGTCGCCATTAGAGACCTGTAAAATAAAGTTTTGTTCGAAGTCGGTGGTGGTGGCTTCGATAGGATCCTCCGACGATCAAGTCAGCTCTTCTGATCAATAAAAATGGAGTGCTTAGTAATGAGAAGTGAGCTTTGAGCCTTAGAGGGGAGAGGAGAGCTTAGAGAAAATATATCTGAAGGATCCTTTTTATAGACAAAGCTTGATTGATGGGGATGATCATACCGCCTGATGGTGGGCCGCTTGAGGTTGCATGGGATTTGGTATGGAGAGGATGGTATCATCAGGCCGATAGTGATAGCCATACCATCCAATAATGGTGGGCCACTCGAGGTCTAGCGGAGTCAGTCACGGAGGGAGGCACCGCCTATAGCATCATCTGTGGTAGACTGATGGTGACCGTTCGTTCAGATTTAATAGTCGTGGCTCTGAGAAAGCAGGCATTGATTGGTGGACTTCGGCATGTATCAATTTCAGAGGAGCTCGGACTCCTGAAGGAGTATGATCGAAGGGAAAGCTTGGAAGGAGTTCAGCTCCTATAGGCGTCTGGTTGGAAGAGCGTGGAGAAAGTTCGGCTCTTATGGGCATTTGGCTGGAGGAGTGCAAAGAAAGTTCGGCTCTTGTGGGAGTCCGACTGAAGCTCGACCACTGAGAAGTTTGAATGGGGCTAGGCCACTAAGGAATTTGGCTAGTTGAAGGAATTTGGCTAAGACGCGATCGCTGAAAAGTTTGGTAGGCTGAAGGAGTTCGGCTAAGACCCGACCGCTGGAGAGTTCAGAAGGAGCTCGACTGTTGAGGAGTTCGAAAGGAGCTCGACCACTGACGAGTTTGGCTGGCTGAAGGAGTTTGGCTAAGACTCGACCACAAAAGCTCTTCCATGGCTACCGATTGCATTAGGCTAGACTTTGGCAGAAGCGAATTTTATCCTCAATAATAGTCCCCACCCACTCCTGAGTTCAAAACTCGAAGGGAGTGCAGAAAAGGCGACTATCGAAGTCCTCTTTTGGGCTCTATGCTAGTCCAGGTTGAAGGTCGTGGGAGATTTCGTCTCCAGCCAAGGCTGACTCAGGGGAGATCCTATCTCCTACAGCCGAGGTTGATCCAGTCACTTGGGAAAGATCTTATCTCCTACAGTCAAGGTTGGCACAGTCGCTCAGGAGAGATCTTATCTCTAGTCGAGGTTGACACGGATGCTCGGAAGAGATCTTATCTCTAGCCGAGGTTGGTCCGAGCGCTCAAGGGAGATCTTATCTCCTGCAGTCAAGGTTGATACGGATGCTCGAAGGAGATCTTATCTCCTACAGTCGAGGTTGGCCCGGATGCTCGGGGGAGATCTTATCTCCTACAGTCGAGGTTGATACGGGCGCTTGAGGGAGATCTTATCTCCTGCAGCCAAGGTCGGCCCGATTGCTTGAGGGAGATCTTATCTCCTACAGCTGAGGTTGGCCTGGGTGCTTGGGGGAGATCTTATCTCCTACAGCCGAGGTTGATATGGATGCTCGGAGGAGATCTTATCTTATCTCCTACAGCTGAGGTCGGCCTGATCGCTTGGGAGAGATCTTATCTCCTATAGTCAAGGTCGGCCCAGTCGCTCGAGAAGATCTTATCTCCTATAGCCGAGGTTGGCTCGAGTGCTCAGGAGAGATCTTATTTCTTATAGCCAAGGTTGGCCAGATCGCTTGGGGGAGATCTTATCTCCTACAGCCGAAGTTTGATACGGATGCTCGGGGGAGATCTTATCTCCTACAGCCGAGGTTGGCCCAGTCACTCCAGGAAGATCTTATCTCCTGCAGTTTGAGGTTGATACAGGTGCTCGAGGGAGATCTTATCTCCTGCAGCCAAGGTCGACCTGGTCGCTCGGAGAATATTTTTTTATCTCCTACAATCGAGGTTGATATGGGCGCTTGGGGGAAGATCTTATCTCCTACAGTCGAGGTCGGATCGATCGCTCAGAGGAGATCTTATCTCCTACTCGATTGCTCGAGAGAGATCTTATCTCTAACCGAGGTTGACATGGGTGTTCAAAAAGAGATCTTATCTCTAACCGAGATTGATACTGGTGCTCGAGAGAGATCTTATCTCCTACAATCGAGGTCGGCCCGATCGCTCAAGGAAGATCTTATCTCCTACAGCCAAGGTTGGCTCGGTCGCTCGAAAGAGATCTTATCTCCTATAGCCGAGGTTGGCATGATCGCTTGAAAGAGATCTTATCTCTAGCCGAGGTTGACTCGATCGCTCGAGAGAAATCTTATCTCTAGTCGAGATTGATATGGATGCTTGGAAAAGATCTTATCTCCTGCAGCCAAGGTTGGCTCGGTCGCTTGAGGGAGATCTTGTCTCCTGCAGTCGAGGTTGGCACGATTGCTCGAGGGAGATCTTATCTTCTACAGTCGAGGTTGGTCCGATCGCTCGAGAGAGATCTTATCTCTAGTCGAGGTTGACTCGGTTGCTCTGGAGAGATCTTATCTCTAGCTAAGGTTGACTTGGTCCGGACACTTGGAGGAGATCCTATCTCCTACAGTCAAGGTTGGTGCGGTCGCTCGGGAGAGATCTTATCTTTAGTCGAGGCTGACTCAATCGCTTGGGAGAGATCTTATCTCTAGCCGAGGTTGACATGGGTACTCGAGAGAGATCTTATCTCTAGCCGAGGTCAGTCCGATCACTCGGGAAAGATCTTATCTCCTACAGTCGAGGTCGGCTCGGTCACTCGGGGAGAGATCTTATCTCCTACAGTCGAGGTTGGCACGATCATTCGGAAGAGATTTTTATCTTTAGCCGAGGTTGGTGCGGTCGCTCGGAAGAGATCTTATCTCTAGTCGAGGTTGACTCGATCGCTCGGGAGAGATCTTATCTCTAGCCGAGGTTGACATGGATGCTCGGGGGAGATCTTATCTCCTATAGCCAAGGTCGATCCGATCGCTCGAGGGAGATCTTATCTCCTACAGTTGAGGTTGGCTCAATCGCTCGAGAAAGATCTTATCTCCTGCAGCCGAGGTTGGCACGATCGCTCAGGAGAGATCTTATCTCTAGCCAAGATTGACTCGGTCACTCGGAAGAGATCTTATCTCTAGCTGAGGTTGACACGGATGCTCGAAAGAGATCTTATCTCTAGCCGAGGTTGACTCGGTCGCTCAGGAGAGATCTCTAGCCGAGGTTGAAGAACTTTGACCGGCTCATGTTAGGACGAGGTTCTCCTCCTGTTCTTAACACGGCCACTACTGACTGCTGCTTTCCTATCATCATATAGTTTTTGCACCAAGAAATAATATTATTGAAATGGAAGAATTTTATCGAAGGAAAGTTTCTGGCAGCACATCCCTAGATTTTCTATGTTTCAGGGTCGTGGGGGCATTCTTCCTCCGAGTTCCCTCGGGTGGTAAGTCCCGAGCTGGACGACCTCCTCTATCTCATGCTGGCCTTTTCAATTTGGAGCAAGCTTCTCTTGGCCTTTATGTTGAGAGGCGATAGCCCACCGAAGTACCAAGCCCCCAGAGATAGCATCGATGATGTCGGAAGGTGGTCGATCTCCTTATCGTTCCTTCCTCATTGGTGGTTCTAGCCGCAGTAGTGCCATTGGCTTGCTTCAGGCCGACATCTATGAAATGTTAAGGGGGCGTAGTTGTGAAACCTTCTAGGGGGAGGACTTCTTTGTACCCTTCTGTCGAGGTCTCCTTGATGATGAGCTCGAGGGAGAGTTCGGCCTCGCTTGCTCTGGGGGAGGTCATGAGCATAGCCGAACTTTATTCTGCCCTCCTGTGAAATCTTTGTCGGAGCTTTCTTGATGATGAGCTTGAGGGGGAGTTCGGCGTCGCTTGCGCTAGGAGAGATCGTGAGCATGACCGAACTTTATTCCGCCCTCCTGTGAAATCTTTGTTGGGGCTTTCTTGATGATGAGCTCAAGGGGGAGTTCGGCCTCACTTGCATTGAGGGAGGTCATGAGTGCGGTCGAACTTCATTCCGTCCTCCTGTGAAACCTTCAAGGAGAGAATTTTTGCTCTCTATTTCTTCTTTCTAAGGGAGATGGGTATGCTAGGCCAAATGCTTTTTCTTAAGGTCGATTTCTGGCATCCTGATGGTGGGTTTGCTGGTAAAGTCACCGTCGGAGGCTGTCGCACGGCCTGCATCATCTCGGCGAGGCCACGAACCTACTGGACCAGCAGGTTGAACTGCTCCACATCTACCGTGGCTTTAGGAGGAACCTGGGTTGCTGGGACTGAAGCAGAAGCAGATGGATCTAGCGTAGAGGCCATCGATCATCGAGTCGAAACTCTCCTGAGAGGCATTCTTTTTTGAGAAAAAACTCTAAAGAAAAAGAAGAGAGATCTCCGGAGAGGAAAGAGAGAAATCATCATTGAGCACTTCTTTAAGAGCAAGGGGGTCTCAAGAATACCTCAAGAACAGAGGTGACCCTTTCTTTAGCACCAATTCTATTGGTGTAGAATCTGGTTAACATCAGATCGAGTTGGAGTGGAGGAAGATGAGGTCGCTATCGGAGATCTGCAAAATAAAGTTTCATTTAGAATCGATGGTGGTGGCTCCGATAGGACCCTCTGACGATCAAGTCAGCTCTTCTGGCCAATAGAAATGGAGTGCTCAGTAATGAGAAGTGAGCTTTGAGCCTTAGAGGGGAGAGGAGAGCTTAGAGGAAATATATCTGGAGGGTCCTTTTTATAGATGGAGCTTGATTGATAGAGACGGCCATACCGCCTAGTGGTGGGCTGCTCAAGACTGCGTGGGATTTGGTGCAAAGAAGATGGTATCGTCAGGCCGATAGTGACAGCCATACCATCTAATAGCAGTGGGCCGCTCAAGGTCTGGTAGAGTCAGTCACGGAGGAGGGCGCCGCCTATAGCATCACCTGTGGTAGACTGATGGTGACCGTTCATCCAGATTTAATAGCCGTGGCTATGAGAAAGTAGGCATTGATTGGTGGACTTCAGCATGTATCAATTCCAATGGAGTTCGGACTCCTAGAGGAGTTCGATCGAAGGAGAAGCTTGGAAGGAGTTCGACTCCTGTAGGCATCTGATTGAAAGAGTGCGGAGGGAGTTCAGCTCACATGGGCATCCGGCTAGAGGAGTGTGAAGGAAGTTCGGCTCTCACAGGAGTTCGATTGAAGCTCGACCGCTGAGAAGTTTGAATGAGGCTAGGCCGCTGAGAAATTCGGCCAGTTGAAGGAATTCGGCTAAGACGCGGCTGCTGGAAAGTTTGGTCAACCGAGTTCGGCTAAGGCCCGACCGCTGAAAAGTTTGGAAGGAGCTTGGCCATTAAGAAGTTCGGAAGGAGATCGATCGCTGAGGAGTTCGGCTAAGACTCAGCCGTAGAAGCTCTTCCATGGCTATCGGTTGCATTAGACTGAACTTCGACAGGAGTGGGATTTATCCCCAATACTAACCATTCAATCTATAAGTCAGAGGTATCTATAGCTCTATATCATCGAATGAAATATGTGAAAATAATCTGTTCGAAAATTAAAAAAATGTATTGAAAGATACGCCTCCATATTGAAAGATATACTTTTGTATCAAAATTTATTAATATTATTTTATTTTTTTTATTATAGGATGCTAGAACATCCAGCTCTCATCTACTAGCTGCTGAAGAGAAGCAGGAGGAGGAGGTGGATGATGATGAGGATTGGACCTAATTTTTTTTATGTATTATATTTTTTTGATATTGCTTCAAAAAAATTATATAAATTTTATTTTTAATATAATATAATTAGTTTTAAATTTTTTATTATCATATTATCTTTGGATTTTAATTATAATAGGTACTATGAACCATAATTCATTATGATTAATTAAAATAGATTTTAAAAAATATTACTATTAATTTTTTTAAAAAAAATAAAATTAATTATTATCGTTGGTATTAGCCATGGCAATTGCTGTCACTAATAACTATTAGCGATGGTATTAGATACTAAAATACCATCATTAATATTTTCTAAAATATTTTTTTTAATTTAAAAATTAAATAAAATTAGAGAGGACATTAGCGACGGCATTAGTAGTGAATCCATCATTGCTAATATTTTTTATTTTTTTAAAAAAATTATTTAAAAATTAATTAGATACGGAATAATTTTATTTCTAAAGCCATCACTAATTCTCTTATTAGTGATGGCAATTTTTGCCATCGCTAATGGACCCAATTGGTGACAAGAATTTTTCAATTTGACTTTTATGACGGTATTAGTGACGGCATCTCTATTAGTAACGATAGAAGGACTATTAGCGATAGTATTTCACTATCACTAATAATTTAGATTTTTGCAGTGGACCTAGCTTGACTCGAAAATTTGATATAAGAAAACGAATTTGATGCAGAATTTGATACTTTATTTAGAGTAGGATTTATTGATGACAATAAAAAATAATAAAATATTATTTTATAAGATATTTAATTTTGTTATTTGAGCTAAAGTTTAACATTATTAATTATTTAAATTTTATTCTGCTGTTGCTTTATAATATCATGATGAGATATCTTGTATGCTTGTAAGAAATGTACTCAATATATGAGGATTTATGGTGCTCCCAAGTCTTAGAAGGCCACGAGAGGAGTCAGGATGTTGACTCAGAGATTTTAGGAGATTGGTTGGTACTTTGAAGATCTGGGACACAAGATGAAGCAAGAAATCAAAGCCAAAAAATCAAGACTACAGAAAAAAGATTTTCTGCAGGTTAGCCGGCTCAGTTCAAAACTGGGTCAGCTAAGTCTCAGAGCACAGACAAATAGAGAGCTGAGTGTTCGAAACTGCTAGCATGGCATAGGACTGGGTTGGCTCAATTTTAGACTAAGTCGACCTAATGGAACTTAGCCGGCTCAGCACTGAGACTGAGCCGGCTCAGTGCATAGGAAGAGTTACACGAGGGTCTATTTTAGGCTAGGATCTGGGTTGATCCTAGGGGTCTTAAGGCCTGGTTTGAGAGGTCTCAAGGTGACTAACTCATGTATGGATTGGGTCTAAATCTAAAGGATGAGAGCATGGGAGACATGAGTGTACATGGGCTCGGTGAGTGCTTTTATGTATTGGGTTAGCTAGAAAAGTTTTTGATCGGGCCTAATGGCTATGTATAAATACATAGGTTGTATTAGGATTTTCAAGGTTGAAATCAATACAGATCTTTTCTCCCTCAACTCTCTTCTTCTCTTCTCTTTAGAGTTGCCGCCCTAGGGTTCTTGAAGAAGCCCTAGAGAGATGGGGTGCCTCCCTCAAGCCCAAGGAGGAAGGTGCCCCAACATAGATCTAGATGTTGGATCTATGGTTTGCTGTCCATAGAGAACATCATAGGTTCCTTCAGATCCGTGCTAAAGATCAGGAGCTTCCGCAATATAAAATTGGCGCTTATAATGTCAAGGATGATTGACGTTCAAGCGATATCATGGATCTACATCTGATATTAGAGCTAGGTGATGCCTAGGATATTGTGGATGGTAATATGGTATCAGAGCTTGATAGTGCATGGAAGCGAAGGAGAAGTCATACAAGGTGAAATCAAAAATATGCACAAAAATTTTACGATATGTCTCAAATCTATCTTGTTGTTGCTGTGGTTTGGCCAACTGAAAGCAGCGAGTTGAAGGTGGAGGTTGAGAGGATTAATGGAAAGAGATTTTTTCAGGATGGAAGGATTTGGTGCATGATTTGCTGATCGATCTTGGTGGAAAGGCTGGAATATATGACGGTTATGTGATAGGCAGGGAGCGCTAGAGTGCTGCAGTAGCGCTTTCCTGAAGATGCAGGGCTGAGAGAGGCTCAGCAATGCAGCAGTCGAGGGAGATAACTCAACAGAGAGCATCAGAATTCTCTAGGAAGATGGGCAGTGTAGGGCTATTGAAGAGAGGTTTTCCAAGGGGTAATGATCGAAGGAAGGCTAAAGAAGTGACTATACGTCCTTCGGTGTTAGAAAGATGAAAAAGTAATTGAAGATGTATTCAACAGTTCGATCAGAGCATGAATTTACGAAGTGTTGGGAGTGATGGAGATGGATGATCCATGGAGGTCCAGCAAGTCAAAGTTGGATGGCTGTAAAGCGACATAAAGATAAGTCAAGAAGTGCTGGAGTGCTGCAGAAGCGCTATCCTAGAGGTATAGGAGCTAAGAGAGGCTCGACGGTATAGCAGTCGAGGAGTGTATCTCAGTAGAGAGTGTCAGTGGTATCTCAAAAAGATCGGGTATAGATCTTAGGAAGAGTCGGGAGGTCTCAGGGAGTACCAAAAAGTCTCTAGCAGTCGAAAGTATCATGGATTAGATTTCTTCTATAGGAGCATCAGGAAGAGTCATGGTTCAGGTGGAGGATAGTTCTCTGGGCGTAACTGAAGCGATGGCTGGTATAGGGGTAGAAGAGAAGGACTAGGATGGAATTTCTTAGAGTTCAGTCGCTAGATTCAGAAGATTTGGATGAGCTCTTGGATTTTGGAGGTATCTGCAGATTGCGGAGATATCCGAGACAGCTTTGAAGAAGGCCGTAGAGTGCGGAGAGTTCGAAGGGACAGCGATGGTATTCGAAGTGCAGCGGCAGGCTCAGCAGTGAAGCATTTAGTGGTTAGCCTCGAGAGACTCGATGATAGAGTCGGCTTCTGTGGCATCAGATAGACTTTGGATATAGGTAGAGCTTCGGAGAGGTGGCTTCATAATTGGAGAGAAAATTTGATATGAGTTCAGAGCACCGATGATGCACAATTTCAGATGGAGCGGCATATGCAGGTGGATAGGTGTAGCTCTAAGGAGATCGTATCAGATGGTACAACATGTGCTGGTACAGAAATGCTGTAGGTTCTTCAGGAAAGTTCAAAAAAAGTGATACAGCTACTAAGCAGAAGGGATTCTATAATTTCAGGATGGTGCCAAGAAGCAAGCACGGGTCTTTAGTGATGAAGGTGGTCATCCTAAAGGCCTCAAGGGTGCACAACAGCTGAAGAGGATTGGCGAAGGCGATGTTTGCATAGGTGCTATCGAGTGCGCAAGGACAATGGGATCGTGCAGAAGGTCATTGCCGAGGGGTTTGCCAAGGCTTGGAAGCACCAAGATGAAGATTGTGAGGATTTGTAGTGCTCCCAAGCCTTGGGAGGCCACGAGAGGAGTCAGGGTATTGGCTCCGGGGATTCCAGAGGATTGGTTAGTGCTTCGAAGATCTGGGACACAAGGTGAAGCAAAGAATCAAAGCCGGAGAATCAAGACTGCAGAAGAAAGATTTTCTGTAGGTTAGCCGGCTCAGTTCAAAACTGGATCGACTAAGTCTCAAAGCATAGGCAAAATAGAGAGTTGAGTGATTGGGACTACTGGCATGGCATAGAACTGGGCCGGCTCGATTTCAGACTGGATTGGCTCAGTTTCAAACTGAGCCGATCCAATGGAACTTAGTTGACTCAGCGCTGAGACTGAGCCGGCTCAGTGCACGGGTAGAATCACGCGAGGGTCTATTTTGGACTAGGGTCTAAGTTGATCCTAAGGGTCTTAAGGCCTGGTTTGAGAGGTCTTAAGGTGGCTAACTCATGTATGGGTCGGATCTAAATCCATAGGATGAAAGCATGGAAGACATGGGTGTACATGGGCTTGGTGAGTGCTTTCATGTATTGGGTTAGCTAAGGAAGTTTTTGGTCGGGCCTAATGGCTATGTATAAATACATAGGTTGTATTAGGGTTTTCAATGTTGGAATCAATACATACCTTTTTTTTCTCAACTCTCTTCTTCTCTTCTCTCTAGAGTTGCCATCCTAGGGTTCTTGAAGAAGCCCTAGAGAGAGGGGGTGCCTCCCTCAAGTCCAAAGAGGGAGGTATCTCAGCATAGATCTAGGTGTTGGATCTATGGTTTGTTGTCCATAGAGAACGTCACAGGTTTCTTCAGGTCCGTGCTAAAGATCAAGAGCTTCCGCAACATGGTATCGGTGCTTGTGATGTCAAGGATGATTGGTGTTCAAGCGATATCATGGGTCTACATCTAGTATCAGAGCTAGGTAATGTCTGGGACATTGTGGATGGCAATACCATAAATATATGGTGGTTATCATGATCTCTGATTTGCAATCTCAGTTTAGAAGCATGATAGATGGATGATTCAAAATATAGAAAATTTTGGATAGTGGACAGGAAATCTGAAAGATGGCTCAACGATTTACATTCTTAGCTGAGAAGACAAAATAGCAGCCGTAGATCCACAACCAACATAGGAGCAATGATTGTGTGCAGTTACATGTGTTGCAGAGTACACTATGATCATGTGGCGTAAAAAATTTGTAGAACTAAAGTAAGCTCCAGAAACATATAAACCTTTGGATCCTTGTATAAAGTATAACAGTAATGTTATGATCTTTGAATAGCGTGTAGATAAAGCAACAGCAACAGAATATGTGACAATAGAGAATAACACCTGAAATCTGAGACGACCCAATGTCTTAATGTGCAGCGTGCAGACATCTGAATCACATAGATACGATAAAGAATGTACGGTACTCTATAAAGTTGGTAGATAAATATGTCCAGATGAAACTGAAATAGCAGCCAACTTGGAAGATAACTGCGGATAACCGGCCTAAGCAAAAATGTAGCATCCCTTTTGCTATATATGTCTATTATAGGGATAACTTAGGGTTCTAACATGCTCGTAGCCGCCGTGGAGTTGCAACTTGAGAGGAAGCAATCCCTTTACCATCAAGTCATTTTGCAACCGAGCTCTCTCATGTTTCTGTTGCACATTCATGCCAGACGAAGGGAAAAGATAGAGAGTCCCAACTCGGCTTGAGGGCCAAGCTACAAATTTAATTAACAACTTTATTGACATTTTGATTTGTAAATATAGGCATGAGGCTGACATAAGTCATCTTTGAAGAAAAGGACAACATGTCAAATCTCCTTTTGGACCAAATTACCAATATTAAATTTACAAACTTATTTAAGATCTTGATGATCTTATATTGATCAATTGTAGGCAACCCTAGAAAAATAAACCAAAAATGCTGACACCTACGTGCATTTGGATCATGATAGCTACTCCTTTTTGATATGGTATTTACCATGCTATCATACCATTGCTGTTACCAATAATGCGACATCTTCAAACAAACTTTGCATCACATCATCTGATGCCAAGCGCTTCCCTGAGTTTACCACACACATGTTGCTCGTCAAAGCACAAACCTAGAAGGTTTTCTTTAATTCTTGTATTTATTTATCTATATATTTTCTTGTAGGACAGCTTTTACCCATTTATCCCTTGCCATCTCCTTTCTTTCTTATACTTTCTTTTTCGATTCTATAATCCTAGTTTGTTAATTTTTCCTGCGTGCTTTCCTTATCCCATGTCATTTATAACAATGATTTGAGATGGCTCACTATTATTTTACTCCAAAAATTATGATTTTGTAAAAGAGGCCCATGTGCCATGCACTTCCCTTAGAGGCTTGACAAGCTTGATAAATTGATGCCTTCTCAACTACCTTTTAGGACCAGATTAAAATTAATTAACAAACTTTATCATATAAGACTTTGCTAATCTTATATTAATTATTTACGTCCAAAACGTGCCAACATAATAGTTGGGATCCCCACATACATTGAATCATGATAAATCCTTGCTTTTGACATATCAACTTCCACACTCAAAGCATTATTGGTACCAATTATTTGACGACTTACTTTTTGCACTTCAAAATTTTTGAAAACTTTATCTTAAAAACCAAACATAACCATGGACATGCACGGCCATATCACAATTCAAAAAAGAACAGAAGAATCGTATTTGCTTTCTCAATCAACTGTCAAACAGTGAAATGATCTATTTCATTTTGAAATCCCATGTGCAACTCAAAGAGAAGTTGTGTATACCTTCATTAATTTGGTACTTTATGTTCATAAAGAGGTATCAATGGGCCTATCTCAATGACTTTGCCACCAAAAAGGTACAACCTTCAAGCCTTCTCCACTAAGCTTAGTGCCCTTTGGTTCTTTCCTAGCTATAAAGTTACCAAGGTTTGGATGACCAAGAGACAAAGGCTAGGCTCACAGGTCTGCATGGATCCTTCGGATGAATCATTTCAGATGATTGTGTCGGCTACTCTCCGAGCACCGGACCATCCAAAATGGGGCCCACTATTCATACATCCTACGTGGAACTCCTTCCCGTCAGCACAATGTCAAAAAAAAAAAAAAAAAATCTTATCAGGGAACCGCACAGAATCGAGCCTTGTCAACCGGTCCCGCTGTGCCGGGTCCAATTTCAGGCTCGCCGGAAGGGAAAAGGTGGGGAAGAAGGTGGGACCCACCACAGGGGAACACAAAGGCAACGAGCGACAGAATAAAGGAGCTCGGGTCCTCGCCTTATACGCTCGGGTCCTCGTAATTCGTGCCTCAGCACGAATCACGAACATGCGCTTTTGGAGACGCTTCCACCGCAAGCCACCAGCCATCGATGACCGGATGCGGGTCCTGCGACCTGTCCACCCCGAGGTGCCCTGTGATGTGGAGCCTACGGTCGTGATTTGACAGCACCCGGATCGGGGCCCTTTAGCGGTCATTCAGACGCTAACGAGAAGACGTGGCGGTCCCACGTAAGATGCACTGTACGATCGGGATCAGGCGGTGGACAGAGGCCGCGGCACGCCGCGACGGGCATCCCCGCGTGGGAAGATGGGACCACGGTTTGTCCCGGCCTACCGATGGGTCCACCGTTATGGGGTGTGATCAGACGGTCCAAATTGTGAAATAAGAACGGTGGTGGAAACAGATAGAGTTTCTGCTACGTCAGCATGGCCGGTCACCGAGCGACCGCTTCAGAAGCGGGGCCGACCGCATAGCAATTTAAAAAAGAAGGTGGGAAAACGACGCTTTAGGGACCACCAAAATTTAGTGCTATTCTTATAGCGTACTTGATTCAGGACCACCGAATCGATGGTCTACAGCGAAGGGGGTCCGCGGTGCCAACGCTATCTTGTGAATGTGGCCATCTGCTGATGGGCTTTAGGAACAGCTTTCGCTTTCGGGCTTTTGTAACAGACCGACAAGAATCGTCTGATTGAATGGCTGGGATCAACGGCAAGAGATGGGGTCCACGAGATTGGCGGCAAAAAGGGCGTCGGAGGAGAAATTATCGCCTGCAAGCCGGTCTAGTGGCCTGTATGCGCCCATCACCGTCATCAGCTATCCATCTTGATATACTATCATATAAAAACCAACAATTGCGATTGGCTGAGTTAGGTGGAATTTGGACACAAGTCTTTCCAGAGTAGAAGAAAAGTCAGCTATTATAACAGAACATATTAGCATCAGAATTTTAGATGATCACATGATTCTAAATAATCATATAATTCTAAAAATTTTATGATAACTCATAATATTTTTTTTATAGATGTAATTCTATAGTAATTTTTTTTATTAATACTATTTTATATTATTTTTTTTATTATTCTGATTCTATATCACTTATTTTTATTTTTTTATTTATAAAATCTATATATTAATATAAATAACCTTTGAGATGTATCGAATGAAATTGAATTGAGGTAATAATTTTTTTCTCTTTCTTTTCTCTCTTATATTTTCTCTTTTTTTATAATTTTTTTAATAAAATGGATAGGGGTTGCACGTTATGAAGGAATTTATCTTTCTTATAATGGACTTGTCTACCACTAATGTTCAGCCTCAAAATTTTATACTCTACTCTTCGTCAAATACATCCATTGATAATATTATTTTTGAATCTAAATATGATATCAGCAAACGTTCTCTCTCTCTCTATATATATATATATATACTCTCTCTCTCTCTCTCTATATATATATATATATATATATTGAATATCTAAAAAAAATGTTAATCCATTATTTTCTTGCAGAAACGATAATTAAGTAAATGTTCTGTGCAACATTTATAATTATAATTACTGTTTTTTTCTCTCAGCGGCTAAGTATTATTTTTAGCACAAGGTCTTAAATTCTTGGGCCTGGAAAAACTCTCCTCCACCAGCCGTCACGGAAAATTTTAAATCTGTGACCCCATCCTGGTAAAGAGAAGTATCAATATAAATCAAGTGCCGGTTAATTTTCTTTGTTGGTAGAGTCTCTCTCTTGCTTTTGATCTCTATGTTCCCAAGTCTCTCTGATCTCCGCCTCGTTTGTCTGTGCGAGTGTGTTATAGAGAAAGAGAGAAAGAGATGGCGTGGGCCGGCTGGGGAGGGATGGAAGGGACAGTGTGCATGAGAGGAGAGAGGAATGGAGAGACAGCATGCATGTGCTAGGAGAGAGAGGGAGGGAGAGAAAGGTGATGTTCACTGGGTTTGCGCGTGCGTTGGGGTGCAAGCGTGATCCGGTGCTTGTGAGAAAGACGTATTCGAGGGAGGTGCATGAATCTTTTCTTCCATAATTTAGTTTCCTTGAGTTCACCTGTTGGGAGGTGCATCCACCAGGAAATCGCGTTGGGAAGAGAGATCTCAAGCATAATCTTCAGAGAAACAAATAAATGGCTTTTTTTTTTAGTTTTTTTTTAGAAGAGAAAAACAAATGCTTATGGGAAGAAAATATATCAAAATAAAACTCTATCCATATGCACATATATCTCACTAAATTTTGAGAATATATATTAACAATCTCAATTTGGTGATGGATTATCAAAATTAAAGATCCATATTGTACCAAATATCTACACCTCCAAAACTATCTAGAAACTCATATTATGATATGAATATTATCAAATCTGCTAGTATTTCAAAATACATTATGTGATATATAAATTGAAAATCAAGTTTATTATTTATAAACTAACAATCTTAAAATATGGATGGATTTAAGTTCACTAAATTTTAACCATTATATCAAAGTAAAATATACATCCTGCCATCAAAATATCTATTTTCCCACTCATCTGATGATCGTACATGTTAGAAATTATAAAAACAAATGAAATTTGGTTTTAGATTTTTTTCCTATATAGTTATGTTCAATAATATATTTCTTTAATCTGAATGATTCTCCATCAATTTTAAATAATTAAAAAATTTACCAAATAATGTTTAGTATGAAGTCAAATTTATATCTAGTTTTATATTACTACATAATATTATATGTAAATATAATAGTAATTCTAAATAGTCAAATCTTTTACCAAATATTCAATTTTGTGTTTACTCTCACTTATAGATATGATATTTTTGTTCTATGACCACATAGTATTGGAGTAGTATAAGCAATGTAAAATCCCTGAGGTTGCTTCATGTGGCAGACCTCTAAGGTTTAAAACATTGTAAGGTTTCATTTTTTTCTAAAAACAAAAAGTTCCAATGTTCAATGTTTTCCTGAAAAAAATATACACTTAAAAGTTAAAAAAAAAAAAAAAGGTAGTTCTTGCAATATTTTGATAATAAAACACAAAAATTAATGTCATCGAAAGGAAAGAAAAGGTTCCATGCTTCTAGTTTCTTATGCATCTCTCATCAAAAAATAAAATAAAATACTAGATTTTGCCACTTCTATGCTCCCACCCATCTTTCACTTAGAAGATCAAATACTATGTAATTAAATGGGAGATAAAATATATATTTAAGATTCCAACTATCAAATTTTGTGACAAGAATACTCTTTGGTTTTGCTCTTATTAGAAATATTACAAAAATAAGGTTAAGAGTTAGATATATAATCTACTTGGATCTCTGTTTGTTTTTGCATCTTTATAGATCTCTTAAGTACATAGTTTCTCCTATATATCCTAAATCAACTAGACTCAACTTTTTTTTTTTTTAGAAAAAAAAAAACCCTACCCACTCTTATCTATATCCCCTTTCTATTGGACTCGTTTTAAGATTTTAAAAAATAGACAAAATGTCAATATTATGTCAATATTTTCTTTAATCCATGTACTAATTTTTATCTCTTTTATCCCTAATTCCTTGAGTCTTTTTTTCATTAATATCTATTACATATGCATTACAATGTCCAATTGCTGGCAAAATACATATCCAATGTTTCTCATTTTTCAATTACCATACATCCCAAAATTAAACTACTTATACTACTGCTAGAGGTCATCCTCTAGTTACTACTTACACTACTAGTCTTCCATGGCAATTAAAGATTGGTGTAATTTATAAAAGGTATTAGTGTCAGGAAAAGTCAGATTATGTTTCCACAAATCACTAATTTCTATATAGAAGTAATGGTCTAAATGATGGAGGAACTTTTAGTATTTTTTAGAAATAAAAGAAAAGCCTCAATATTTCTACTCTCCCATGCATCTCAGACCTAACAACAAACTACCGGTCCATTTTCTACATATTACCTGGCTAAGCTTTAGTTCTATGCAAAAGTTTGAATAAAATTCCCATTCAAAACTAATCATCATCTTTAAATCTAATTCGAATAAATTAGCTATTTTTTCTTTTTTGAAAAAATTTTGACTATCCAAACTACTCTCTATAGAATCCTTAATGTGACTTAAATTCTAAAAGTCACAAACCAATCACCAAATTATAACTTTACCTTTTGGCTAATTCAAGAATAACTAAGAATATATTGAGGGCTATGATATATTGTTTGTAAATCTTGAAAAAATCTTTTTTTAATAAGTCCAAGATCATTGAAATTTGATATCTCTATGAAAAGTTCTTTTAAAAGATTATCAATTCCATATAACTCAAAAATAGTTCAAATGCTTGATCTAATAGATCTGCAAAGTACTATTTAGATATAAGTTATGACATAATGATTACAT
The DNA here is from genome assembly GCA_006176705.1 of Cocos nucifera. Classification (NCBI taxonomy): domain Eukaryota; kingdom Viridiplantae; phylum Streptophyta; class Magnoliopsida; order Arecales; family Arecaceae; genus Cocos; species Cocos nucifera. Next base: position 1,072,790 of record QRFJ01000387.1, read on the forward strand.
AATTAAATATATATATATATATATATATATATATATATATATATATATATATATATATATATATATATATATATATGTTGCTTAGAAAGGATAGCAACCCAAGAAGAGGATAAATTGGGTTCTTTAAAAATTTAAATAAATATAAAATCTGAGCAAGCGTGTGCTTCAATTTAAGCTAACTTAATTAATTATGTGTATATGCTATGTAAAATAGCAAAATTAAAATAATAAATATAAAGTAAGAATTATAAAGCAAGTAAAGTAAGAAAGTAAGGCATAATATAAACAACAAGAAGTTATAGTGGTTCGGTACAACCCCATACCTATATCTACTTTTCAAGTTTTTTTTTAAAAAAATTACTATAATCAGCTCGATTATAGCATGATTGTTTTATCTAGGCTCACAATCAAATTCAATTAGTTTTCTAGAACTACTAATCAAAACTTTTATACTGATTATTTTTTGGATTCACAATCAACTTAGTTGGTTTTCTGGATTCACCAACTAAAATCTATATACCGATTATTTTTGGGATCATAATTAACTAAGTTGATTTTTCTGACTCATCAACCAAACTATACAATATCTAATTCCGAGTTTAGATGGGCCTAATCCAAGTTTCTTCCATCTTAAAGAAACTTATAAGAAAATCCAATAGTACAAGAAACAGAAATTTCAGCACAAATGAAAAGATAGAAGAAAAACTCTTTTAAACTTGGTAAAGTTGCTAAAAAGATTGCTCTTTTAAAGCTTGAACTTCTCTTCTTCAATAGTTGAGAGAATGTAGTTGATAAAAGAATGGATCACTCTTAAAAGATCACTGCAATCTTTGCACAATATATTTCTCTCTTTCTCTTTTTGAAGGATATTCAATGATCAATCCAATAAATGATATATTTTTCTTATCAATCCTTTTGACTTATTTCCCAAATGCTTCTCTAGCCTTTTGTAAGCTTGGTAGTGGCTGGCATGGAGAGTGAGTTGTGACCATTTTAAGATTTGGATTAGTCGTTGGAGTGAAGAAATGGCAATTAAAGATGTGCAAAAAAACTAACTATTACAATTTTTCCATGTCAAGGGTCGACTCAAATTTCTCAGAAGTCAACTCGAGCTGCCTACGAGTCGCTCGACCTCTTTAGAAGTCGACTCATCCGTAGAATCTGAAAATCTTACATTCTATCTTTCTTGAGAGAGTTGGCTCGCTATTTTTATGAGTCGATCCAACCTATCCTAGGGTTGACTCGAGCTGGAGTCCCAAAAATATATTCCTCTATCTTATTTGAGAAAGTTAACTCTTGCCTACATGAGTCGACTCGAGCCCAGCTATGCCAATCTAATTAAACCATACCAGAGTTGACTCCATTTTTGGGATCAACTCCTGAACATTTTAAAACTTAAAATTCTTCTATTTTCTGCTTGTTTTAGTTCAGGGTCGGCTCGTATGCTTCTGAGGTCGACTCTATTAAGTCAAAAACTTGAAGTTTTTTTTTTGAATCTCTTTGACTTAGCTTCTTTGGGATGATTTTTTTTCTTGAATAATTTTTTTATTTTAAATATCTAAAAAATTTTATATTCACTCTTGAAATACATGATTAGTATCATAATTATTCAAATATTTTATAATCATAAAAATAAATCATAGGATCAATAATCTCCTCATTTTTTATGATAACAAAATTTTGAGTAAATGTGCAATGAACACTATAAGAAAAAAGAATATTAGCGACGGTATTAGTGATGGTAAAATATTCTATTGCTAAAAATAACTTTTTCAACCTTAACACCGACTAAAAAAATTACCATCGGCAATAGTATTGACAACGGTAATATTAAAATTAGCGATGATAAATGCCATCTCTAAAAGTCTAAAAATTTAATAAATATATTTAAAAATAAAAAAATATTAGCAATGGTATATTTTGATTATTAGCGATAAAGAATTTGCCATCACTAATAACATACCATTAGTGATGGCTAAGTTAACTATTAAAGATGGTGCAAGCCACTGCTAAAATTATTTAAAATTTTTAAATAATTTTATAACATAAAATAGATATTATCGATGATGATTTTGAATATTAGCAGCTAAGAGATCGCCATCGCTAATATCTTTTTTAAAAAATAACTTGGAGAGAAAAGATTATTTTAAAATTTTATTGATGATAGAATTAGGAATGGATGACTAGCCAACGCTAATAAAATAGGAACTAGCGATGAAATTAGCAATGAGATGTTTTCAGTCGCTAATAATCCAAACCATAATCCAATCCAATTCGAATCCAATTTGAACCTGATTCAAATTCAATTCAAAATTCTACCAAATCTAATTAAATTATGCTTTGAATCCAAATCCTATTTAGATTATAAAATTTAATTAACTTTAAATTAGGTCAAGATTGATTAAATTAAATTTAATTTATATCAATTAGGAGAAATTGATTTTCAATTTGGATTCAATTCGAATCTAATTCAAAATCCTGTTAATCCTAATTTAATTAAACTTTTAATTCAAGTCCTACTTGGATAGTAAAATCTAATTACCTTCAAATTATGTTAAGTCTAATTAAATTTAATCTAATTTAAATCAATTAAAAAAAAATAATTTTTAATTTGGGTTTGATTCGAATCAAATTCAAATCAGATTTGAATCCAATTCGAAATTCTATCAAACTTAATTCAATTAGTTCGAATCCAAATCCTACATAGATTATAAAGCCCAATTGATCTTAAATTAAGTCAAAATTAATCAAATTAAAGTCAATTTAAATTAATTAGAAGAAAATAATTTTCAACTTGGATTTAATTCAAATCTAATTCAAACTTAATTCGAATCCAATTAGAAAATCTATCAATCCTAATTCAATTAGACTTTAAAATCTCTAAGCCTTACATGGATAGTAAAACCCAATTATCTTAATATTAAGTTAAGTCTAATTAAATTTAATCTGATTATAATCAATTAGGAGAAAATGGTTTTCAATTTGGGTTCAATCCAAATACAATTAAAACTCGATTCGAATCCAATTTGAAATATCCTGTCTAACCTAATTCAATTAGACTTCAAATTCAAATCCTAATTAGATTATAAAATTCAATTATATTCAAATTAAGTCAAGTCTAGTTAAATTTAATATGACTTAAATTAATTATAAGAAAATAATTTTAAATTTAGATTCGATTCGAATCCAATTCAAATCCGATTCGAATCTAATTTGAAATTATATCAAACCTAATTCAATTAAACTTTGAATCCAAGTTTTACTCGAAATATTAAAATCTAATTAGCATCAAATTAAGTTAAGCCTAATTAAATTAAATCTAATTTAAATCAATTAGAACTTGATTCATAAATTAATTAAATTAAAAATTTAATAAAATCAAATATTGATTTTTAACCATCAAAAAATGACTTAAGAGGATAAAAAAATTAATAAAAAAATTATTAGCGACGGCATGAGTACCATCGCTAATAATATAAAAAATATTATTTTTATGTATGATTATTAGCGATGGAAAGACTATTATCAATGGAATCTATCGTCATTAATATTTTTTTGTGTATTAGCGATGATAAATGATTATTAACGATGGCATATGCCATCGCTAATAATCTTTCCACTTCGTTTTCGCCCACTCCACCGCACGCCCTTATTTTTCCCCATGCCACCACCCATCGCACCCTTGTTTTCCCACTACCCCCCCCCCGCCCTCCACCATTTTTATCCTCCACTGCCACCGCTCTCTCTCCCACCTTTCAACCCCCCGCCACTCCTCTCTCCCCTGACCGGCGACCTCCCCTCGACTGCATCCGGCCCACCTTCCCGAGCCTCCGATCGTGTCCACCTCCTCGATCCTCTAGCCATCTCGATCCCCTCGGCAGCACCCGACCTGCCTCCCGAGTTGCCTCATTGGGCCCTCTCTCCTCCCGACCGTCTCCTGCCTTCTTTCCAGTACTCTCGATCGCCTCCTACCTTCTCGAATCCTCAACCATTCGGTTCCCCCGCCACCCTCTTCTCCCTCGCAATTTTATTCCCCCACCACCCCGTCTCTCTCCTGACTAGCGGTCTCCTTCCGGCTGCACCCGGCCTACCTTTCTGAGCCTCCAACCGTCTCCCACCTCTCCAAGCCTTCGACCATCTCGATCCACCTGGCTGCACCTAGCCTGCCTCCCCGAGCTACCTCATCGGTCCTCTCTCCCTCCGACCATCTCCTTTCCAGAACCTCCCCAAACACCCGATTCGTTTGGTTTTCCCACCACTCTCCTCTCTCCTGCCGTTTTGTTCCCCGTCACCCCTCTCTCCCTTGGTCGCCTCCTACCTCCTTCCCTGAATGCTTGGCCACCTCTACCTCCCCAAATCTTCGACGTTTGGTTCCCCCACCATCCTCCTCTCTCCCTTTGTTCTATTCCTCCGCCACCCCCTCCTCTCCCCAGCCGCCTCCTGCCTCCTTCCTCGAACCTCCGACTGCTTCCTACCTCTCCGAACCCTTGGTCCTTTGGTTCACCCGCCACACCCTCTCTCCTCTGACTGTCTCCTCTCGGCTGCACCTGGCCTACCTCCTCAAACCCTCGAATGCCTCCCACCTCCTCGAGCCTCCGAGTGCAAGCTCTCAATCTCCCTAAGCTTCCATTCATAGCCGCATTCCTGAGCCTCAATCCTTAATTGCTTGCCTGTGCCTCTTCGTGCCTCAATTCTTGCATGCCAGCCCGTACCTCAGTCCTGTACAATAGCCTTCTTCTATTATGAGTATTAGCGACGGTATTTGCTATCGCTAATACTGTCAATAAAAAAAAAAATTTATTTAAATTATATTGATTAATTATAATTAGATATTAAAAATTATTTTAAATATGTATTAATTTGTATGGGATTTGGGTTTCAGCAATGAAAGTGCTCAAACTGAGAGAAGGTTCGACATAAATATGAGGTCGAGATGTGCCCTGCACGCTCCAGTCTCAGCATGCAATGTGCTCGAACTGAGGAAAGGTTCGGATAGCATTACAAACACTAACCTGAGTGGCTCTACACACTTTAATCTCGACATGTAGAGCACTCGAACCAAGGGAGGTTCGAGCTGTAAACACAAGGCTGAGACATATCCTGTGTATTTTGATCTCAGCATGCAGCATGGTCAAACCAAGGAAAGGTTCGGGCAGCATTGCAAACACTGGCCCGAGATGTGCTCTGCATGCTCTGATCTCGATATGCTGAGTGCTTGAATCGAGGAAGGTTCGAGCTATAAACATGAGGCTAAGATGCATCCTATGTGCTTTGGTCTCAGCATACAGCATGCTCGAATCGAGGGAAGGTTCAAGCCACATTGCAAACACAGGCTCGAGATGTACCCTACGTGCTTCGATCTCATCATGCAAAGCCCTTAAACCGAGGGAAGGTTCGAGCTGCATTGCAAATCCTAGCCCGAGATGCAGATTTATGCCAAATTACAAACGTTGGTACTTGTATGGGGATTGATTCATGGCAGACAATTGCAAGGGCTTCGAAGGCTCTACTTATCCAAGATCTTGCTAATATATAAGAGCTTAACAGTGATAGGCTCGAGCATATGATTAGTATATTTGATAGATTTGATCTGGTTATCAGTGGATGTCTATGTAGTAATCTTTTAGACAGCAACCACTATAGTCATGATGGATAGAGTTGCTATGGTTATAGTTATGCTTACCCTCTATAGGATTGCTACCCCTTAAAGGCTAAGCAAGGCTATAACTATAGGAACCTCTATAGTCTATCTTGACTATGGCCGTTGCTACTCGAAAGGTTATTATATGGACTTCCACCAATAACTAGATCAAATCCATCAAATATACTAATCATATGCTCGAGCCTATCACCGTTAAGCTCTTGTACATCAGTAAATATATTGGACAAGTAGAGCTTCCTGTTCGTGCATATTGTCTCCCACATCTTTCTATGCAGGTACCAATGCTTGTAGTTTAGACTTGGAGCTTGCCACATGACTAGGCTATGCGAGCAAATGAATTTTATTTTAAGTTATTATTTTATTTTTTAATAAAATTTATATTTTTGATTTGCAGCTTGATGAGGCAGTTGGGGGCTTGGAGATAGAGGCTATGATGAGTGCCTGTGCGAGATGCACCTAAATAGAGGTGATGCATTCTGTTCTTATTATTGTATGGTCAAGCTTGGATGGTCTACAACCACTTGTAGCTATCTCATCGTACTTTGGTATAGAAGAACTTGCAATACAAGGCAAGCTTGGATGGCTTGCTATATTGTAGACAACTGTTTGCAACCACCTGATGGTTAAAGGTGTCGAGGAACACACAATGCCTTACATTTCAATGACAAATGAGCCTTCTTTACATTTTCATGTATTGAGATTATCATGTACTACCAAATGAGAATCAGATAATGCTTAAATCAGGGGATCAGCAAACCAACACATTATTACATATTATTGGATGAGAATTATTTTCTCTTGATACATTGCAAATGCTAACTAATAATCTATTACATGTGAGTTAAATTTTGATCGTCTTGTTATGTTTTTGATAGATATATATTTTGTTTGAACCAATTTTTAGGTCATCTACTTGCTTTGATTTTTATTTTTATTTTTAGATATTATACATCATGTCTTCTAGAGGTTGGAGCCGTTCTAGTCAAAGACAGAACTTTTGAGGAGAGAGCAATCATGCGGCCAGCTCATATGGTTCCACACATCTCATATGGATGATAGAGGATCACCAGTGACTCTACAATCATATGCAGTAGCGATCGGCTCATAGATACAGAGTCGTAGTCAAGAATCCGTTCGGCTCGTGGCACTTTCGACTCGATCAGAGGATAGACAGCTTATCCATATTCAAAGCCACTCATAATTACTACAACTTTAATTAATATATTTTTAATTTAGTAATTTTAGAGTTAATATTTATTACTCAAAATCAATTTTGCAGCATGTTTAGAGAATCTAGAGTATCTCGTGTAGTTACCAGCATCATCCGATGCTTGATGCTGGAGCCGGTGAACGAGCTACAACAAAATCTATTTTTTGCATTGTAATATATTCATCACAAATAATCAATTTTCATCATTAATAATTATTAGCGATGAAATTTCTATCACTAATTTTTTGTCCCAAAAAATGGGATCATAGATAATAATTAATGATGGGAAGCTAATTTTCATCACTAATAAAATTTTTTATGATGAAAAATTTTTATCGCAAAATTTTTTTTATTTGTTAAATTATTTATGATGAAATCCAAAATTTTTCATCATAAATAAAAGTTTTTTCCAATGAAATATTTACGTTGTAAATAAAAAAATTATTTACGACCAAAACTTTTCATCATAAAAAAAATTATTTACAATGAAAATATTCCATCATAAATAATTTTTTTATTTATGATGAAAAGTTTTCATCATAAATATAAAATTATTTATGATGAAATATTTTTATCATAAATATTTTTTTATGATGAAAAATTTTTATCGTAAATAATTTTTTTATTTACGATGGAAAGTTTCCATCGTAAATAATTACATCATAAAATATTTTTAAAAATATAAATTATTATATATTTTTAAATTATTTTTTTAAAATATAAATTATTATATATTTTTAATATTTATATTTATAATTTATAAAATTAAAATAAAAAATTTATAAATAAATTTCATCATTCATCCATAATAACTTTCATCATTTCATCCAAAATAAATTTCATCATTTCATTATATAAAAAGTATTTCATTATAGAAGTATTTTTTGGTAAATAAATATAAAAGATCCAAAAAAAATAAAAATAAGAGAAAATAGGCCGTCGACCATCAAGCATCGGCAATATCTGGAGAAGAAAAATTTGCCGAAGGAGGGGAGTGCTTAAAGAAGCTCAGACCAACCTGTTGCTGTCTCATTAGCTGCATCATCTGCTCCATCTGTGCATCCGCTCCATGATCTATGACTGAAATAGTTGGTACTCGTTGATGTATGCAGTCAACTCAATAGTCCGCTGTCGATCCTCAGTAGCCTGTCTCTATATCTCCATCAATCGGGCATCGCAGGCAACATGGATGCTAGCCCTAGATGAGCATGAAGATGTAGGAGCTCTAATTTCATGCCCTAGCCTTCTAACATAATAGGATCTCGTACCAAGCACCTAATCATAGATCTCATCATCTGTGGGTGCAGTTGAGCCCTCTGGGATAGGCTGAAATCTAATATCTATCATACGATCTTGAAAATTAAAATTATAGCTATTCTAAGTTTGTACTGAAAATCAAAATATCAATAAAAAAAATAATTAGAAAAACTTACGTAAAGCTCCTGACTCCCGATCGTCCCATCTTCTAACCGTCGCTGATGGATCTGCTGGTAGATCTGGATCATACTAGAAAGCTCGCCACTCTGTATGCAATTTGAGAACAATTAACATATTTTTTTAAAGGTTAAAGAGTTAAAATATGATAAATAAAAATTACTTACCATATGCTCCATATGATGAGCGAACGACCTCGAACCCCATAATACGAGACTGTCTATCTCATCCAATTCGTGGCATTTTTGGCACATCAATCCTGCACAGTTAACAGTCAAATTAGTTAGTAAGTATTTGAATTTAAAAATAAATAATTTAATTATTAAATTCTAAATAAAAGAAAGTTACCTGATACGTCGGATCCTCGTATGTACGACATATGATAGTCCGATCCTCGATACTGATGATGTCATATGGCTGCTATCGTGCTACCTCCACCCCCTGATCATGCACTATAGCATACCAGTGGCGATGAATACGATGTCGATACTCCTTGAAATATGAGCATAAATGATCATCTATAGCTCACCGCACGCGATTGTGCTCAAAATCAATAATCTTAAATATAGCCTACCAATAATAAATATTATAAAAATATAGTATTAATTAAATATTTAAATAAATATTATTGTACCTATAAGTAGCTATAGAAGATCTCTCTCTGAGGCCGTGTAACCTAATGCCAATCAAAAAGCATCATCGGGGCATTGCTATAGCAAATAATGCCTAGCTCAGTCTACCATGGCTCGCACCATCCCCTAATAGGCTTGGTGTAGCCTAGCGAAATCTCGATGCAGAGACGCTGTCTCTCGTGCTCGCATCTTCAATGCTCAAGGACGAGGTTCTTCGACGGACCTCGCTCTCACCTCACCACCAATAAAGAATGGCCTGAAAAAATAATGAATAAAATATTAGTATGATAGTCATCTATAAACCTAATAGCTAGGTAGATTAAAATCAAATTTTATGGATGTAAAGAATATGAAAATACCAGTTGGGGCCGGCTCACTCAAACCTGCCTCACTAGGACCCACTTTATAGGGCCCTCTGGCAACTCCGATGGTGTAGTAGTGGAAATGGACGAAGGCTCAAAGGTAGGTTGGAAACTTAAACATCGTCATCTCACACCCAATGCCATACCTGCAATGCTTAAACCATGCATATAATTAATTTGACATGTAAATAAATATAATAATAAATAATAATAATAAAAAATATATAAATGCTAATAAATAGAATTGTATTGCATACCATTATTGCAAGAGAAAATTCAACAAAGGATATAGATCTACTTATCAATATCTGTATCCTCCTTAATTTCTAGATCCTCCTTCGAATCACAATAATCAATTAATGTATCATCTTCTATCTCATCATCATTTATGAACTGATCATTGTTCTCCAAATCATCAAGATTAAATATAAAATTAGCTTCAGCTTCATTGGATGGTAGATCAGTCCTATTCAAAGAAGTGTAGATAAGTTCTTCATCAACAAGATGCTCAGTCAATGTTGGTTCTTCCTCTTGAAAAATTTTCTCTTCATGTAGATTTGAATTATCATCCATTCCTAGTCGAGTTGGTATGTCATATATGCCTCTAGGTATTATTCTTTGTACAACATGCCAATCACCTTGATAATTTATACGACATACCAATCACCTCGATATTATGTCATATCCGACCCCCACCCCAGTGGCACCCCTCCACTGCCCACCACCCATGCCCCACACCTACCGCCATCCCTCCACGCCCACCTCCCGCGGACCCCCACCCCCTATGGTGCTCGAACACCATCGCGGCCCCCCACCCCCTACGGTAATCGAACACCATCGCGGCCCCCCCACCTGATCTGCGACACCCCTCACCGCCCACAACTAGTGCCCGCAGCCCCTCACCCTCTACGGCGCCCCTCTACCGCCCACCATCGGTGCCCACAGCCCCGCAACCCATCCCGGCACCCTCCGCTGCCACCATCGGTGCTCGCGGTCCCCCAACCCATTCCGTCACCACGACCAACGGCCCCACAACCCACGCGACCCCCCACCACCTACAGTCGACCAACCCCTATGCCCATCGTTTGCCACCCACGGCCACTACATGGAAACATCCATGGCCCCCAACCCACGGTCCCATCACCACCATCCTGCGGCCCCACACCCCATGCACCCCTAACCCCCTATAGTCGGCACCCACCCTCTTTGCCCTATCGCCCACCATTGGCCACTGCACGTATGGCACCCATAGCCCCCCAGCCCGAATGATCGAAAGAGAACAAAATATATATATATATATCGTCAACGACGTGCGGCGATAATGACGGCAATGGTGGCAACAACAGTGGTGGCAATGGCGGCGACACTGAGGGAATAGTTCACTGGTCGATGGAAGCAAAGGAGGGAGAGAGAGAAGATGAGGGGACAGACGAGAGTGGGTTGCGGAGAGAGAGTGGGTTTTGTGTGAACGTAGTGGAAGAAGATATTTAAAAGATTTTAGCAATAAAATTTTAGCGATGAAATTTCATCGCTAAAAAATTTATTAATGATGAAAAAAATATTTTATCGTTAATAATTCCCATCAATTTTTTTCTAAAAAAATTTTCTCTCCAAAAAATATTAAAATATTAGATAAAATTATTTATGATGAAAAAATTTACATCATAAATAAAAATTATTTATGATGAAAACTATATTTCATCATAAATAAAATTTATCCATGATGGATATTTTCATTGCAAATACTTTTTTATAAATAAATAATTTTAAAGAATAAAAAAAGATGAGAATATTTATGATAGAAAATGATTTTCCATCATAAATAAAAATTATTTATGATGAAAATATATTTTCCTCATAAATAACCTTTATTTACAATGGAATATTCTTTTCCATCATAAATAATTTTCCATATATAAATAATTTAAATAATCACCAAATTTTTGGTGATGAAAATTTTAAAAAAAAGATAAAAATATGCTGTGCATGGCGATGTGATGGGGTTGAGCGGTGCAAGCGCATCCACTGTTAGCTAGCCCACGGGCAAATTAAATTTTTTTAATGTTTCAAAAATTAGTATTTTTTTAAAAAAATTATTATTCTCTGAATATTACATAATTTTAAAAATTAAAGTCCATCTTCATCATTCATTATTTAAGTAATTATCGTGCGAGTATCATCACAAAAGATCATCTCGATCTGGTAGCTCTAGCTTTGTAGATCGATAAAATTTGATTTTGATGGTCACAAATATTCGCATAATGATCTGATAGATAGAAACCACCGCATTATAGCATACTATCAAAATTTTACTTCAATCGAATATAATTATCACCATCAATTTAGTATGAAATAATTTAGATTGTTAAATGAAAAATGAGTGATCAAAAGGCCAAATGGCATTCGATTAAGATGATTTTTTAGATAAACAATTTTTGCTACTACTTTGATCATTTGTATGGTGGAGATCATAAAATTCAAACTGAACATATATGAACGATCCAAAACTACATATTTCTTTATACATATTCTTAAGGTCTTTAAGTAATTACACTTGTATTTTTGTAAGATCTACTTAACATGAATGGTTCATATATATATGATTTTAATTTTATGATTATTATCATATAAATGATGAAAGTAGTAGTAAAGATTATTTATCTAAAAAATTATCTTAATCGAATGTCGTTTGGCCTTTTGATCACTCATGTTTCATTTAACGGTTCAAATCATCTCATACTAAATTGACTATGATATTTATATCCGATTGAAGTAAAATATTGATAGTGTACTATAAATATCATAAAAATTATTATTGCAAAATTTTAAATTCATCGGTGATTTCTATCTATCAGATCATCATATGGTTATTCATGACCGTTGAAATTAAATTTTATCAATCTACAAAGCTAGAGCTATTAGATCGAGGTGATCTTTTATGATAATACTTATACAATAATTACTTAAATAATAAACTATAAAAATAAATTATAATTTTTAAAATTATATGATATTAAAAAATAATTTTTTTTAAAAAATACTATTTTTAAAAAATTAAAAAATAATATTAATTTGCTTGTGGACTAGCTAACAATGGATACGCTCGCACCCCACAAGCCTATCGCATCGATCATGCATGACACATTTTTACCCTTTTTTCATTTTTAAAATAGTTCATATTTTTTTATTTTTAAAATTTAAAATTTTGGTCTGATTATTTATGATGCAAATATATTTTGCATCATAAATAATAGATTATTTATGATAAAAATTTTTCATCATAAATAGTCCAACCATTTATTTTTTTAAATATTTTATTTATGGTAGATTATCTATGATATAACTTTTCCATCATAAATAATAGATTATTTACAATACAAAATTAATTTATGTCAAAAATAATCGATTATTTATGATGGAAAAATTATATCACAAATAATCCAATCTTTTTATTTTTTAATATTTTATTTATGATAGATTATTTATGATGAAAAATTTTCATCATAAATAATTGATTATTTATGATGAAAAGTTTTCATCATAAATAATTGATTATTTATGATGTAAAATTATTTTCCATCATAAATAATTGATTATTTATAATAAAATTTTTTTATCATAAATAATCTAGCCTTTTTATTTTTTAATATTTTTTTTATGATAGATTATTTATGATGAAAAATTTTTATTATAAATAATCAATTATTTATAATGTAAAATTAATTTTGCATCATAAATAATTGATTATTTATAATGAAAATTTTTCATCATAAATAATCCATTCATCATAAATAATCCAACCTTTTTTTAATATTTTATTAATGGTAGATTATTTATGATAAAAAATTTTCATCAATTATTTATGATGCAAAATTATTTTACATCATAAATTATTGATTATTTATGATAAAAATTTTTCATCATAAATAATCTAGTTTTTTTATTTTTTAATATTTTATTGATGATAGATTATTTATGATGGAAAATTTTTATCATAAATAATCAATTATTTATGATGCAATATTATTTTTTATCATAAATAATCAATTATTTATGATGAAACTAATTTTTCATCATAAATAATTGATTATTTATGATGAAAAATTAGTTTCATCGTAAATAACTTTATTTGCAATGAAATTTTTTTGTTGCAAATAATTTCATCTTAAAAAATGAGATTTCTTATAGTGGCACAGTCTGGGAATATTTTTGATAAGTCAAAAATAATTTAATTTATAAATTTTTGATATGTTGATATTTTAATTACATATAAATAAATGCTTGCTTCTATCTTACAGGACTACTATCGATTCGAGACTCCTCAAGATGAGGAGGCTGGCCATCAAATCTTCGAGAAGATGGCCACACGGAGGCTCTAAGATGACCTCTATAGTCTTAGGTAGTCCATCATTCAGCACTCTAATTTTCAATCACTATTAGACTGGAGATCCTTCATGGATCACTGGATGCGAGCAGACATACGGCAGGCCTTCTACGACCACTAGAATAGTGAGGAGTACTTTGATAGGTGGTAGAGGGCTCGACAGAACTGGTCGATCATCCAGTAGGATTTGATTAAACATACGAATGGCTAGATCGGCACACATGTTGTGGCCAATAGATTGGTAAGCAATCAATATTAAAGCTCTTCACTAGAATTATAAAAACTCTTATATACATATTTTAATTAATTTAATTTTATTATTTGCTTATTATAGGCATAGCACCTGGATCATCCACTAGACCAACATAGTTATGGTGGGCCATACATCAGTCTAGGAGGCTCGGTGACTACTTAGATTCTACATCGTGATGGATCATGGTAAGAATTTCAAACTTTATTTACTAATTAAGTTATTATAGGATCTAATTTTTATATTACAAGTAATATATTTTTTAATTATGCAGATGCGTTGCATGATGTACATTGCTGAAAGGTACAGTGATGATCCAACTTCTCAGCTCTCCTTGACTTTGAGGGATGGCTCAGCGCCATCGAGGGGTGAGTAGGAGTCGGATCATAGGATTCGGCCACAGCTTTAACCCTCTACCATCTTGATATCCTTCAACATCCTCATAGGTCTCAACATCCTAAACCTGGAGCGATGCACACGTGGAGGAGGTCGTGCAGAAGCTTTTAAGCCAGTGATCTTAAAGCCTCCTGGATGCCATCCACGATATGGTCATAGAGCTTCTCTAGGACCTGCAGTTGTGCAACCAGTTAGACTTATTATTTCAGCCATCACATCATATAATTATATTATTAAATTATTTTAAGTTTTAATTTTAGAAGCTTCATATATTTAGGTTTGAGTCTAGAAAGGGGATCTAGGGGTTAAAAATCAATCAAACTATTCAATCAATAGGTCGGAGGTGTCTATAGCTCCATATTATCGAATAAAATATGTAAAAATAATCTATTCAAGAATCAAAAAAGTATATCGAAAGATACACCTCCATATCGAAAGATATATCTTTGTATTGAAACTTACTAATAATATTTTATTTTTTCATTATAGGATGCTGGGACATCCGACTCTCATCCATCAGCTGTTGGAGAGGAGCAAGAGGTGGACGATGACAAGGATCGAACCTGATTTTTTTTAGATGTATCATATTTTTCTGATGTATTATTTTTTGATACTAATTATAAAAAATATATAATTTATATTTTTAATAAAATATAATTAGTTTTTTATTTCTAATTATCAGATTATTTTTGAATTTTAAGTATAACATGTTTTATGAAATTAAGATAGATTTTAAAAATTATTATTATTAATTTTTTAAAAAATAAATTAACTATTAGTGATGATATTAAAGATGGAATGAGCCATCTCTAATAAATATTAGCGACGACTTTAAAGATGAAGACCCTATCACTAATAATCATTTAAATAAATTTTTTTATTCAATTTAGAAATATAAAAATTTAGTGATCACATTAGCGATGGTATTTTTGGTCGCTAATAATTATTGCTGATGGCATTAGCCACAACATTACCGTTGCTACTATTTTTTAAGAAAAATAATTTGAGCATTAAAAATTATTAGAAATAAAATTTTTTCATCACTAATAATTATTAGCGATGGTTGTCACTAATAATAGCAATTAGCGATAAAAAATTTTTAAATTAGATTTTGCAATGGTGTTAGCGACGGTAATTATGGCCCAGAGGTAGAAATCCAAGAAGGGAGGTGAATTAGGTTTATAAAATTTTTGGCCAAATTTAACTCTATACAAGTATGTGCTTTACTTAACTTAATTTAATTTAATAAAATTAACTAGTGTATGCAATGGAATCTAGTGTGAATGAACTTAAGCAAGAGTTAATCCAAATTAGTAAGTAATTGATAATTTAAAGCATGCAAGATATGTAAAGCAATAGAGAAGAAAAAATAACATAAATATATAAAAATTTTATAGTGATTCGATGTAACCCCATACCTACGTTCACTTTTCAAGCTTTTCTTAGAAATTTTACTATAATTCTAGATTACAGTGCATTTATTTTAACTTGAAATCATAAACAAATCTAGTTGGTTTTGCTGGGCTCACCAACCACAATCCACACCAATAGTTTTCTCAGGATCACTATCAATTCAGTTGGTTTTATGGGCTCACCAATCAAAACCTATACACCATCCAATTATCGACTTAGACCAGCCTATATCCCAAGTTTCTTTCTCTAAAAAAACTTGTAAAGAAAATAAAAATACAAGTATAAGTTTTAGCATAAAATAGAAAATAAAAATTAAAACTTTTTGAAGCTTAAAGAAGTTGCTATTGGATTACTCAAATGATGCTTCAACTTCTCTTCTTGATGCTTGAGAGGATGTGGAAGATGATAAAGATAAATCCACTTGAAAGCTTTCTGATTTTAAAGCTTTGTTTCTCTCCTTTTTCCTTTTTTTTCTAGGTATTCAATGGAGCTCACAATTTGAATGAATATTTTTTTTTAATCCACTTTGTTACTTTCTCCATTGAGTCTTTAGCCTTTTATATGCTTGAAAGTGGCTGGAGAAGGAGTTTTAGTTATTGGAAGGGCTGAAATAGCCATTGGAGTAAAAAGCTAGCCATTTGAAGTAGTGCAGAAAACTAGTTGTTACAGTCATTGGACCGGCTAAGTCCAAACCGGATCAGCTCAGTCCAAACCGAGTCGGCTCAATTTTCAGTTAGGTTGGCTCAATCTCTTGAGTTTTGAAAATCTGACTTTATATACTTTCTATCTTTTGCTTCCACTGAGACTAGATCGACTCAGTTCTAGATTAGATTAGCCCAGTTTACGTGCCATGCATGCCAAAGACTGTTTTGATCCTTTCTTCTCTAAATTAATTTATAGGCTAGACTTATCTTTTTGACTTGATTTTATTCTCATTAAAATATCGAGAAATACTTAAAAAATTTATGAGCTTTTGAGATTTATAATTACACATCCTCACAAACAATGTTAGTAATTGAATAATCTATACTCAAATGCTTTTATTATCATCAAAATCAATCTACGATCAACAATCTCTTTCTTTTTGATGACGATAAAACTTTGAGTATATGTGCAATAAAAATAGATAATGTATTTCAATGCACTTTACTAATATTTATTATGAAGTATAGATTAAGCATATGAATAATCATTTCATGAATGTTCTTAATTAATCTTTTGGTTCATTGCACATATTTTATATACTCATATCAAAATAATATTTTAATTCAAATCAATAAGTATTAATATTTCAAGCATCAAATTAATGAGTATTTTAATAATTAATTTATTAAGCATATACTCAATATTTTTCTTTCTCTTTTTGACAACATCAAAAAGGTTGATAAAAATCATCAAAATCAATAATATATAAGAATGTATCAAAATGAGAGATATATCAAATTCAAAAAATTAATTCAAATGAATTTACTCTCCTTTGAAAACTTATTTTTTGATTCAAAACATACTTAAAACCTTTCTTTGTTTTTTTTTTTCAAAATTGGCTTGAACTCAAATATCAAAGGCTCTCCCTCTTTTTGAATGAATATAATTTTTTAATTAGATTTTAAAATAAGTACTTGTAAGCTTTAAGAGGAATAGAGCTTTCCAAAATATTAGAATATGAAATCAAGCATAATATATACTTTAATATTCAATCTTTTTTAAAAAAAATAGTTAATTAAATTCAAAAAAGATATATATCAAGTATGTATCAAGCAAAGTAAAAAAATAATATTAAGATAAATAATAGTCATCATATTTTCAAATTTTATTGCTTTGAGTAAAAAATTATTTCAACACAAATAATTCATAAGAGTTTTGCAATGCTCATCAAAAATTCAGTATCAAATTTGAATTTTTAAATGAGTTTCAAAATTGAGTTTAGAAATTTATTTTTGAGAAAGAATATGATATAAATTTAGTTTAACTCCAATCATTAGCTAAGAATGATCATGCAAATCAAGTTTAAAAGGTTGGCATATAAAAATTTTTGTATTATATTTATAAATGAGCTTCAAAATTAGAAGCATCTATCAAAATTAATTTGTTTGAAATAAAAATATATTTTAAATTTAATTTAACTCTAATTTATCATAAAAGATGATTTGGCAATCAAATTAAGCAAATTAAATAAAATAAGCACATGAAAGCTCAAATTAAAAAGGTAAGTGATTGAGAAATTAAGTTAACATTTAATTTTTCTTAACTTAAATCAATTAATATTTTCAATCAAGTCAAATTAGAAAATATCTCTCTTTCTATTTTTCATATTTATAGCTGAATTAATTTACTTTTCAACTTTTTTCCCCTTTTTATTTTGGAAAGAGCATATTTTAAACTTTACAATTGTTCTTACTCCTCCTTTTTCTTTCAAGTTGTGTTTCTTTAATTAATTACATATTTATCTTTAATTAGTACCAATTGAGTAACTAATTCATCTTAAATAAATTCTTTTTCTTACTTTTGCAAACAAAATTATTTTAAAATTTAAAAGCATAAGCATCAATTAAGTGAATTAAACATTAATTAATTCAAATATCAATCAAACAAAGTATTCACTTAAGAAGACACCAATTTTTTAATAATTTATCTTTTATCAAAATTCAAAGGACATTTATAAAGGAATGTATACAATAAGAATAAATATTAAGAGGATCCAAAAGAGTATGGCATGAACATCTATCAAAAAGATTTTTTGTTTAAATTTAAATCTTCCTTGCTATTAGAAATATCACTCAATTAAATTCTGAAAAATGTATGAGATTCTTTGAATTTATCTCAAATGATATCATATTAAGAGTATATCAATGTGAAATAGATTTGAGACATCATATTTAATATTTTTGCTAAAAAATAATGTAATAAAATCCAAGGCAAGAATGATACCATTGATACCAAGAGTGAAAATTTTCTTAGAAAGAAACTTCTTGATACTAATTAAAAAATAATTAATTTTATATTATTTTTTTTTAAAAATCAAATCAGACAGTCATTTCTTTGAAAGATCTTTTTGATACCAATTAAACTAAAATTTAGACCAAATCATGATTTTTTTGATAGATCAATATCACTTAAGGATTAATTTGCAAATTCAGCTTGATGCCAATGATTTTAGTTTTGAATTGATATAGATAAATTAATTCAAATCAAATAATTTTAAAGATTTAAAATGATAAATTAATTTAAATTAATATTAGCTAATCAGTCAAGGTAAATCATAAAAAAAAATTTAATTATTTTTTAAAAAGATTATATCTTCCTTTTCTTAAGAAATATTAAGTAATTAGGTTCAAAAAAGATATATTTTTTTAGTTTGTCTAAAATGATATCACATCAAAAATATAGCTGTGCAAAATCAGATTTAAAATATTTTTTTTTTGTCAAAAGATAAATCAATCAAATTCATAGCAAATAGTAAGTCATTTGATACCAATTACTTAAAATTGAAGTTTTCTTTTAATGTTTAGCTTTAAAGATAAATGATAACTTTCTTGAAACATCTTGCTTAATATTAATTTCAAAAGATTCAAGATGTCTATTTTTCAATTAATCAAAATAAAGTATAAATATTCACTAATAATTTTTTTTAAAGAAAATAGTCAAATCGATGATCAAGAAAATATTCAAATAAATTTAGGGGATCAAAAAGTAATCAATTAGGGGTATGAAAATCAAACAGATCTTGTATGATCAAATCAAGAAGAATCTAGATAATGGTTCTATGGAATTTGGTTCAACTAGAATTTTTTAAATCCTTAAGATAAAACTAAGATGCAATGCAAATTAACACTTCAAACACTAGATCTTTTATGATTGAATGTTTAATCTTCAAGTACTTAGGTCATAAAATTTTTAGGAGAATTTGATAATTAAGTATCTTATGGAAAAATATTAAAATTTATTTAATTTATAAGTTTAGCATCCAAATAATTTTACATATAATTAAGCTCATAGCAATTTAGGTTTCTTAAATAATTGAAGATCAATATAGCATGATACAAAGAATTGAACCAGCATGCTGAATTTAGAATAAAATAAAGAGCTTAAAACAAATAATCAACATGATATACTAGTTTTAAGCAATATATCAAAATATTTAAGTCATAGAGTATGATCATTATAAGCAATGATGAATCATTAAAATCAATCAAATATACTTAATAATTATACTAATTAATAATTAAAATATATTTAATAAATAATGATAGTATGATGTGAGAAAAATTTAGATTTTATTAAATAGCATCATCCATCCATTTTCATTTCCAAGGCATCCATTCAAAATATTTTTATCTTTATATTCTATTGGATCCTTGGTGAACCTGCAAAGTCATTTGTTAATCTTTGGTACCCAAGTCATCTTGGATCCATAGATGTTAGAGCACATAATTTTTTTTGAAATCTAAATTTGTTTGATTAAAGTTTGCCTATTTCTTCTAATATTGCATTCAGAAATTTTATGATCAACTTTATTACATTTAAAGTATTTAATTTAATGATTTTGAGTTTAAGCTTTGTTGAGCATATTTTTGTCAAATTTTTGTTTTCTTATTAAATCATAACCAATTCTAGGTTTGTCAAAAATAGCTCTTTGATTATTTAAAAATGGCTTAAAGCTTTTGAGATCCAATTGTAAATTTTTCAATCATAGACTTTAAGCTTTCAATCTCTTTCTTTAGTTTAATATTTTATTCTAAAAGAGATTTTTTAGATTTATTCTTTTTTTAGTAGTAAATCTTAATATATTAAGTTCTTCTTTTAACTTAAGATTTTCTTCAACTATAGATTTTTTAATTTTAAAAATCTTTCTTTTTCTTTACTTAGACATTCAATTTATTTCAAAAATTCTTTCTTTTCTTTAGTCTCCTTTTTCATATTTTTCAATAGATCTTCTTTTTCACTTAAAATTTTATTTTTCTCTTCAGCCAAAGATAAAGTTAAATTTTTAATCTCTTTATTTTTCAATCTTATCTTTTTGAATTCATGCATTAAATTGTTAAAGGCCTCAAACAACTCATCAAAAGTGAAATAAAAAAAGGTATTAATGTTTACCTCAACGTCATTGGCCAAGAGGCAAGAATTTGTAGTTCTTTCTTTCTCTTTCTCATTTTTCTTTTTCTTATTTTGCTCCCCCTCAATTGATGCTTTTTTTTCTTTATTTTTTTTTTCTTTCCATCCTCATGAGCCATGAAGCATATGTTGGAATGAGCTTTCTTATCTTCTTTGGAGCTTGATATTTCTTCTTATTTTGCTTTCTCAAAAATAGTTTTCAATTTCTTCCAAACTTATTTTGCTAAAATGCAAAAAAAAAATTAGATTGAACTCATTTAAATCTAATGAACAAAAAAGCATATTTAAAGCCCTAGTATTTAGTTGGGTCATCTCCTTATCATGCATGATCAATGCATTATGGGTGTGTGAGCCATCAATAATAATTTTTCATAAATTATAGTCATCTACTTATATGAATATTTTCATCCTAGCTTTCTAATAGGTAAAATTTGAGCCATTAAAAAGTGAGGGTCTATCTATGAAATGATCTTCATTAAAAAAAAATTCTATTTTGGATTGCCAAAATCTTTAGCTCTAAATGGTTAGGTCAATAATCAATAATAGAGTATCTACTCTGATATCAATTGTTGCCCAAAGCTACCAATCCAAGAGGAGGGATGAATTAAGTTTATAAAATTTTTGATCAAATTTAACTCTGCACAAGTATGTGCTTTACTTAATTTAATTCAATAAAATTAACTAGTGTATACAATGAAATCAAGTGTGAATAAACTTAAGAAGAGTTAATCTAAATTAGTAAGTAATTGGCAATTTAAAGCATGCAAGATATGTAAAGCAATAGAGAAGAAAACACAATACAAATGCATAAAGATTTTATAGTAGTTTGGTGCAATCCCATACCTACGTCCACTTTCAAGCTCTTCTTGAAAATTTTACTATAATCCTAGATTATAGTGTGTTTGTTTTAATCCAGGATCATAAATAAATTCAGTTGGTTTTGTTGGGCTCACCAACCATAATCCTGCACCGATAGTTTTTTTGGGATTACTATAAACTAGTTGATTTTACAGACTCACTAACCAAAATCTATACACCATCCAATTATCGGCTTGGACCAGTCTATACCCCAAGTTTTTTCTTCTAAAAAAAATTATAAAGAAAATAAAAATACAAGTGTAAGTTTCAACATCAAATAAAAAATAAAAATTAAAACTCTTTAAAGCTTGAAGAAGTTATTGTTGGATTGCTCAAATGATGCTTCAACTTCTCTTCTTGATGCTTGAGAGGATGTGAAAGATGATGAAGATAGATCCTCTTGAAAGCTCTCTGATTTTGAAGCTTGATTTCTCTTCTTTTTCCTTTTTTTTCTAGGTATTCAATGGAGCTAACAATTTGAGTGAATATTTATTTTTAATCCATTTTCTTACTTTTTTCATTGAGTCTCTAATCTTTCATATGCTTAAAAGTGGCTGAAGAAGGAGTTTTAACCATTGGAAGGACTAAAATAGCCGTTGGAGTGAAAAATTAGCCATTTAAAGTAGTGCAGAAAACTAGCCATTACCGTCACTGGGCCAGCTCAATTTTTGACTGGGTCAGCTTAGTCCAAACTGGGTTGACTCAATTTTCAATTAGATTGGCTTAGCCCCCTAGGTCTTGAAAATATAATTTTCTATACTTTCTATCTTTTGCTTCTACTAAGACTAGATCGACTCAGTTCTAAACTAAGTTGATCCAGTTTACGTGCCATGCATGCCAAAGATTGTTTTGATCATTTCTTCTCTAAATTAATTTATAGGCTAGATTTGCCTTAACTTGAATTTATCCTCATTAAAATATCAAAAATACTTAAAATATTTATGAGCTTTTGAGATTTATAACTACACATCCTCATAAACAACTTTAGTAATTTAACAATCTATACTCAAATACTTTTATTATTATCAAAATCAATCTAGGATCAATAATTGCAACATTATTAGCGATTGCTATGGGACTATTAGCAACGACATTTAGTCGTTGCTAATAGTTAGTATTCTTATAGTGGAATAAATATAATGTATTTCAATTAATTTACTAAAATAAAACATGAAGTTACTAAATAGTACATGTAAGAATACACTTCATGAATGTTTGAAAAAAATTTTCACCAAAATTTAATACATATATGTGGTCATTTTATATAATTAACTTAAGCAAACAAATGAACATTTAAGCATTTCAAGTATGTGATCAACTCAAGTAATTTAAGCATTTGCTCAATGCATACTATCTTCTCCTTTTTGACAGCATCAAAAAGATTTAAAGATATCATCAAAATCAACTCAAATTCAAGTAAATAAATATTAAATTTTAGAATTTAATTTGAGTTCTCCCCCTTTTTAAATTTAACTAGAATTAAACTTTCAAATTCAGATAAAGATAATAAGACTTCTCCTCCTTTTTGAAAGTATCAAATTTAGATTTTATGACATCTCCTCCCTTTTGAGAGTATTGAAAATTTGTAACAAATTCAAGTTAAGATGAATAAAATTTCTTTCTTTTTTCAATTCAATTTTGAGCAATATAGATTCAAAAACATTTCTCTCCTTTTTGAATAATATAGATGTAATGCGTAAAATATTAAATTTAGTTTAAAATTTTCTTTAAGCCTTAAGGATCTAGGAAAGATATAAATTTTCAATACAAAAGATTTTGAATGGATCAAGCAAAGCAAATCATAAAATATATACTATTTTCCAAAGCTCAACTCTTGAGAGGTACCAATCAATTAAGTCAAGAAAATTATCAATTTTTGGAACATGTCTCAAATGATATAATATTAAGAATGTACCAGAGTAAAGTAAATTTGAGATAAAATAATTTTTTCTTTTTGTTAAAAGATAAAACAATAGTACAAGACAAAAATAATCTATTTGGTACCACTTATGAAAATTCACCTAAGGATAAAGCTTGTTGCTTAGAAAGAATAAGCTTCTTGATACTTATTGCTTTGAAATTTAAATTAAAAAATATTTTTTCTAAAAATTTCTCTTAATACACTTAAAGATACCACTTGAAGATTTAAAAAGAATAATTTTAAAATTTATTTCATAAAGATGATCATTCGGAGCAAAATATTTTATAAATTATGCTTGATACCAATTAATTTTCAAAAATGATGATAAGATCAATAATTAATTCAAAGTTCATTTCTCCTTTTAATTTTGATTTCTCCCCCATTTTTAAGAATAAAAATCATAAATTTATTTTTCTTAATTCTCTGCTTTTTCTTTTAAAACATGCACATCCATTTAATTTAAAAAAGCATTCATTTCTCCTCCTTTGTTTTACAAACAAAAAAACATATTTTCAATCAAAACAATAAACATAAGTATAAACATCAAACACACTAGATTGTCATAAAAAATCAAATTTTTATTGATTGACAAAATATGATTACTAAATATGATGAAAGCATGAAAACATACAAATCAACAATCAAGATAGCAAGATATAAACAATTAAGAGAGCATGTAGATTTTAAAATAAAAAAGAATATATATATATATATATATATACACACACTTGTTATGATCAATACATTTCAAACATTCAAGATAAATAGTAAAATTATCACAATATGCATGCACATGAAGCATCAAAATTAATCACCTAAGCAAAATAAATTCAGTAATCAGTGATGGTATAATGTAAAAAGATTTAGCTACCAAATGTCATCACCCATCCTTTGGAGTTTTAAGCATCCATTTTTCAAGAATTTATACCTTTTATATTCTTGGATGTGCTAGGCATACCTATAAAATTATTTTTTAAGTTTTGGTATCCAAGCTTTATTGGATCCATTGGAGTTAGTGCACATGGTAATATTTGATATTTAATCTTTAAAAATCTTTTTATTTTTATAAAAATAAAAAAGTAAACTTAATTTATTTAATTCTTTATGTTTAAGGTTTTATTATCAAAAATATTTAAAAATTAACTTTTGTGTGTCTCCATATTCATATATAATTTTATCATAAATTCTTTAATAATAGATAGTTTATGATTACTTTTGTTTCTACTACAATAAAGTAATAATGATTTTTGATATAAAAATATTGATATTTTTATATTATATTTTATCTTAAATATTTTTTAATCTTAATATTTTAATACAAGTCTGATCGAACTAATGATCTATATATAATAATACTAAGAATATATATATATCTCTGTGTGTGTGATAATATATTTGATGGGATTAGTATGACTAAACTAAGCTCTATATAAAAACTAACAAGTTAACTTTTAGCAACATTTTTCCAAAATTTGGTAAATTATGATATTATTTATTAAAATATTAAATACCATAATAATGGTTCTAATTTTCAGCATTTCAAGTTATACGGTGTCAAATATAAATTTATAGCAATATTTATAATAAAGTACTATTAATAAAAAAATACTTGTTGAAAGATAGCAACTTTTTTTACTAAAATACAATAAAAAAATATTTAGTGGTATATAATAAGAAATGCCATAAGCGATTTACCTCCCAAAGTTATATTTGAAGTTATATTTGTTCTAGTGATCATAGTTATGGAAAAATAGTCAATTCACATGGCTTGTAATCTCAATTATAATTAGAAATCATAATTTTATTTGTGAGTGCCATAAAGCTTCATATCAAACCTCTAAAATATATATTTGAACCAAGTCTTGTGCACTAGGCATACTTCCAAACATGCCTTGGTTGTGCCACAAATAAATTTATCATTTACGTAAGAACCTTAAAATTATCTCATGTAGGAGCTACTAATGGTACTATTGCAAAGGTTTCGATAATTTTAGAATTTTGGAATCTATTACATGTATCTCTATTATTATTACCAAACTTGCAAGAGGATCATTCTTGTTTTTAGAAAAAGGTAATGGTAATAATACTTGATTTAAGAAAGCCTCAAAGACAAAGAGAAGTTATTATTAGATAAGTGTGATGAAAAGCATGAGATGGCTAAGCACAACTTTTGTCTTAGAAGCTTAGTGTTCTTCTTTCCTTCTTTTTTCTTCTCATATCTCTCTCTCCTACTCACACACATGCCCACACAAAATTAGAATATGGTTCATGTAAATTAAGGGCCCATCTCATTAGACTTGAAGATGCAACCAAGCGAAGTAACTAGTGTAACTTGTGTCATGCCCCCAATCCAGCATCTGGATCAACCACATGACATGGCTACACGAATCCTAGAGCAATGCCCTATGTTGCCCAGAGGTGACAACCTAAGAAGGGAGGGTGAATTAGATTTATAAAATTTTTGGCCAAATTTAATTCTACACAAGTATGTGCTTTACTTAACTAAATTCAATTCAATAAATTTAACTACTGTATGCAAGAAAATCAAGTATGAATGAACTTAAGCAAGAGTTAATCTAAATTAGTAAGTAATTAGTAATTTAAAGCATACAAGATAAGTAAGGCAATAAAGAAGAAAGCACAACACAAATGCACAAAGATTTTATAGTGGTTCGGTGCAACCCCGCACCTACGTCCACTCCCCAAGATTTTCTTAGGAATTCTACTATAATCTTAGATTATAGTGCATTTGTTTTAACTCAGAATCATAAATAAATCTAGTTGATTTTACCAGACTCACCAATCATAATCCTACATCGATAGTTTTTTCGGGATCACTATCAATCCGATTGATTTTCTAGGCTCACCAACCAAAATCTATACACTCTCCAATTACTGGCTTGGACTAGCATACACCCTAAGTTGCTTTTTTCTTAAAGATACTTGTAAAGAAATAAAAAATATAACTATAAAAATTTAGCTCAAAACTAATAGCAAAAAAAAACTCTTTTGATGTGCAGAGAAGATATTGAATATGTGTTCTTTGGTAGCTTCTCTTCTCTTCAAATAATGTTGAGAGACTTGCTTGACGTGTTGTGAAAGATGACTCTTGAATGCCCTCTAAATTTGAAGCTTAAATCTCTCTCTTTTCTCTTATTTTTGGATATTTAATATAACTTCCTTTCCTCGAATGATTTTTTTCTTCAATCCTTAATCTCTTAATCCAAAATATTTTTCTCACTATTTTTATACTTAAGAGTGACTTTTGAGTGAGTTTTGGCTGTTAGCAAGCTTGGACTAGCCATTGGAGTAGAGAATGCCCCATTGAAAAAGTGCAGAAAACTAGCCATTGCAGTCTTTTTCGATATTAGGGTCGACATCTTTCCTTCAAGTATCGATATTTTTTCTTCAGGTGTTGACACTTTTTTTCAGATGTCGATACTTCCTGAAATTTGAAGGATTTCTACACTCTGTCTTCTATTCTATGCAATAGAGGTCAACCCTGGGATCATCTTCTAGCATAGAGATCATCCTGGAGGTTGACCTCACGCACGCCAATCCGTGCCAGTGCGTGCCAAAATCTTGGAGTCGACACCTTTGCTCCTGGGATCAACACTTGGACTTCTTAAACTTTAAAAATTTGAACCTTTTGCCTCATTTTAGGATAGGGATCGACACCTTTAGCCTTAGGATCGACATCTGAACTTTTCAAACTTTAAAAACTTGAACTTTTTACCACGTTTTAGGATAGGAGTCGACACTTTTAGCCTTGGGGTCGACACATTCAAGTTAGAAACTCAAAAATTTTTCTTTATGAAGCCCTTGACTTGGTGATTTTATGTAGATCTTTTCTCAAATTAATTTTTCAATTTAAGTACCTGAAAAGACCTACATCCACTCATGAGACATATGGTTAAATACTCAAATACTCGAAGTTTGGCAATCATCAAAATCAATCATGGGATCAACAATCTCTTTCTTTTTGATGATGGCAAAACTTTGAGTATATATATAAAAATAAAGTTAATGTGTTTCAAAAGCTTTGCTAGTATAAGTTATAAAGTGATAATATATACAATTATTAGTGCACACTTCATAAAGGCTCTCATTTAACTTAAATTTAGATATTTCAGGCATTAACATGAACTATATTATAAGCTCAAGCATAACATATACTTAACAAATCCTCGTTTTCTTTTTGACAACATCAAAAAGCTTATGGGAATGATCAAAGATGTCTCATCAAAATCAAGAAAATTTTAAATTAAGTTCAAGAGAGTATCAAATTTAAACTTCATGAATATTTAACATGAAAAGTAAGCATATAGGATGTCAAATTCATATTGATGTCACTTTTTCTCTTTTAAAAATATTTGAATCCTAATTTTATCAAGATATTTAAGGGATAGAGCTAAAATTTTATTTGATACCATTAAAGTAGACTTTCGATTTAGGTTCAAAAATTAGAGTTTTTTTTTAAATAAATAAATGAACATGATAGTTATTCTTTCTTTTTCTCAAAAGAATTCTAATAATTCAACTTGAAAAAAGTATGTAGCTCGAATGTATTGAATAAAAACAATTCATCAAATGATGTTCTAATTTTGAAAGTATCCTATATGATAGAACTTAAAATTATTTTTACATCTTTAAATGAGTCTCAAGTTTGAAGGAGTGTTAAATTCAGCTTATTTGTAGTATAGAAAATATTGTAAATTGACTCTAAGTTAACTCCTATTAATTTTTCAAAGAAGTATGGTAATATAGTCAAGTAGATCAAAAATAATAAGCATATGTGAATCAAAGGATGAAATTGAATTTTCTTAGCACAAGTCAATTTGAATCTTTCAGGATTATATATGATTTATCTCAAAAAAAAAAGGGTTTAGAGTATGTTTCAAAATCAATTAAACTTTAATTAATTGTTAAAAGTTTAAACTCCAACATCATTCAAATTATGCAAGTTAAGATTGAAAATTTAGAAGCACATGAAAGCTCAATGGTATTATGCAATGAATGTTCATTGATACCAACATAAGTCACTTAGTAACTTCAAACAAATCAAAATATTTCTCTTCCTTTTTCTTTCAAATTGGGCATATTTAAAAAGAATTTAGCATTAAAAATTAGATTCATGATATTTAAATGAATTTTCGATCACATAATTATTTTTTCTTTAATATTTTCTCCTCCTTTGTTTTACAAACATAGCCACTTTCATAACTAAGTGAAATTTTGAGATCACAAAGCATTGATTGAGTGAGGCAAATCATTAGTTAATTCACATATCAAACAATCAATCAAATCATTCATTAAAGTCTTAAAATTATTTCTTTTTATGTTAAATATTTTTATTATTCTTCCATTTTAATGAGCAATTTTTTTTTCATTTTTTTTAGATTATCAAAATTTAACATTTATATTCATTTAAATTATGATTCTTTAGAATTTGCACTCCCTTAGTTTTGTAGCAAAATCCAAAATCAAAGATATAAAATGATAATAAAACATCAAGAAATTTTAATATTGATCAAAATATTTTAATATTGATCAAGGCATCATATTTTTCAAAAGAGAAATATCTTTTCATTTGCTCCAAAAGTTATTTACATGAATTGATTACATATGAGGTCAAAATGCAAACTCCTATGTCTTGACAAAAAGTGGATTGCTAGGAAACTCTAAGGCTACATAAGTAATGTCCTAGCATCCTAAATGAAAGGATCGGGCTCTAAGAACTAGGATCAGGTGGAGGAGAAGAACCAATATCTGTAGAAGGCTATCCAGAAGCATCTATCCTCATAGCAGAGATTTCTTGAATCAATCAAGTAGTCTCCTCTCTAAGCAATGACATGGCCTCTGAGGTGAGTTGCTGAATCTTTGAGCTGACAGCTGCCACTATCCTTGAGAAAACCCTCTCAACCAATCAGTCCTCATCTAGTCTAAAGTGTGATCTATCTGAGCTCTCTAGACGATCCATCGAAGCTTCTGTAGTCTTATAAATCTGCTCTACTGATGGTGCTGGCTTTGTTGGCTCCTCCATCAAATATCTGGCATAGGTACAATAGGTGGAGTCTCAACTAGAACCTCTGTCTGTATCTGAGCTCCTCAATGAACCCAACGAACACCCTATCTCTCAAAACCCATACGTTGCAGTGAGTGTTCATTGTATGTATTTGTATGCATCGGGACTTTAAAGGTCTCTCCACCAAAATCTACTCCATGCTCTTGAAAAATCAAAGTTAAGGCCATCCCATAGGGTAGAAAAGTCTTAGATCTCCCTATCGTATCCTCCATATATCTGATCATAAGTGATGGAAGGTTTAGGAGGATCTCTCAAATCACATGGTACATGAAAGATATGTCTCTTGCAGCTACAAAATCAAATCTACCAATTTTAGGAAAGAAAATCCTGCTGGTAATATGATGTAGGAGGCGTATATCAGTAGATAACTAATTGGCAATCACCTCCTCTAAATCACTGATATCCTCTCTCCCTAAAATATATTTGAGCCCTTTTGATCTCTTTTCAAGTTTATCAATTTAACTTTCTTCAGCTCTCATCCTCAGAAATCTTTTTAACTTTTTGCTGTCAAAAATAATTAAAACTCTTTTCACCTCGGATTCAATGACCCCATCTCCACTCTTTAAATTTGAATAAAATTCCCTGACTAGATTTGGGTAGGTCAAAACATTCAGGGAGAAAAAGAATTTCCATCCTAAATTTTTAAGTTTTCTTCCAAATTCAAATCCATTTCTTTCCAAGAATCCGAAGTCTACTTTTCTACTTGTTGAAATAACCCATGAGACTACGATTGAGCGGGAGGGAGTGGCTCTCAAAGATGAAGAAGCCGTAGGAGGAGGAGATGACATTGCAGATGGTGGAGATGAAGCTGTCGGAGAGAGAGGAGGTGATCTTTGCTCGGCATGGTGCTTGGAACATCGTTCACGAAGAGGGGACAGAGAATGGGATGCCCTAGGGCTCGGAGAACCCATACGGGGTCTCATTTTTTGTCGTGCGATCCGCTTCACATGCGGTGCCATCTTCCAAAACATGGGAAGGAGAGAATGGAGAAGTATCTTGGAAGGTTTAGATGGGATAGAGAGGGGTTTGGAGAGCCTTGTTTGAAGGTGCGAGTGAAAAAAAGAAATAGGGCAGGGATGGCTTGATTTTTTTTTTTAAAAGATCCTATCCGTAAATGGCGCACTTGCAAAAAGTATCAACTGAAATCAACTTGAATTTGAACTTCCAAATTTGGAAATTTCGTCATTCAAACACTGTTGGGCGACCATATAGAATGTTAGGAGTCATGTTAGATATATGTGCCCTAGAAGCCAGAATTGGCTGACACTTGTAATACACTTCTAGGGGCAAAATTATAATTTTGACTAATAATCAATAAAATGGGTTATTTTCTATCACATATGTGTATTTAGTGTCTGTGATACATCCTTTGAGTTAATGGTAATGATAATTCATATTTTTAAGAGTTGAAAATTTAAGACATGAATAATCATTATTAACTCATAAAATGCTTCCGACCATAGGATCATCACGAGGATGGTGATTGATCCGGAAGGTTGGTGTACAATCGCTTCTCTTTAGTAGATGAGTCTTGAGTCTACGGTGTGGGAGACACCGGAGCGAGAGTACAGATACTCATTAGAGAACGAGGGCACTGAGCGTGACCACCTCAAGTAGTCATTAGGGAAGTCTACCTTCTCGTCAATGACTGACTCGATGCTGCAGTAGTGTGTCTGGTTCTTTGACCTGAGGTGCATCGGCAGTTCACCTTGAGGGTGTTATAGTTTGACTACACCATTACTCGGTCTCCTAGCCATATGGAACCCTGAGGTGTATGTTGGCTATAGCATGTTCATTGTAGGAACTGGATTGCATCAAGATGGAATCTATCTACCTCGGTGGTAGAGGAGCAGCCCTATGATGATCATGAGAATCAAGTCCAGAAGCCCATGGCCATGGCAGAGTGAAATAATAGAAAGAGTTTCTATTTAGATTTTCACATTGGACTCGAATCGAATGATTACATCATATGACAGAGACTAGGGTTTGACGAGTTCACCTTAACCCTAATCTGATCGGGGCTCAAGATAGAAGAACTTAATCACACAGGTAGCTGCACCAAGAGGTTCGCATTCAGCTCTGATGGGTTGCCACCATATACTGCTAGGTGTCACTGGTGGATTTTGGGAGCAATTAGAATGATTTAGATGATCGATCATTCTAGCTGTTCGAATCAGAAGAGTTCTGATCCATCGAAAGGAGTTTCGATGATGTCGATGATAGAGATCATGACATATATCCCATTACCATACAGAACTGAACCTAACTGGGTCACACAAACAAGGGTTTGAATCTGGTGATCATCAATTGAACTGATCTAGTTCAATTGATCTGAATGAGATTCATTAGGTTCAAGGAAAATCGTGCTAGCACTCGATTGAACCTAACGTTCTTCTTTTACTATCATAAATAAGTTGTCCTGACTGAGCCAAAGGAGTTTGTGCTCAATCAGAGGCCTTCATATGGTCTGACTGGAGGTTGTCCAAGTCAGAAAAGGTTGTCTTATTTTGTAAGACATTACCTGCCATTTTTGGTCACCTGCCATTTCTTGTTCTTTGACTTTGGTCAAAAGTCTACCTTTGACTGGTCAAATGTTGACCATTGACACTTTGACTTTTTGACCACATGTCACATGCACCTATTGGAGAGCTGGTGGGGGCCTTGTCCCCCTGCCAGAACCTGGCAAGGAGGAGGGCGCACGCCACCCTTGGCGTGTGCCCAAGTTGGAGGCGCCTAGGAGTCCTTGTTGGACAAGGACTCCATCTCCTTTTTGGATTCCAATTAGAGTTCTCCTAAGAACCAAAGTTTGACTGGTCTTAGGCACCCTCTAAGGAGGAATCCAGGGGACTCTATTCCCACCAATCAGATTTAGATCTGATTTCACAAAGGGTTGTGATTGGTTGGGAAGAAGAGGAGTTGGATCACGCTTAGTCTATAAATAAGACCCTGCGCCCAACTCAAGAGTATCTAAGAATTGAAAATTCCCATGCCCCAAGGCTGCCTCTCCTCTCCTTCCTCCATGCCAAGTCCATCTTCTCCCTCTCCTCTCCACGTCCAAAGAGTTTTGGATCCTTGGTTGGTGCGATTCCAGATCAAGAGAAAGGCGATCAAAAGCTAGAAGGCTGCGCTGCTGCAAAGGACGACTGCTGATCTTCAAAAGGAGTTTTGAAGATCCTCCAGATCAGATCCAGATCTGATTTTTGGATGTGATAGAGAAGAAGAGGATCTCCAGATCCAAGCCCGAGTGGATACCGGTAGAGGCCAGGCGCTTGCGTGGCTAGATCCAGAACCTTCCGCTGCAAATCAGGATCATCAAGGGTAATAGGATTACCCAATCAAGGTAAATTAAATTTGATTTAATTTATCTAAATTTTATTTTAATTTATTAAAATAATAAGAATTAGATCTAAAATATCTCAAGATCTGATTAGATCAAAGAAAAAATTTTTGAAATATATCTCTTGATCTGATCAGATCTGAACGAACCTGGATCCAAAAAATCAGGATTTTTCCTTCAACTGGTATCAGAGCCAAGGTTCTAAAAGTATTTAGATCTAATTTTAAATTTATTTTAATTAAAAAAATAAAGTGATTTTAGATGTCACATGAGATGTGATCAGATCTGAAATCAAAAAAATTAAAATTAAATGATTTGGATCTAAGATTAGAAAATATGCATGACTAGTTCTAAAATAGAATAGTTCTATAGAATAGCATGCATTTTTGATTTAATTTGATTAAATCATATTTTAGATCTATTTATTTACTATTTTTGATATTATATAATTATTATAATAACATCTAAAAAATAGCAAATAAAAATTATTTAATTTTAAATATCATATGAGATATGATTGATGCATGTCTAGACTAGTTGTAGAATAGTTCTACATAATTATCTAGATTAGAATTTATTTTGATATTAGATCAATTTAAATCTAATTTTTTAGATTATTATGAGATAATTTAGATCTAAAAATATGCATGATTTCGATACATGAGATGTATGCAAAATATGCCATGATTAGATCTAATTTATATATGAGATATATGATATAGATCTAAAACTGTTTTGTAGTATTGCATGTTCCTGATTAAGGCGTTCCTCTTGGCCGTCCGGTCATAAGAACGAAGAAGGGTTTAAAGGCCCTCTCTTCCCATTCGATGGGGTGTTCTTATGATGTGTAGGGGTGCTGCGTGTTCGTCCTTAATCAGAAACCCAAAACTTACTTTCTGCAAAACCCTAGATCCTGAAACCCTAGGATTTATTGTGCATATTTTGTTTATGAACCCTACTTAATTAAGAATTAAGTTTATGGAATATTAATTAGGTCTAAAATTGAGAATTTCAGATCTAAGACATATTCATAATACTGGGTTCGGGCTTGGGTAGCTCAATTAGGTCTAAGCGGTTGATCAAACCGAATCAAGAGTTGGTTAGATGGGATCAACAATGCTTAAATTGACCAGCCTAATAGGATTAAGTCTGGGTCAAGATCGAGTCACGATCAAGCAAGACCTAATTAGGCTCAGAGGTTAGAGTCTGGATTGTAGGCTAACCCAATTGGTTCTGACTCAACAATTTGGTGTCTAAGGTAAGTTTGGCACATACGACCGACTGGATTTTTAATTGGAAGCTACTCGACCTGAATGCGTTCTTGTACGAGTTAATGGCATATTCCTTCCACCGGTCTCACTTACCTGGCCATATCTGTTGACACAGTTCTGATCTGAGGTGGTCAATAATCCGAGCTAACCCATGCCACTAGGTTAGTCATAATTGTTATGACTAATGCCAAGTCTAGTTTAATGAGACCTGAATCAATTCTCCCTAAGAAAAGATTAAGTCTGAGGTCTTCCACCATTGTAGATGTGCGGGCCCTTCCGGGGTTGATTGTTCTCGGCTGGATACAGTGGCTCAGTTGCACCGGGAAGATGCAACCATGTCTATTAGGCATTGGATGCTATGGGCTGGAGGATGAGTTGGGCTCAATATTTTGGATACGGTGAGAGACTCAATTAGGAACCCAGTCTATGCAAATGGTGGGTCTGACTTAACTAAGGAGTGGATCAATATTTCGGATACGGTGAGATTCATGAATTAGAGACCAAGTTTGGGTGCACCATGATTAGAGAATCATTGAACAAGAGTTGTTCACTCATTGGCTAACCCATCACCAATAACTGTTAGGTGAGGTGATGAGTCAGTTGGTGAGACCGCACCACCCACTAGAAATCATTAATCATGGAGATTTTTCGCATCTCTACAGAGGGAGTGTAGGGATCCGAGAAAATAGTGGGAGCTAATTTGTTTAAAAATAAAATTCCTAAATAAATTGGTCAAGTCAAAATTACAGTATCTAACTAGAATCTTTGACTCTCTACAGGAAAAATGTCTGCGTCCAACCCATTGGCACGTATCCTGGACACACACATAGACTGACTGGACCCAATTATAAAGATTGGCTCAGGAACTACAAAATTATTTTGGGTTTCAGAGAAGTTAACCCATGTGTTTGGACCAGGACCCTCCCACCTTACCAGCCGTCCATCCACTGAACAGAGAGCGTCTCTGGAAAAATGGATTAGACGAAGATAATAAGGCCAGATATTACATGTTGGGCTCGATGTCTGATGAGCTCCAGCGCCAACATGAAGATATCGGGACTGCTCGCCAAATGTTGGCTCACCTGCAGGAGATGTTTGGTGAACAGAGTCGCGCAGCCAAATATCAAGTCACGAAATGACTTTTTAAGGCTAAGATGCGTGATGGGCAGTCAGTCCAAGATCACTGTCTGACAATGATCAAGGACATGGAAGAGCTTGAGAAGCTCGGTGTGAAGTTGGACTTGGATCTGCAGAATGATATTATTCTGCAATCCTTGACTGATGCATATGGGCAATTCATCATGAATTACCACATGCATAAACTTCAAAATTCCTTGGCCGAATTAATGAATATGCTGGTTACCGCTGAGCTTTCTATGAAAGGTTCTAAAGGCTCAGTTCTTGCTATGGAACGGACTTCTTCCAAAAGAAAGTCTTATGGAAAGAAAAAGAAGTCTGTGAAAAAAGCAAAAGGTGGAAGGATCAAAGAAGAAGAAGGCAGAAGCCGAAGAAAAAGGCCGATGTCAAAGGAAAGTGTTTCCATTGCAACAGCGACGGCCATTGGAAGCGGAACTGCCCTACTTACCTGGCCACCCTGAAGAACAAGAAGGAAGGTCCTTCTGGAGGTATGCTCGTTATTGAGTCTAACCTTACGGTTTCTTCTGCATCCAGTTGGGTGCTTGACTCTGGTTCTAGTGCTCATCTGTGCACTTCCATGCAGGGTCTTGAGGATAGCAGCAGGCTGAGGGATGGAGACATGATCCTACGCATCGGTAATGGAGCAAGAGTTGCTGCAGTAGCCGTGGGAACATACCCTCTTCGATTACCATCTGGTTTAGACTTAGTTTTGAAAGACTGTTATTATGTGCCTGCAGCTAGCAGGAATTTGATTTCTGTTTCATGCTTAGCACAAGAAGGTTATGTGATTACCTTCTTTAAGGACCATTGTAACATTCTTTATGAAAGAAATAAAATTGCAAATGGTTTCCTTATTAATGGTCTTTATCAGCTACATATTGATGTACCTGTTCTAACTATCGAGCAAAACGTGAATGCCAAACGACCTAGGGATAGTCCAAACGACAGATATCTATGGCACCTGAGATTAGGTCATATAGCAGAAGATAGGATCAACAAATTGGAGAAAAATGGGCTATTGAGTCCATTGACTTTCGAGTCATATCCAACTTGTGAATCTTGTCTTCAAGGCAAAATGACTAAACTCCCTTTTGTTGGACATGGGGAGAGGGCCACAGATCTCCTTGCCCTAGTACATACTGATGTGTGCGGCCCATTTGATGTGCCGGCTAGAGGCAATTTTGTCTACTTCATTACCTTTACCGATGATCTGTCTAGGTATGGGTATGTGTATCTTATGAGACACAAGTCTGAAGCTTTTGAAAAGTTCAAAGAATTCAGACATGAAGTAGAAAAACAAACTGAAAAACCCATTAAGGTTCTTCGATCAGATCGAGGAGGTGAATACCTTAGCCGGGAATTCCTAGACTATCTCAAGGAAAAATGGCATAGTCTCTCAATGGACTCCACCAGGAACACCTCAACTCAACGGGGTTTCAGAATGGAGAAATCGGACTCTATTGGATATGGTTCGATCCATGATGAGCTTCACAGACCTCCCTGATTTTCTTTGGGGACATTCATTGTTAACTTCAATTTATCTACTGAATAGGGTTCCCTCTAAAACCGTTCCTACCACACCGTATGAGATATGGCACGGTAAGAAACCAAGTCTGAGTCATCTCAGAATTTGGGGTTGTCCGGCTCATGTCAAAAGACAACAAGCGGACAAGTTAGAGTTTAGGTCCTTTAGAGCTCGATTCATAGGATATCCTAAAGAGTCATTAGGATACTATTTCTACATTCCAGAAGACCACAATGTGATTGTGAGTCGACATGCCATCTTTCTTGAAAAATAGTTTATTCAAGATAGCGGCATTGGAAAAGCAGATTAAGCTTGATGAGAAAGTCTCACAAGTACAACGAGCTAAGGACCAATTGGAACCAAATCAGGTTGAGCCAATAAGAACACTACCTCCTCCACCTCGTAGATCGGAAAGAGTTTTCCATCCCCCTGAAAGATACTTAGGTATTATTTCAGAGGAAGTAGAGGAAAATGTTCCTCGTAGGTAATGGTGCTCATGGTGATGATCCCAAAACCTACAACGAGGCGATATCAGATATCGACTCCGAGAAATGGCTAGAGGCAATGCAGTCAGAAATTGACTCGATGCACTCAAACCAAGTCTGGACCTTGGTAGATCCACCAGAAGGTATAGTACCTATTGGGTGTAAATGGATCTTCAAGAGAAAGATTGGTGCAGATGGGAATGTGGAGACATTCAAGGCTAGACTAGTGGCAAAAGGTTATAGTCAACGCGAAGGCATTGACTATCAGGATACCTTTTTCCCAGTGGCTATGCTAAAATCCATCCGCACATTGCTTGCCGTTGCAGCCTATTTCGATTATGAAATATGGCAAATGGACGTGAAAATGGCATTCTTAAATGGATATCTTGAGGAAGATATCTATATGGAACAGCCGCTAGGTTTCACATCCAGTGATATAGATCACAAGGTTTGCAAGCTGCAAAGGTCCATATATGGACTTAAGCAAGCATCTCGGAGCTGGAACACTCATTTCAATGATGTGATCAAAAGTTTGGTTTCATCAAAAATGAAGAGGAACCATGTGTGTTTTCAAAAAGGTCAGTGGGAGCGCTGTTGTCTTCCTCGTATTGTACGTGGATGACATCCTCCTTATTGGGAATGATATTCCCATGTTGACACAGTCAAAATATGGTTGTCCAAGGAATTCTCCATGAAAGACCTAGGTGAAGCATCCTTTATTCTAGGAATTAAGGTCTATAGGGATAGACCGAATAGGATGCTAGGACTTTCACAGAAGATGTACATAGAGGAAGTACTAAAGAGGTTTAGTATGGAAAACTCTAAGAGGGGATTAATACCCTTCAGACATGGTATTCATCTTTCCAAGAAGATGTGCCCTAGCACACCTGAGGAAATAGAACGCATGAGCAAGATCCCTTATGCTTCTGCAATAGGGAGCCTCATGTATGCCATGCTATGTACACGACCTGATATAGCCCATGCTGTGAGTGTCACAAGCAGATATCAGTCAAATCCAGGTGAAGAACACTGGACTTCTGTGAAATGTATCCTTAAGTACTTGAGAAGAACTAAGGATATGATGTTGGTCTTTGGTAATGGAGAACTCCAAGTCCAGGGATACACAGACTCGGATTTCATGTCCGATATAGATGATCGAAAGTCGACATCTGGAGTCTGTTTGTGTGCAATGGTGGTGCTGTCAGCTGGAAAGAGTTCCAAGCAAATGTGATAGCAGATTCCACCATGGAAGCAGAATATATCGCTGCATCAGAGGCTGCAAAGGAAGCATTCTGGTACAAGAAGTTTGCTGCAGAAATTGGAGTAATGCCATCAGATGCCATTCCTCTATACTGCGACAACAATGGCGCCATAGCCCTTGCTAAGGAGCCGAGGTCTCACCAGAAATCCAAGCACATTGAGCGGCGATACCACCTCATCCGCGATTACCTTGAGAAGGGTTACGTCGAGGTCAAGAGAGTCAACTCCGCAGATAATGTGGCAGACCCACTTACAAAGCCGTTGGGCCAGCAGAAGATCGAAGCCCACCTTGAGAAGATGGGACTTAGACTTGTAGCCAATTGGCTTTAGGACAAGTGGGAGATTGTTAGATATATGTGCCCTAGAAGCCAGAATTGGCTGACACTTGTAATACACTTCTAGGGGCAAAATTATAATTTTGACTATAATTAATAAAATGGGTTATTTTCTATCACATATGTGTATTTAGTGTCTGTGATACATCCTTTGAGTTAATGGTAATGATAATTCATATTTTCAAGAGTTGAAAATTTAAGACATGAATAATCATTATTAACTCATAAAATGCTTCCGACCATAGGATCATCACGAGGATGGTGATTGATCCGGAAGGTTGGTGTACAATCGCTTCTCTTTAGTAGATGAGTCTTGAGTCTATGGTGTGAAAACAGAGCGAGAGTGTTGGATAACCGCTCTGCGAAGCCGCCCGACGCTCACCCATTACCATGCCGTGAACTTGCGCCAGGCGGCGAGCCCTACACGGCAACTGCTGAGGCAATCCCTACCAAGTCGGCGAAGCTTCCCCAGCGCCAGGCTCCGGGCCGAACTCCCACCGCCAGCCGAACTTCCTGAGGGCCGAGCTCCTTGGACTCCAAGCGGCTGGACTTCTTCGGGAGACGGACTCCTCCCGGACGCCCGTTCGGCCATCCGGGCTCCTCCCAGGTTTCCCCTTCGGCCGAACTTCTTCGGGCCGACTCCAAGCGGCCGAGCTTCAATGAAGTCATCTCAGCGGCCGAACTCCTCAGCAGTCGTCACTTAGGAGCCCGAACTCCTCAGCAGTCGTCACTGGGCCGAACTCCTCAGCGGTCGCCCTCATCAAACTTCGGCCGACCGAGCTCCTACCGAACTCTCAAGTGTCCAAGCCTCAGCCCAAGCCCAACAGCCGGCCGAACCCCAGACGGCCGAGCTTCGGCTTCTCAGCAGCCGAACTCTTCTGCGGACGAGCCTTAGCTGCATACCTCTTGCCGGACGCCTATGGGAGCCGAACTCCCTCCTATCTTCCTCTTCAGGAGCCCGAACTCCTCCGAAATGGGCACACGACGAAGGCCTTCAACCCTTCATCCATCAGTCAGTCCGCCGCACCATCGGTCAGTCCGCCGCGGGCGATAGCGACCCACTGCCAGGCGGCGATGGCTGTCACCCTCAATCCGCCGCACACGGCACCAGTGGGACTGACTCCGTCGAACCTCGAGCGGCCCGCCAGCACGCGGCTGCAGTTGTCACCATCAAGCTCCACTATATAAAGGACCCTCCCGACACGCTAAGGCTAAGCTCTCTGGACTCTTGACTCTCTAAGCTCTCCTCCACATCTCTAAGCTCTGGAACTCATTCCGAGCACTCCATTACTGTTGGTCGGAAACTAACTTGACCGTCGGAGGGTCCTGCCGGAGCCACCACCCCACCGGTTCCGGTCGGGACTTCATTTTGCAGGTCCCCGACGGCGCCCAGCGGCCTCGATTGCGGCGACCTCCGGCGGCGACGGATTTCTGCACCAACAGATTGGCGCTAGAAGGAGGGCTTGAACCTTCGAGGTTTCCTTGTTCTTAAAGGAGTGCTCGGCGACGATTTTCCGCCCCTGCTCCGGATCTCTCTTTTCCCTCTTCAGTATTCCTTCTCTGGAAAGAGGAAATGCCCCCCAGAAGGGCTTCGACACGGCGCTCGATGGCTTCCGCGGCTCGATCCCCTCCGAGTCCGTCCGTCCCTGCTCCGGCCCCGGTGACTCAGCCCCCGTCTATAGCCGCAGTGGATACGGAGCAGTTCAACCAGCTCATCCAGCACGTTCGCGGTCTCACGGAGGCGGTGCAGGCGGTGCTGCACCAACAAGTCCCAGTGCCAGCCCGACCGGCGCGGGACTCCCCGAAGCCGGATGATCCAGTCCAAGAGCGACCGGCCTGGGCGGCCCGACCTCCGATACCCGGATTGGAGAGGCGGAGGAGGGAGAGCCCTCGTTCGGATCATGGATTGACCAAGGGTGAAGCCTCGCGCCCATCTCACCAGAAAGCCTTGGAGATCAGAGACCGTGAGGACCTGCTGGGCCAAAGGCTCTTGGAAATGAACCGACGAATTGAAGAACTTCGTCCCCCCTCGCGTGGTGATGACGTTTGTGCAGACCCTCCTTTCTCGCAGAAAATCATGCAAGAACCTGTTCCACCGACCTTCGAGCTCCCTCAACTGGAAAGCTACGATGGAACTTCTGATCCGGTTGATCACCTGGGGGCCTTCCGGGCCATGATGCTGCTCCACGGTGCTTCAGATGCCGTGCTGTGCCGAGCCTTCCCGTCTACCTTAAAGGGAGCAGCGAGGAACTGGTACTCGGCGTTGAAGCCCAACACGATCTTCTCGTTCGACCAGATGAGCAGTCGGTTCGCGGCCCACTTCATCAGCAGCCGACGACCGAGCCGAGGTTCAGATTCCCTGATGAGCGTCAAGCAGAAGCAAGGGGAATCCATCCGGACTTACGTCACTCGATTCAACGCAACGCCACGGCATTGGAAGTCCGGGACCTGGACCAGTCTGTCGCGATGGCCGCACTTAAGGGCGGCCTTCAGAAAAATAACTTGCTGTTCTCTCTGGAAAAAAGGTATCCCAGGGACTTCGCCGACCTGCTGGCTCGAGCCGAGAGATATGCCCGTGCGGAAGAAGCCTTCAAATTGAAAGATGAGGAGCTCATCAGAAAGGACCGACTGGCGGACGAGGAAGAGCTGGGTGAAGCTCGGCTGCACTCGCAGACCCCCTACGAAAGCAGGCGGGCCCGAACTCCTCGAACTCGCCCTGATAAAGAGGCGCGAAGGAGTCCTCCTCCCGGAAGGTTCCGCCGCTATGCCCCCCTCAACGCTCCTCGAACCCAGATTCTCACCGAAGTAAAACACCAGCTGCCAAGACCGGAAGGATTATGATCTCCCCCAAACAAGCGCGATCGAAATAAGTACTGCCTCTACCATCACGACCACGGCCACGACACGGAGGGATGCATCCAGCTCCGAGACGAAGTTGAGGAGCTCGTCAGAATGGGTCGGCTGGGTAAATTCCTCCGGTACCGGCCTGAAGCAGAAAAAGATCGGCTAAGGGCGCTGCCGTAGCCAGAGACTGCAAGAAGGTCGGCCACCTTACGGCGTCGTTCACATTGCCCCTGGGAAGATCTCGGTGCATCAGCGATTCGCCGTCTCCCAGCAACAAGAGCCTGCACCAAATTGAGGAGTTCAGCATGAGGAGGTCGTCCACCCCGAAACTTATTGCCGAAGAAATGCGGAGGAACAACGTTATCACGATCTTGAAATACAGAATTTGGGGGATGCGCTACTAGTAACTTCCTTTCAATAAAATTTCTTTCTTTCGATAATATTATTCCTGGATGCGAAAACCATGTAGTGACAGGGAAAAAATGGCCAACCTCGGTTAGGAACTGGAGGAGAACCTCGTCCTAACGCGAGCAATAAGCTCGGTCGCAGGAGATAAGATCTCCCCCGAGCGCGCACTTCACTGCGGCAGCAGGAGATAAGATCTCCCCCGAGGGAAGCTCGACTACAGGAGATAAGATCTCCCCGAGCGCGCACTTCACTTCGGCTGCAGGAGATAAGATCTCCCCCGAGGGAAGCTCGGCCGTAGGAGATAAGATCTCCCCCGAGCGCGCACTTCAACCTCGGCTAGAGATAAGATCTCTCCCGAGCGACCGTTGACAACCTCGGCTAGAGATAAGATCTCTCCCGAGCGACCGTTGACAAACACGAGCACCAACCTCGGCCGCAGGAGATAAGATCTCCCCCGAGGGAAGCTCGGCTACAGGAGATAAGATCTCCCCCGAGCGCGCACTTCCTTCGGCTGCAGGAGATAAGATCTCCCCCGAGGGAAGCTCGGCCGTAGGAGATAAGATCTCCCCCGAGCGCGCACTTCAACCTCGGCTAGAGATAAGATCTCTCCCGAGCGACCGTTGACAACCTCGGCTAGAGATAAGATCTCTCTCCGAGCGACCGGAACAACCTCGGTTAGGAACAGGAGGAGAACCTCGTCCTAACACGAGTCAACCTCGGCTAGAGATAAGATCTCTCCCGAGCGACCGGAACAACCTCGGTTAGGAACAGGAGGAGAACCTCGTCCTAACACGAGCACCAACCTCGGCTAGAGATAAGATCTCTCCCGAGCGACCGAACAACCTCGGTTAGGAACAGGAGGAGAACCTCGTCCTAACACGAGCACCAACCTCGGCTAGAGATAAGATCTCTCCCGAGCGACCGTTGACAACCTCGGCTAGAGATAAGATCTCTCCCGAGCGACCGTGAACAACCTCGGTTAGGAACAGGAGGAGAACCTCGTCCTAACACGAGCACCAACCTCGGCTAGAGATAAGATCTCTCCGAGCGAGAACCTCCGAAACAACCCGTTAGGAACAGGAGGAGAACCTCGTCCTAACAACCTCGAGCTAGAGATAAGATCTCTCCCGAGCGACCGTGAACAACCTCGGTTAGGAACAGGAGGAGAACCTCGTCCTAACGCGAGCACCAACCTCGGCCGGCAGCATCAGGAGATAAGATCTCCCCCGAGCGCGCACTTCAACCTCGACTGCAAGAGAGGAGGTCTCCCCTCGAAGTCGACTTCGGTTGATGAAGACAATGTCGCCCCCGAGGAGCTCAAATCCGACCCTCGACCGTAGGAGGCGAGATTTACTTCGGCTTCAACATCAGCTTCATCGACTTTAGCTGGAAACGAGTTCCATTTCAACTCCAAACATCGACTGAAGATGAGGTCTCCCCCAAGCCTCA
Organism: Cocos nucifera; assembly: GCA_006176705.1. Taxonomy (NCBI): domain Eukaryota; kingdom Viridiplantae; phylum Streptophyta; class Magnoliopsida; order Arecales; family Arecaceae; genus Cocos; species Cocos nucifera. The sequence continues at coordinate 1,116,560 of QRFJ01000387.1, forward strand.
GCTTCAACTTCAGCGTCAATATTGGCTGGAGATGAGACCTCCCCCGAGCTTCAGCTGCAACAAATGCGGAGCCTGGAAGAAGACTTCGGCAGTCGCCTGTTTTGGTACTCCCTTCCTTCAATTTTTGAACTCGGGAGTGGGGGGGCTACTGTTGGGGATAAATCCCGCTCCTGCCGAAGCCCGGCCCGACGCTCAGCCCAATGTAACCAGTAGCCGCTGAAGAGCTTTAGCGCCAGGCGCCAGGCCGAGCCCCTACCACGGCCGAACTGCCTAGAGGCCGAACTCCCCTGCGCCAAGGTCCGGGCCGAACTACCTAGCTGCCGAACTCCCCAGCGCCAGGCTCCGGGCCGAACTCCCACCGCCAGCCGAACTTCCTGACGGCCGAGCTCCTTGGACTCCAAGCGGCTGGACTTCTTCGGGAGACGGACTCCTCCCAGACGCCCGTTCGGCCATCCGGCTCCTCCCACGGCCGAACTCCTTCGGACCGACTCCAAGCGGCCGAGCTTCAATGAAGTCCTCTCAGCGGCCGAACTCCTCAGCAGTAGGAGCCCGAACTCCTCAGCAGTCGTCACTGGGCCGAACTCCTCAGCGGTCGCCCTCATCGAACTTCGGCCGACCGAGCTCCTACCGAACTCTCAAGTGTCCAAGCCTCAGCCGAAGTCCAACAGCCGGCCGAACCCCAAACGGCCGAGCTTCGGATTCTCAGCAGCCGAACTCTTCAGCGGACGAGCCTTAGCTGCATACCTCCAGCCAGACGCCTATGGGAGCCGAACTCCCTCCTATCTTCCTCTTCAGGAGCCCGAACTCCTCCGAAATGGGCACACGACGAAGGCCTTCAACCCTTCATCCATCAGTCAGTCCGCCGCACCATCGGTCAGTCCGCCACGGGCGATAGCGACCCACTGCCAGGCGGCGATGGCTGTCACCCTCAATCCGCCGCACACGGCACCAGTGGGACTGACTCCGCCGAACCTCGAGCGGCCCGCCAGCACGCGGCTGCAGTTGTCACCATCAAGCTCCACTATATAAAGGACCCTCCCGACACGCTAAGGCTAAGCTCTCTGGACTCTTGACTCTCTAAGCTCTCCTCCACATCTCTAAGCTCCGGAACTCATTCCGAGCACTCCATTACTGTTGGTCGAAAACTAACTTGACCGTCGGAGGGTCCTGCCGGAGCCACCACCCCACCGATTCCGATCGGGACTTCATTTTGCAGGTCCCCGGCGGCGCCCAGCGGCCTCGATTGCGGCGACCTCCGGCGGCGACGGATTTCTGCACCAACAGAGAGTATAGATACTCATTAGAGAACAAGGGCACTGAGCGTGACCACCCCGAGTAGTCATTAGGAAGTCTACCTTCTCGTCAATGATTGACTCGATGCTGCAGTAGTGTGTTTGGTTCTTTGACTTAAGGTGCATTGACAGTTCACCTTGAGGGTGTTATAGTTTGACTACACCATAACTTGATCTCCTAGCCATTCGAAATTCTGAGGTGTATGTTGGCTATAGTATGTTCATTGTAGGAACTGGATAGCATTAAGATGGAATCTATCTACCTCGGTGGTAGAGGAGCAGCCCTATGATGATCATGAGAATCAAGTCCAGAAGTCCATGGCCATGGTAGAGTGAAATAATAGAAAGAGTTTCTATTTAGGTTTTTCACATCGGACTCGAATTGAATGATTACATCATATGACAGAAACTAGGGTTTGACGAGTTCACCTTAACCCTAATCTGATCGGGACTCAAGATAGAAGAACTTAATCACACAGGTAGCTACACCAAGAGGTTTGCATTCAGCTCTAATGGGTTGCCACCATATACTGCTAGGTGTCACTGATGGATTTTGGGAGCAATTAGAATGATTTAGATGATCGATCATTCTAGCTGTTCGAATCAGAAGAGTTCTGATCCATCGAAAGGAGTTTCGATGATGTCGATGATAGAGATCATGACATATCCCATTACCATACAGAACTGAACCTAACTGGATCACACAAATAAGGATTTGAATCTGGTGATCATCAATTGAACTGATCCAGTTTAATTGATCTGAATGAGATTCAATTAGGTTCAAGAAAATCGTGCTAGCACTCGATTGAACCTAACGTTCTTCTTTTACTATCATAAATAGTTGTCCTAACTGAGCCAAAGGAGTTTGTACTCGATCAGAGGCCTTCACTTGGTCTGACTGGAGCTTATTCAGATTAGAAAAGGATTGCCTTATTTTATAAGATAATACTTACTATTTTTGGTCACCTACCATTTTTCGTCCTTTGACTTTGGTCAAAAGTTGACTTTTGACTGATCAAATATTGACCATTGACACTTTGACTTTTGTCCATGTGTCACGCACCTATTGGAGAGTTGGTGGGGGCTTGTCCCCCTGCCAGAACCTGGCAAGGAGGAGGGCGCACGCCACCCTTGGCGTGTGCTCAAGCTGGAGGCGCCCAGGAGTCCTTATTGGATAGGGACTCCATCTCCTTTTTGGATTCTGATTAGACTTCTCCTAAGAACTAAGTTTGACTGATCTTAGGTGCCATCTAAGGATGAATCCAGGGGACTCTATTTCCATCAATCAGATTTAGATCTGATTTCATAAAGGGTTGTGATTGGTTCGAAAGAAGAGGAGTTGGATCACGCATAGTCTATAAATAAGATCTTGCGCCCAACTCAAGGAGTATCTGAGAATTGAAAATTCCCACGCCCCAAGGCTGCCTCTCCTCTCCTCCTCCATGCCAAGTCTATCTTCTTCCTCTCCTCTCCACGCCCAAAGGGGTTTGGGATCCAAGTTGGTGCAATCCAGACGAGAGAAAGGTGACAAAAAGCTAGAAGGCTGCACTGCTGCAAAGGACAACTACTGATCTTCGAAAGGTATTTTGAAGATCCTCCAAATCAGATTCAGATCTAATTTTTGGAGACATGATAGAGAAGAAGAGGATCTCCAGATCCAGTCTGAGTGGATATCGGTAGAGGTCAGGCACTTGCATGGCTAGATCCAGAACCTTCCGCTGCTTACAGGATCATCAATGGATAATAGGATTATCCTACGTCAAGATAAATTAAATTTGATTTAATTTATCTAAATTTATTTTAATTATTAAAATAATAAGAATCAAATCTGAAATATCTCAGATCTGATTTGGATTAAAGAGAAAAAATTTTGAAATATATCTCTTGATCCGATCAGATCTGAATGAACCTGGTCCGAGAAATTAGGATTTTTCCTTCAGATCCATATCAGGAGAATTTAATCAAATTTAGATTAAAAAGATATTCAATTGATTTGGGGGTTAAGGATGACATTCAAACTGAATTTGAGATTCAATGATTTGACCAAATAGGATGTGATAATCAATTAAATTAGGAGTATTGAGAAGGGAAACTCTAGATATAAGCTCTATATATTTGGTTTCAACTAGGAAAGACTTGAAATCTTAGAAAAGACTAAGGTGCAATGTAGTTTCAAATATTTAAATTTTATGAGAAGATGATTTATATTCGAATATTTATTTTATATCAGTAATTTTGAGTAAATTTAATAGTTTAATATTTTATGGAAAAAATTTAATTAAATTCAATTTAAACTTAGTTTCTCTTAAAAACCTGATAATTAATGGAATTAAATATTTCTAGGTTTATATTCATCAAATATAGAATTGATAAGGAAAGTCTTAAAATATCATGTTGAATATTAAGTTAAAGTATTTTAACCATAGCATGTTATATAGAGGAGAGCATATTATTCTTTAAAGTCTAAACATTCACAACGTGATATGAATTCATTGCAAGCATCAAAATCAATCAATTAAATATAAGAAGTATTTCAAGCAATGAATTTTATATGCATGCATATTAATCAAAGAATTCATTCAATTAAAAAGATTTTAACAATCATTGATGTTATGATGAGAAAAGGTTTAGATTATACCAACTATCAACATCCATCATCTTGACATTCAAAGAATTCAAATAAGGATGTTTTTCTCTTTTAAGAGCATTGGATTCTTGGCAAACCTATAAGATCACTTCAAAACTTTTGGTACCTAAGTCATCTTGGGTCCATAGGAGTTAGTATTTAAGGTTTCTTTTGGAATCCAAATTTATCTTATCAAAGTTTGGCCAATTCTTTTAAAGTTGCATTTTGAAATGTTGTGGCCAATTTGATTATATTTAAAGCACTTAAAAAAATGATCCTTGATGGAAGCTCTTGTAAAAATATCTTTTGTATTTTATTATTTTCTTGAAGTATTAAAATCGATTTCTGTTTTATTGAAAACAGCCTTATTGATTTTTACCAAGGATTGAAGATTTTCAAAGCTAATTGTAAACTTTTCAGCTATAGGTTTCAAAACCTCAACTTCTCTTCTTACTTTCTTATTTTCTTCCAAGAGCTCTTTCTTTTCAATTAAAAGATTTTCATTTTCTTTTAAGAAAGATTTCAAAATATCAATTTTCTTTTTAAGCTCAAGAATTTTTTTATCTAAAGAATTTTTAGATTTAATCAGATTTTCTTTTTCTTTAGCTAAAAATTTTTTTCTTCCATTAAATTGAAATTATTCTTTTCAAGCTCCCTACTTTTCTGCCTTAACTTCTTAAATTCATACATTAGTTCATTAAAGGCATCAAGTAGTTCATCAAAGATAAAATTGGATGATTTTTCAAATTTTACCTCATCATCCGAGGCCATGAGGCAAAGATTCTCATTTTTCTCTTTTTCATCTGAGCTTGATGAGTCATCACTTTTTCAAAGCCCTAGTAAAGCACTCTTCTTCATCTTTTTGGGATGAATTTGATTGTTGGTGATAATTTTCTTCTCTTCTTTCTTCATGAGAAACTTCTTGAATTTTCTTGAAAGAAGCATCATATCATCATCAATTTTTTTTTCATCTTCCTTCAACTCATTGCTTTCTTGAAAATTTAAAGTAAACTTGAAGACGATGGTCTTCGATTTCTTTGGCTCCTCTTCTTTTTTCTTTTGAGCCATTGCATCTCATGGATCATAAGAGAACCCATGAGCTCTTCTAGGGATAGCTTGGTGAGATCCTTCACTTCTTATATTGTCGTCACCTTAGCTTCTCAATCTTTAGGTACAGACCTAAGCACTTTGCAAACAAGATCATAGTTAGAATAAGTTTTGCTTAGGCCATTTAAAGCATTTATAATTTCAGTAAATTTGGTAAACATATCAAAAATAGTCTCATTTTTTTTTTATTTTGAATATTTTATATTTATGAACAAGCAAGTTAATTTTAGATTCTTTAACTTGGTTTATTCCTTCATGAGTTATTTCTAACATGTCTCGAATTTCTTTAGCCAATGTGCAAGATGATATTCTATTAAACTCGTGCACATCTAAAAAATAATAAAGTACATTGATGATTTTTGTATTTAATTGATCCATCTTTTTTTCAAATTGATCTCATTCCTTTTTTAGTTTGGAAAGTCATACCACTTATAATTTTTATGGGCGTGTACGGTCCTCTAGTTATGATTCTCCACAAGTCATAAGTTAGAGCCTATATAAAAATTCTCATTTTAATTTTTCAAAAGATGTAGTTGGTGCCATCAAATAAAGATGGTCTAGAAGTGGATTGGCCCTTAATAAAGAAAACACCCCTAGGGGTTGCCATTTGATCTTTTATTCTTGATGGTTAGGTCAATAATTAATAATAGAGTATCTGCTTTGATACCATTTGTTATCTAGAGATGGCAATCCAAGAGGAGGATGAATTGGATTATAAAATTTTTAGCCAAATTTAAGTCTACACAAGTATGTGCTTTACTTAACTAAATTCAATTTAATAAATTTAACTAGTGTATACAACGGAATCAAGTGTGAATGAACTTAAGTAAGAGTTAATCTAAATTAGTAAGTAATTAGCAATTTAAAACATGCAAGATAAGTAAGGTAATAAAGAAGAAAGCACAATACAAATGCGCAAAGATTTTATAATGGTTCGGTGTAACCTCGCACCTATGTCCACTTTCTAAGATTTTCTTAGGAATAGCACTATAATCCTAGATTATAGTGTATTTATTTTAACCCGAGATCATAAATAAATCCAATTGGTTTTGTCAGGCTCACCAATCACAATCCTACACTAATAGTTTTTTTGGAATCACTATTAATCCGATTGATTTTCTTAGCTCACCAACCAAAACTTATACACCGTTCAATTATCGACTTGAACTAGCCTACATCCCAAGTTTTTTTTTCTAAAGAAACTTGTAAAGAAATAAAAAATATAACTACAAAAATTCGGCTTAAAACTAATAGCAAAAAGAAACTCTTTTGATATGTAGAGAAGATACTGAATATATGCTTTTTGGTAGCTTCTCTTCTCTTCAAATGACGCTGAGAGACTTGCTTGACGTGTTGTGGAAGATGATCTTGAATGCCCTCTAAATTTGAAGCTCAAATCTCTCTCTTTTCTTTTATTTTTGGATATTTAATGTAACTTTCTTTTCTTGAATGATTTTCTTTCTTCAATCCTTAATCTCTTAATCCAAAATATTTTTTTCACTATTTTTATAATTGAGAGTGATTCTTGAGTGAGTTTTGGCCGTTAGCAAGCTTAGACTAGCCATTAGAATGGAGAATGCTCCATTAAAAAAGTACAAAAAACTAGTTGTTGCAGTCTTTTTCGATATTGGGGTCGACACCTTTTCTTCAAGTGTCGACATTTTTTTCTCAGATGTTGATACTTTTTCTTCAAGTATCGACACTTTCTGAGATCATAAGAATTTTTGCTCTTTATTTTTTGTTTTATGCAACAAAGATCGATTCTGGAATTATCCTCTAGCATAGGGGTCGTCCTTGAGGTCGACCTTACTGCATGTCAGTCCGTGCTAGTATGTGCCAAAATCCTGAGGTCGACATCTTTGCTCCTAGGGTCGACCTCAAGGACTTCCTAAACTTTTAGCCTTGGGGTCAACATCTGGACTTTCTGAACTTTAAAAACTTAAACTTTTTATCTCGTTTCAGGATAGGGATCGACACTTTTAGTCTTGGGGTCAACATCTAGACTTTTTAAACTTTAAAAACTTAAATTTTTTATCTCATTTCAGGATAGGGATCGACACCTTTAGTCTTGGGGTCGACACCTTCAAGTCAAAAACTCAAAAATTTTTCTTTATGAAGCCCTTGACTTGGTGATTTTGTGTAGATCTTTTTTTAGATTAATTCTTCAATTTAAGTACTTAGAAAGACTTACATCCACTCATGAGACACATGGTTAAATACTCAATTACTCAAAGTTTGGCAATCATCAAAATCAATCATGGGATCAACATCCTAAAAATCATGTAAGACCTAAAATAAATATAAAATTTTAATATTCTAAAATAACTAAATAAAATACCAAATATGTCAACTGAGTTGATCCATCAAAATAAATAGTTAATTTATTCAATTACAACTATTCAAATGTTCAATGATATCAGAAAATTAAACTATCTAAGACTCTAAGAGCTTCAAAACTCATCTTCTTGCCCACACATTCGAACTAAGCTTTCTGTATCTCTAAAAAAAAAATAGAGAGATATATGCTTTTTCAACTCAATAAAAATTACCGTATATCTATACCAAAATAATAGATATACTAAAAATATCAATAAGCATATCAAGATGAAATTATAAAAATTCATAACACATATCTGAAATAACTTAAATACTAGTATAAATATGCAATGAGCACATAAATAAGAAATAGATCATTAAATGTTATTAGGCAAAGTCTCTTATTCAACAATAATCTTTCTGGTCTTAACATTTATTTTTTTCATAATTTTAGTTTGTTAACCTTTAACTTTTCAGCTTTGGACTAATCAAGATCATGCGATGATCTTTTATTTGGATTGAATTTCTATGATTTTTCTTAGATCAAATTTTAATTATCTTTTTTGAATCAAATATTCATAATCTTTCTCAGATTACATTTCCATACGTAAGTCCATGGAGGTTATTCCACATGATGAGACTAGTCTAAACTATATCAATTTTATTTGATTATTATATATTAATTTCATCATATCAATTTTAGTTTATATTATGATCAGAATAAGTATATCATATCCATATAATCATACTATCAATCATTGTTACATATATATACAGGCAATATATAATATACTCATACTGAAAGACCATACAAGAAATAATAATATCTCAAACACAATAAATCCATCAAGATGAATCCAATAATGCAAAATAAAGAATATATTTTTAATAACACATATAATGGTGATTATGTATAGAAATTCTTATCTAAAATTATGATAAATGAAACTCATAAGACTATGATCTGAATGTCAAAACTCTACTCGATATCCTCATGTCTAATAGTTTGCCCTTCTATATATTCAAATTAATATATCAAAATAAATTAACTAATTTAATTTAAATTTTTAAATTTTTTATTGGGGTTCATTAGGGTCCAAACACGATCCCCAATTTTTTTTTCTTTCTTTTTTAATAATCCATCTACAAAGAAAATAAATAATTAAGTGATAAATTAATTAATTAATTAATTAAATTAAATAATTAAAAGAGAGAGAGGAACCTTTTTCTCTCTTATTTTTAATATTTTTTATAATTTAAATAATTAACTAACTAATTAATTAATTAATTAATTAAAATCAAGAAAGGAGAGAGGGACCTCTCTCTTCTTTGCTTTCATTCTCAAATAGGGGAGTCAATCTCCTTTCTTCTACTCCCCCACCCATGGCCATAGCTAATCGGGCCGACCACCCATGGTGGCCTTCGACGGTAGTCAGGTCGTGGCCTAGGCAGCAGCCCAATGATGGCTGTTGTTGGTGGCATGCAAGAAAATTCTATAAAAATAGGAACTGTCCTGTTTGAACTAGAACTAAAGCTTATCACCTCAATCGATGCTGATGATGAGGAGAAACATCGGAATAAAGAAGAAAAAAAAGGGGAAAGGAGCTTACCTTACTCCGACATCCCAAAAAGGCTCCGACGACCCTTCTCCTCAGCAGCAACTCGTGGAAGAAACTACCAGCAATTTATGATAATTTCTCATACAACTCAGGTATAAAGTCAAAAGAAAAAAGGCCTTCTTATAGAGGAGCTCTCCCACACTCCCATGGACTCTCCTACACCCTGATCCTATTGAAATCGGAGAAGAAGAAGATTTTAGATAGGAATCTTTTTCCTCCCTCTTCCGCATGTGACACAAGGCATTAGGCCCTTTCATTTGGGCTGGTCCAGAGCCCCAATGGGCTAGGTTGGGTTATTACAACACTACTACAATAAGAGGCTATGGCAGTATTTACTATGACAGTAATTCAAAACCACTACCAAAGAGTCTATGGCCACGGTTATTTATAATCTTTGCCTTAGTCTAATATATACAAGTGATTATATATAACCACTTTCACATATTATGTATAGCAATGGTTACAAATAAGCACTACCATAGGTCCAATCTATAGCAGCGATTACTGATAACCACTGTAATAAAATGAATATATGACAGCGATTACTTGACCACTTTTATAATATCAATTTATAGCAGCGATTATGAATGACCGCTGCTATTGGTTTGACCTGCCGCAATGGTTATATATAAGCACTACACTAAATGAAACCTTTGGCCATGGTTTACTTAACCATTGCACCAGGTAAAATCTATGGCAGTGATTATTTGTAACTGTTATTATAGGTCCTGACTATTATGATGGTTAACAGTAACCACTGCTATAGGTGGATCGATGGTAGCGATTATTCGTAACCATTAATATATATTTTTTCATATTTTTCTCTCAATATAGTATATTCTAAAATTTAATATCTATATTCATCATTTCTTATCTAAATAATTATCATTAAAGTATCTTCATAAAAGATCTTATCAATTCGATCACCTTAGCTATGTTGATCAATAAACTTTGATTTCATCGATCATGAATGATCGCATATTGATTTGATAGATAAAGACCATCGATGGATCTAAAAATTTGCAACAATAATTTTGGTGGTGTTTGTAGCATACTATCAAAGTTTTATTTTAATCGGATATCGTTATCATAGTCAGTTTAGTACAGAATAATTTTAGTCATTAAATGAGAAATAAGTGATCAAAAGGCTAAACGGTGTCTGATTATAAAATATTTTTTAGATAAATAATTTTTATTATAATTTTAATCATTTTATATAGTAATGATCATAAAATTTAAATCATTTTTGTATGAACCATTCACGTTAAGCAGATCTTGCAAAAGCACAAGCATAATTACTTAAGAAATTTAAGAGCAAGTAACGAGCGACGTATAGGTTTAGATCGTTCTTAGATATATGATTTGAATTTTATTTAAATATTTTTTATGATATTTTATTTAAATTTATAATTACAAGAGTAGTTAGATGTGCTCGTGAGCGAGGGTCCAAACACTTCTGGCCTCCATGACCATTTGTCTTAAGTCTTAGGGCCTTTGAAAGAATCCGATGCAAGCCCAAATATATGCTGATGAGTTACTGATCTGAGACGAGCATCTCTTCATATTCTTTCGGGGTTGTCAGTCGGGAACAGCTTGAGGAGGTGTTGGCATAAGCAGTTTAGGCTACGAAGTATGCTACTCAGGCTAAGAAGCGCACATCTCAGCTATAGAGCATCATGATCGCTATGGTGATGATGCTCTTTAAGTATTTTAGAGCTGACTTCATAGGCATTTAGAACATGTTGACTAGCATTTCTGCTCCAGCTCCTTCAATTCATGTTCCATCTTCTTTCAGTAGCGATAACTTAGATTTAGATTTAGCAAACTTTTGATGTATCTTTTTTTAAAAAATATTATAATAAATTTTATTCAGTAATAAAATTTGAGTATTTCAAATATATTCTCACATTCTTCTTATGTTATATATTGAACATTATTTATTAGATTAAAAAATTAAAAATTAATAAATTTATAATTTTTATTATTCAAAATCTATTACAGTGATTGACAATCGCTACCATAGGAGTGCCAACTGCTGCCATAGATCACGTGCCAACCATTATTATAAACTATAGCAGCGATTATAAAATTGCTGTATTAGATCTATGGCAGCGATTGTATAACCACTATTATAGATGATCTATAGCAGCGGTTACACAACCACTGCTGTAGATCTTGTAGCAGTGGTTTAACAACCACTGTTATAATAGATAAACAACCGCTACTATTGAAGCTATTATAGTGGTTGATGAACCACTACTATTGACCATATAGCAGTGATTGATTAACTACTACTATATACCGATGCGATAGTTTCACCTATAGCAGTGATTAATAAATCATTGCGATACCAACATACTATAGTGGTTGCGATAATCACTGTAATAACTGCTATTATAGATCTATGGTGATGATTTTAATAGTAGTGATTACATAACCGCTATAGTAGCCTATGATAGTGATTTTTTAATCTACGACAATGGTTGCGAACACTGCCGTAGACCTTTTCTGTAGTAGTGCAACTTGCAAATCTTTCTCACTTTTCTAAAGTAGCTTCATTGAAAAGGATTTCCAACTCAACCTCTTACATATTGAAAGTGGTACTATTTAAATAAAAAAATTACTAAGGTACTCCGAGCTAGTTTACTTAACACCCCACGAGTTTAAAAAGTTTCAAATTATTCTTAGGTTAGTTAAGTGGTTCAATGTGATTACATCGTCTATCTTTGTTTACTTGTCTATCTTTTAGGATAAGAATACCCTTATGAAGAGCACTTTAGATCGAGACTAGGGATGAGAATGCTAGCATATTTAAAGAGCAAAAGGAGGAGCTATTGGAGGAGGAGATCAAGGTGGAGCAGGTGGGGCTTAGGATTAGATTAGATGGAAAGAAGAGATGAGGACAATAGCAAGGTTTAGAGAAGAAAATGAGGCACCCGAAGAGGAGGATGGTGGGAGTGGAGATAAGGCTAGATGAAGTGGAAGGATGGAAAGAAGGAATGAGAATGGAGATAGGATTTGAAGAAGAGGAGGACGTGTTGGAAGAAGAGAAGATGGTAGGAATAGATAAGGCTCACATTGGACTAGTTTAGATAAAAAGGAGGAAGAGAGAAGGGACAAGAACAGCAACATGGTTTAGAAAGGAGGAGGAGGAGGTGATGATAATTAGGAGGGATGAGAAGAGAAAAAGAAAGAATATTTTTGATAAATAAATAATTCTAATGAGGAGGAAATTATCCTTTATGATAACGTCTTAATTGTGTTGGATGATGGATGAGGTTTGGACCATATTAAACCACTTAATGAACTTCAGAGATCACTTTGAAATATTTTAAACTCTGAAGTACTAAGTGAAATAGGTCTTAAGTCAAGGAAGATGTTTTGGTAATTTTTTCTATTTAAATTACGAGTGTTTCTTCCAGCATCACTTCATTCCCTACCAAGATCATCAATCCACTTGGGCAATTGGAGCTTGGTACCAGAGTTGCGAGGATGAAAGGCAGGCTGTATAAGTTATTACATCAATCAACATACATGGGATTGGAGTAAGGATGAGAATGCCATGAAGAAGCAATTTTCAAATTGTTATTGCTATATCTAACTATACCTTATCATGGATGGTATGATTATGGTTATGTGGTGCATGGTTAGCCATGTTTGACCAAAATTGGCCATGTCAGTTTGTACCACTTTTGAAGCATTAATTCCTAATTAAAGTGTTAAATGGTTAAAATTAGGCAACCTCTAGCACTCTAGTGAACCACCCTACCTCTTAGTGTAGCACTATTTAGTGATTATCATATGCTATTGGACACTTAAATCCATATTTATTGCTTTCGAGTAAAATATCTTGGTAATTTTAATGAAATGTTTGAATTGATACTACTTTCCTATCCAAAAATAATTTTGCATAAATAGTAGAAAGATATCAAACTTTATTTGCTTAACATTACTCTTTGGGATCAAGGAATTATTTCGCAAAACTTTTTTTTATAGCTACAACTATCTTGTTCCATTACTATCATCTATGGGGAGTAATACGTTCAAATTAGAAATATTTTATGTACCAGTTATAATTGACATGCTAATGCAGATGGTGCTAAAAATTTTTGATTTGGATAAATTTAATCAAAACTAAATTCTAAAATGACATTAAAATGATTATTTTATATTTATTTTTTTTAGTAATGTATTATCTTATCTTCTTCTCTTAAGTTGCGTTTGCTAGCCAATAAGTAATTTAAAATGAGCCCACTAGATTACTATATTTAGTATGCCTTTTTAGTAGTAATTCAAATTGCCTTAGTAATCTACATTGCCTTCCAGAAGCCAATCTACATTGCCTTCAAGAGGAATAACTATTTAGATTGACACTTCTTTAGCAATCTTACAATAAAAATTTTAAATAAAATTATCTCTTAAAAAATCATAAAAAATCCATCGCCCAATCCTTCCGCTTCCCCTCTCCCAGTGCCACCTACGGCTCTTCTATACACGAGCCCTACTTGTGGCTCCTCTATATATATTTATATATATTATTATTATATATATATATATTTATATTTATATTATATAATATATATTTATATTTATATAAATAATATATAAATATATAAATATATATATTATATTTATATAAATATATTTATATTTATATATTTATGTATTATTTATATGTGTGTATATATATATAATTTTTATTTTTCATCATAAAATATTTTAAAAATTTAATTTCATATTACTAGTAATCTGATTATCATACCAAACATATCAATTAAAATTTTTAATTATTTTACTATAATATTATCTCTATATACCAAATATAGTAATTAATATTATTGATTATTTGATGATAGTAATCTATCTTGAAGATAATCTATGGCTTAACTAGTGATTTTCTGACATAATATTATTTTTTTTACTCTTTCATTTTTTTCTTTTCAAAAGTCAAGCAGTGTTAGAATCCCTTTGCCCGTAGAAATCTAGCATCTTCTAAACCTTTTAATAGGTCCAGGACCCCTTTCATCTTTGGGTGGTTAGTTTGGGGTGTCCCCTACCTTGGTGGGCTTATTGTTCATAACGTGGAGCCCGTTCCTTGTAGTGTAAAACACATCATAGCTAGCAATAATTTAGTCCCCCACCCAAAAAATGTAACACATTTATTTATCGCAGTAAAATTCAAAAAAAACACAAAAGAAAAGGGAAAGCTTACGGCTTACCCTCCGAAAAGATTTTCTGGAAGAATTTAAAAAAAAAAAGATAAAAGAGATCAGCATAGCGAATCACGAGAAAGAACCAAACCAGCGACCTTTTCCTTTCGTGAGTTCCTTTGAATTTTATTTTATTCTTTGCACTTTTACCTTCCCACTGCCATTGACCGAGTGCTCCTAATCATCCGAGAGGAGAGCCCGAACCTTTTCCCAAAAGCCTCCTATTTAAGCACCCACCTCCATGGAGACAGCAGATGGGGGGGGGGGGAGAGACATAGAGAGAGCATCAGCAGGCTTGGTCTAGAGACATGATGGCCTTAGACAACTGTTTTCTATTCCCCTTCCAGCCCTCTTTGGACATTTGGGATACACAAACCTTTGAACTCAGCGATCACCATGAATTCATACCTCTGGGTACACAGCAACACTTCCTTATCTCTTTTCTTAGTCTTCATAGTAGTTTAGCTTTAGCTTGGTGTTTGAGCTTGCACTGTACATGTTTTGGTGATAGCTATGGAGTCTCCGCTGTCCTCAGAGGCCTCCACTGGGTACTTACAAGATGCAGTGGCCGACTGGAGTGATCGGTGCAAGCGGAGACGAACGGCTTCGGATGGTCTTGACGGGATCTCGACGACTAAAGACCTCCAAGATCTTCTTCAAGTATTATTATTATTATTATTTGAATTATGGTGCTTTTAATCATCATCAGAACTGACCTCCAAGATCTTCTTCAAGTTCTTTTTTTCCTTTTATTTTATTTTTTTTTGAATTATGGTGCTTTTAATTATCATCAGAACTGTTGGTGTTTTTAAGTACTCATTCATTTTATTTTTTCTTGACGTATATATATATATATATATATATATATATATATATATATATATATATATATATCTTTTGTTTGTAGGGTTTCTGGGATTCAAATTGCCATGTAGATCCCTTGGATGATTTGAATTACATGTTTCAAGATAACAGTACCGTCTCCGGTAAATTTCAAGGCTCTTCCTGTTCGTCAATCTATACCTACTTTATAGGTGCTACCCCATAGTGCACCCTGTTAGCACGATGACCCTCTTTTGGAGTTGTTTAATTTAATGTGCCAAAGCTAGCTCAAGGAAGGAGAGAGAGAATTTGCCATTCGTTGGTTCCACGAGTCACTACGTCCCCACTAGGAGATATTTTTGGGCCCAACACCAGATTGTAGGCGGTACTGATAAAGCCTTGACCGCGATTTGCACATAATGTTGTAATGAATTAGTAATAACACTCGCCCGACCACCTTACTTTTTAATTAACTATAGTTGTGATTATTGTATAATTGCTGAGATGATTAGACCAATTATCAAAACTGTTAACTATTGGAAGTTCTTTGTCCATCGTTTACAGAAGATCCTCTGAACTCCTTCATGCCTATGAAAGGGCCCAGCACACAGGAAGCTAATGCACTACCACACCAACAGGAGCCCCTCCCTTCTCTTTCCTTTCAGGAGAAGCCCTTGTCCAAAGATCCAAGTGGAAATGTTACTCATGAGTCAAAAGACTCCAAGGCTTGTCATCCTTCCCCTACAGTAACCAAAAGTGTCTCTCCCAAAGGTAGTCACAGCTTACAACCAAGAGCATGCATCCTTTTCTCTCATGTCTTACGAAAAATCTCTTTGACATGGTAAGTTAATTATCTCCTAGAAACCGAGAGCCGGCATAGCACGAAGAAGAAGAAGAAGAAGGCGGTGGGGGTGGTTTATCCCTTTGTAGTGGTGAAGCCTGGAGGACTGGAAGGGGACGTGACTCTAGACGATATCAATGCAAGGCTCCTCATGCGCCCAGCCCGGCCCGTTCACCACCCTGTGGGGGAGTACGCCTGCGGTCCATGCATCTCGCCGGACGGACCGGGACTTTCCGGGAAGGCGGTCGTGAGCCTCACAAGGATCCGCACTCAGGGGAGGGGAACTATCACTATCATAAGAACAAGAGGGTGAAGGTTCTAAGCTTTGTGTTGGGTACAAGATGAGACTAGTTTTGTATGTATACATGATGCATCCTTGTAAATATAACGTTTCCAGTGGTAATGATATATATCAGCTTTGTTGGGAATAAATTTATATTCGGTTAACTAAAATTTCCATGTTCAGCATGGACTAAAAGGAGTCGAAATAAGTATGGCAAAGCATATGGTAAAGTTGTTAAGGGTATCGAATGTAACTAATCTGCCCTTCCCGTCTTAGTCCTAGTCACATCATGTTGCCACAAGAATTAAGTTATTATTGCAAATTTTCAAGGACTGAAGGAAATTGAAGGAACTCAAAGGAAAAGGGAGACATGTTTGGGTTCAGTCCCTATCGGAGTTCAATGGCAATTAATATGTTCTTACCGATTCTTACCTTACAAATTTAGGAGAAAGAAATTCCTTTATTAAAATAAAAACAAAGAGCAACGGCGACATCTTTTGAAAAGACGCATTGAAAAACAACGTTTTATCAGTCCGTAATTTGACGTTTGAGACGACTGCCGACCCCCTACGACAAAGAAGATATATATAAATATATATACGCATATAAAAACACACACATTTCAAATTATATGTGTTAAGAATTATTTTATAACGACTACTGACACCAAGAATACGGCAGCATGTTGGTGGAGGAGACCTATGTCTACAGCTAGTCCAATCGGATTTGGGCCATTTTACCTGATATTTTGGACTGGAGCGTATATATTGGCTTCGCAAATTACGTTCGACATAAATCAAACTAGATCTATCTACTGAATAAAAAATGGCAGAAGTACTCAAAAAGTCTTGTCGGGCCTAGAAATGTTCTAACCAAACATGAAGCTCATGTGTGACCACCCCTTCTCTCTTAAGAGAAATTAATGGTGGAAGAACTAAACTAGCACCCTTTAATGGTGGAAGAAATTATTCTAGAGCTCACAAGCCACCTCATACTATGCCCGCTTGTACTATATTTTAATTATTCTAGAGCTCACAAGCCACCTCATACTATGCCCGCTTGTACTATATTGCTTGCGACAATATTTGCACCAATATGCATGCAGAACTCCCCTCCCGGCCTACGATTGAGCCTCAAGCGACACTATGGAAAATTTTCAAATCAAAGCGAACCTCACAAAGTGGTCCTTGCTTAACAAACAATTCGACCATGGGCTGGCAAGAAGCCAGGGCCATTCATCACCCTTCTCTTGTTTGACGGAAAGGGCCATTCATCACCTACTGTCCATAGCGATGAAAAATAATGCAAAAGATTAAGACCCACTCAAGTCGTCAAATTGGTTGCACCTGTGGGTCCTCCTAACAAAGAAATGAGAGGAATGGCTGCCCCATGGATGGGAGTCGGTATCAAAAGTTGGATCCTGTCCTCCTCCCCAAAGTCAAGCTGATTTGAAATAAAAACAGGAATACCCGGGCCCAAGTTCCATCAACTCTAATTTCTATTACTACCCTCTCTCTCTTCTTTTTTCTGCGTGTTTTGGCTTGCCACCAACGGATCGCAGCTAGCATTGCATGCGGTCGTTGGACTGCAATCCCCACTGTTTGATCTGATGGATGTGTTAAAGGTGTTGGCCGTTTCACGAAAATCGATGATGGGGGTGGCCCCCACGTTGCATGTGGCCGCATGCACGAGCCAGCCCATAAGGCGTTGGTGGGATCGGCCCCACCAACTCGTTGCAGGTGATCATCACTCTGACCGTCTGATCCCGATTTGATTGATATTACCAATATAAAATTGGGTGCCCAACGAAAATGATGTTTTGGAGATTGGGTTAATAGAATTATATACTAATCATCTTGATATGCTTTTTTTTTTTTTAGTTAAGATATTTAAAGAGAGTTGGTGTCTCAGATAGCTTTTCCTTTGATTTTTAATAGTTTATGCATCTTGCTGCATGAGTTGAGACTTGCTCCTCCATGTAACAGAAGACATAATCATTGGCCTCCCACTGGGATGCAAAGCTCAAGTCCACGGGATGCACATAATAAAAGCTTTAGATTTAGTGTGGGAGTGATGATTCATTGATAGATACCTAGAAAATTGACCCTTCCTCTAAATATGATATGCATGTGTTAAAAGTTAAAACTCTTGAATAATAAATGTATAAAAAAAGTGTTTGATAAAGTGCATATACCTTACAAAGTAGAATTATATATTATGAGCATATCTTGCAAAGTAGAATAATGCATGATGTACTATTTTTTTACTGTTGTTAATTAGTTTTGAGGTTTAATTTAGAAGATAAAAGAAAGTGCAACTCCTTGTGGTTGTGGAGTTGGAACTGGGCACGGCTTTTAATGACGGTTTAGAATGGAGCTAGCTCAGGAAAGTTAAAAAATGAGGGTAATCAGAATGTGAAGCGGTAGAAGGCCTTATACCATATTGCAGGCAAGTGACTGTTGAAGTTGGCAGGTATAAGATAAATAACTTGTAGTTTGAACTAAATTTACAGACATATGATTCACATGAGACTAGTACTTACATCATGATTTGTAAATTGACCCATCCTAATTAAATATTACAATAATTTTTTTTCAGCTAAATGTCACCCCAATTCCAAATCAGTTTGGCATGCACATTCTGTTAGTGTTACTCGAAGAACAATTATGCTACCTCTGATTTGAGCCATACGTACCAAGTTTCTGTGAAAGGCGGATATGGTACCTGACAATTTTACCATACCTTCAAATTTATCCTCACCGTTGATATTTATAAATTGTCTTGCACTAAACTTCATATCCAGCTCTGCCTATTCATTAATCAGATAAGTTTTATTAATTTTAAGCAGATATATAATTTAAGTGGACTAATTTTGAATTAATATAACTGCACGAATCTATTAGTGACTAAAATACACTATTACCGTGAGGTGCAACTCTTTATTCTTTTTCAAAGTTTTTGATCTTGCTTTATGTTGATGTTGTGAGACAATCATGTTTGAATACATTTGGTGACAGTATGACTTTAGATTTTATGAATGTTCAAGCGTGTAATTCTGCGCGTACATCTTAAGAACAACTTTATTTCAAATATTATTTTAGCATCAGCAACTTTTATAATCCCCACAACTGACACCTTTTGTGCTTTTGTCTCCCTTACCCACTTCTATCATGATAATACCAGTCTGTAGGTTGAAAATTATATTCAATCATAAGCAAAAAATTTAATTAAATATATCAAATAATGCAATTAATCAGAGTGAAACTCCTCCACTTAGTTTTTTTTGGGATCTGTCTGGCACTCTTAGTACGTTTTCTGAAAGAAACCTTAAATACGTTCAAGCAAAGATAAATTCTTACTAGCGTAACTTCCTAAACTAAGATCTTAAAAGACAGACAATTACATGCATGCATTCCAAAATTTCACCTACAAATAATATTGTGATAAACAATGCAATGAGACTGCAGACATCAAAATGCTTAAAACCAAGAAAATTCCATCTCATATACATATCAACAAGATTACTGCCATGCTTCGCAATGTAAGATTCATATGTCCTCACCCAAATCTTTTCAGAGATATCCACACGTGGTAAGTAGCCAAGAGAAATCCAAAAAATCTTTTGAATTCAGGCACTTTTCTTTGAAATTGCTTCGAAGATTTGGCAGGATATGGTTACAGATAAAAGGCAGCTTACAGATAAAAAGGCAAGCCAAAGCTCTCGGCTGCTCCCACGTACCACTGACACCATCCCTGAGGCTAAACATGGTCACGCCCGGACATCAACTTCCATTATGAGAACTCCAAGCTTGCCTCCTTGTCCAAACCTATCCATGAAGGGGCCTAAGTGGGTGAATGATTAACCTGGCCGTACCAAAGTATCGTTATGCGTGCTAGTGGAAAATAAAACTATATACTGTGGTACAAGATATAGGTCATGCGGCCATTAGTTGTAGGGAGACATGAGGCCAGAAAGCCACCTTGTGCGAGTCTCTTTCTCTCCCCATTTGTGTCACAAAGATTCCTCATTTTTATCAACCAGAGCAAAAAGGAGAGCAGCTAGTTCTAAGCTCTTGCCTCATGGATGCAGTGACACAGGAGTTCTGGTGACTGCTCTGAATATATTGTCCGAGGCATTGGGGTATGGGTGATTTGGGACGGTGGCTATGAGCTATCTTTAATAAAGTGTGAGGGACGTCTAAGTACGTACGTACGCCTCTATGAGCTTGGATTAGTGGTAGTATTGCTAGCTCTATGTACTAGTGCATGGTTTCAGGAGTCATCGATGGCTAGAAAAGGGGGGCCTATTCACCTGCATGCTGAATGGTTGACAGGGAAACGATGTCTACAAAAACATCATCCATGCTGAACAATTCCATTGTTTTCAAAATACTGGGTACCAGCCAGTAAGCTTGATTACTAATTGCGTGTGATCTTGTGAATTATATATGTGCTATACATTTGACATGATATAAAAGATACATCATCAAAAGACATACTGAGAAGGTAAATCGAAGAAGATTAAAACACATTGTATATGGTTTTATTCACTACATATCGAGCAAAAGATATCGTAACAAAATCCCTCCTTTTTTTTTTCTTTTTTTTTTTTTTGTAATTATAAAATTCCTTCCGTTCCACCTTTAACCTTGCATGGGCTGCTTTCATGATTGTCCAATAGTCTTTGAGACAATCAAGTTAAAGGTAGGAGTACTGTTCATTCCGTCATGCATGAAAAAAAAAATGATCTTCTCTGCAGACAGAGATCTTGGATTGCTTGCTACAGATATATGCACTAGCGCATAATGTTGTATCCTGCATTCATGACAGACTGGCAAAGTACTGCCTGAGCCATTGATATAACTCCTGATCATAGAACTTGCATCAATAATTTTTCATCATAGCAGTAAAACAAGGTTCTTCCTAACTATAAACAAAGAACATATAAGATGCCGTTTGATCGACAAAGCCTGATTCAAACATGAATAAAAAGTAATAAAATGTCAAGGACCTTGTTCTTTCCTTCTTCTCCTTCTTCTTCTTCTTTTTCTTTTATGGATAATAGGGGTAAACTAATGCTTCTAGTTATGACAAGGAGATGCACAACTGCATGTATTTTTATTTCCAGTGCTTTAGATATCAGCTGTTAGTCCGTCTGTAAACATTAATTAATACAAACCAAGGTGGTCACATGCACTACAAGCTTCTTCTGAGCAACTTGTTCAGATTCCAGCAAGACATAAAGAAAACAATCTTCCGGAGAACTGGCAAGAATCGGGTTTTGCTTTATGCTCTTAAGATCATGCTTCATCGGTCATCACTTTAATTAATATTATACTGAACAAGATATATATGTCGTTTACTCCAGCAGGCATAGAAAATCTCTCCTTTTAAGTGTACCGTATCGGATCTAGCTCAGAATCAATCCCCTTTTTTATAAGCTTGAACCAAGGAGTTCAGGGTAGCAAATCCTTCACGAGACCCGTGGAATACTGCTAGGCATCTACTAGCATAGCTGCTGGAGTACAGTCATCAAAGTCCTTTGTGCTTTAAATAAACCTTATCCATTTCGGTTTTGCTAATTGTTCCGTACATGCAACACGATTGGAGGAACCAAAACCATGACTTCAAAAAAATATATGATTAGTCATGGATTCCTAATCATGTGAACATGTAAGAAACAATGTTGTGGAGATGCTCAGTGGCATCCCTTGAGGAATAAATTATTTACAAATGAACAATTTCACTTGTGTACCTGATATGTTCTCTCTCACTTGCTGAAACTATTTGCCAGGCTCTCAATTCCTTTATGTTACTTCCCTTTAGTGGATCTTCAATGGACTAAGAGACAAGTGCTTTAGAAAGTAATATTCGAAGCATATGGAACTGATATTATAATAAATATTACTCTAGCTCTGTTTTCAACCAGGTAATAGGATTCTTGATCACAAAAGCCTACCATTTTGGTACCTGCTAAAAGTGAAAGGTGGAAGGCATGAGCTGGAAATCAACAGAATAATGCTACAGAAATAGTAATCCATCTCATTTTCTACTAGAAGTAGATCATTAGCATACAATTTGATAGAAGCAACTCACTGTTTCATAACTAACACAGAAGTTTCGAGACATTTAGGAACTGCATGTTTTCCTCTAGACCTTGGTTAATTCATATATAGGACAAAAATACACTTGTTCAATATTTCTTTTAATTGGAAAACATCAAAAAATCACTGTTTTGGGCTGTGAAAATGATCAGTCTCTCAGTTAATATGATTGGCAACATTAGGGAAAAAATATCTTTTCTTTTTTTTGCAATAAGGCCTAGCAATAGGATCTTCGTTGAAAGGTGTGTCTATATCTGTTGACTAATTTGGTTATAATTAATCTTTATCTGATAGTACTCTAGCTGTATGTTTTGACTTTTGTTAGTCTAATTGATGGTATGAATGGTTTGGTTTTATACAAAGGATTGCTTGTATTGAATTGTTCTCTCCCAAATGAATCAGTTGCTCTGAATTGAGCATTTTGGTTGTATGAGCTCATGTGTACATCAGATCAAGGGCTGTATGAATGGGGTATGAGATGAGGTTTAAAAATGGTTGTCTGAGCTTGCATGTATGAATTGAGATGTTTGATCACGTTGCATCAATAACTGGCAGTCCAAAATGTGAATTTGGATCGTTCCCTTTGTGTCAGTTACATTTAAACAAGCTCAGAATTTTAAGAGCTCGGGCTGAATTGAGTTAGAAGTATGCATTACCTAATGCCTTCGTCAAATAACTGAGAATCCAAAGTACATGAAGGAATCAGCTGAGAAATATATGATGTGCAGTTTCGTTGAATGAGTTGCATTCATAAGATCGGCCAATCCTTTGGTGCGCTTGTCGTTGGTTAAAGTCACCTACAAAAGGCAGTCCACATTGGTCAAAAATATTTCCAGCGGAGATACTCTGATGCCTAAGTCAGTAGAGGATTGGTGAATAGGATAATGAGAATGAATATAAGCAGAGTTTTAGTCCAGAATTGTCTTACCCATGTATTTGATTTATTTTTCTTTTATAGACCAATGTAGTAGGAACTGTCTATAACGATTGGAAATCATGGGGTCCTGCTTATTCCAGCATTGAGGGAGCGGTTAATGCTCATTATATGATCGTGGAGAAACCATTATACGCGTTCTGCAGCGAGAATATACGATATGCCGACTATATGTCGGTCACATCGATCTTATGTCGGCATCCGACTGATATTCTGACTAGCCAATGATTTTCCATTCTTAGAGTCCTTCTGTTTGGAGAGTTGGTCAATAGCTACCGACTAATAGTCATCCAAAAGGTTGGCAGTCAAAAGTTGGCAAGTTGATTGATGGTTGGTTGAAGAAACCCGACTATCGATCGGTTGACAATTGATAGTCATCCGCTTGTAGGATTCGTCGATTATACGTCCGGCGACAAATTGATCAGAGGTTGATTGAAATTGTCCAAGGTGGTCTGTCATTTGGTCAGTTATACCAATCATCAGTTGGTAGAACTCTCACTACTAGAAATCAGCCTTTCACCAAGGGATATCACCAAGGGATCTATCCCTCGAAAAATCACTGAGGGATTAGAAAAGAATTTTCAAGAGATATTAAGTTATGTTCAAAACTTAGTTTCACTAAGAAATTTTTAAGTGATTTGTGAGAGATTTACCGCTCTCGATAAATCCCTTGGAAATCCCTCGGTAATCTGCAAGGATCAATGAGTGATTACTTCAATAATTTTTACCAAAGGATTTGTAAGAAAAATTCTATCCCTCAGAGATTTACCAAGGGATAAATTCCTTGGTACTGATAAGATATTTTAAAAAATAAAAAATTATATTAGAGAGGAATTTTTTTTTAGAAATCTCTTGGTGATATTGAAATCTAGTACCAAACGAATGTCACTTGCATATCAACAAAAATTGAGAGTATTGGCAACAACAACATAATAGTGATGATATGAAAAATTGAGGTATTTAATCCACCGCTATTATAACATGGATTCATATAAAATATAGAGCAAATAAGGCAATCAGGAAGATAGAAAAAAAGTACAATAATTGGTAAAAGTAAATTTTTTATATCCTCTTTAATTTCATTGTTTGTTTAAAATTAAGTTACATGATTATATTCATTTAATTTCATTGCTTCATGTTGCAATTAGTTCTTTTATTTTTAAACAAGTGGGATTTGTTGATGATTGAAGTATTCATCTTTCAAAACTTCTTGATTTCTTAGTAGATTTATTTATTTATTTATTTTTGGGTCTCTATTGAACATTCCTTACTATTAATTTTGCATAGAGGAGGATGCCATTGCTAGTTAGTAGGGTACCAAACTTAGAGGAAAATTCAGATTTTGGTCTGGAGGTCATTCAGGTATACATGTTTACATGCTTGTGGGTAAAGCTATAAAATGAAACTTCATTATTTAATGGGGGGGGCATAAAGGCAATTAAAGATGCATGAAACTTAGGAATCCTGATGAGGTTAAATATATATGCGAGATTGAGTTTGGTCATGAGGGTGTCGACGTGAGAGCATAGGTTGTGTCGGTGACATGCCTTATTGTAGAGACTCATCATACTTTTCTATTAATTGTTTCATCTAATGTTTGAATGTGCAAGTTATTTGTCCTTTGGGTAATTTGGAGAAGATTAGTTTAGTAACATAGCGATAACTAAAGGTTGGAGTATGTTGGATTTGGTCTTGAATGTTTCAATGATGATTATGGTTTGTACTCAAGCAGTTAGGTATAGTAGGACCAAAACCCATCAAATTACATAAGCAATTTGATAGGCTTTTGTATCATATGATTCTTTTATTTTGGCTTTCTCTTTCGTAATATTTCACAACAGAAGCTTAGATGACATTTTAATTTGTTGACAATTGGCATGCATTTGAAGTTAATAATCTTCTTCTTTCTTTTCTTATCTTCTATGTTTTTGTTTTGCTGCCGAGGAAGGCAGATGTTGGATGGAGAAGAAGAAACAAGGAGCTTAATCTCGAAGAGACAAGAAAGTATGTCTGACTTTCATGTCATTACATATTATCCCTCTATCCTTTTTTTGTTTAAACAGTGATATATTGTTAGGTTACAAAGAATATTACATTGTTTTGAGTTCACTCACTTTGGGGAATCTTGATGTTGTCCATGTCTTTTTGCAGGGCGTTTGAAGTTTGTACAATTTAACAAGGCTACGAAAATTGAAAATCATCTATTCCAGTTATGCATACTTTCATGTGGAATAACATCATGGTTGAGTTTTGTTCAAGTGGCACAATCAAGTGATTGAGGGAGCAAGAATGAACATACTTTATGAGATTGCGGAGCTCTTTGAGTTGGGAATACAGCTATTTTATTTGCTCATATTATTGGGTCGC